>VXBP01006512.1:272183-581385 GCA_013400115.1 Rhinopomastus cyanomelas | reverse complement strand
CCTTCCTCCCTTCCTCCCTTCCTCCCTTCCTCCCTTCCTCCCTTCCTCCCTTCCTTCCACCAAGAACCCAACTCTACCAAGGTCACCACCAGACCAGATCTCTCAGCACCACAGCTAAGTGATCTTTAAACACCTCCAGCAATAGAGACTCAGCCTCTTCCGTGGACAGCCTGTGCCAAGCCCTGACTGCTCTTTCAAGGAAAAACTTCTCCTCCTTCCCAGCCTAACCCTCCCCTGGTACAACTTGAGGCTGGTCCCTCTTGTTCTGTCACTAATGACTTGTGAGAAGAGACCAGTCCTCATCTCTCTGCAGTGTCCCTTCGGGTAGTTGTAGAGGGCAAGAAGGTCTCTCCTCAGCCTCCTCTTCCTCAGGATGAACAGCCTCAGCTCCTTCAACTGCTCTTCACAAGATTTATTCTCCAGGCCATGTCTTTCCTTTTTCACAAGCCATTGAGGAAACTCGTTTTAGGAGGGGATGAGTATCTGCCTGTCCTGTGCAGCAGAAAGTCACCTAGAAAGCCCTCATACATCACATACTGTTCCCATCTTTTCATCTCTGGATTGGCCAGGGTGAAGGCCATTGAAGTAAAGCAGGGACGAGGGTGGGCATCAGAGCATGCACTTGTCACAGAATTAGTGCCTGGGATATAGGAGAGATCAATCACCGTTATGACACGCTCTCCTCGTGCTTAGTTGATGTATAATACTCCCAATCAACTACTAACAAGAGGGGAGCGAAGAAAGACATTTGATTTAATATTTGCCTAGGCTTTGTAGAAAAGTAAGATTTATTGCAACATAAAAAACCCAAATTTAGCCCCTAGCTTAATAGCCAATTGGTCTCTGTGATAGTGCTGGAGTCATATTTACTGTGCATCCTAATACTGAGACATTAATATCCCTACACCTGCTCAGCCATGTCACACCAGGTATTAGCCAGAGCAAAGCACACAGCTGGCCTCACCTCGTGAGTAGTTGCTTAGGGAAACGTTTTCTTTGCTGCATTGAACATTCTGGATCCGCAGGAGGTTTGCAAACTACCACTGATGTCAGTGAGGAGACCTCAGGACTCTGTGCTGCTTGGCCCCTGTTACTGGCTCTGTACCTGTCACATCGTCCCATCTGTGGAGGTGTTGAAGGACAGCCTGGCTGTGGCCCTTAGTGCCCTGCTCTGGCCACTGTGGTGATGTTAGGTCCTGGGCTGGGCTGGATGAGCTCAGAGGGCTGTTCTAGCCTCAAACATTCCCTGATTCTGTGAAAGGCTGCAAAATGCATCTGGTAGGTCCAGAACTGGCAATAACTGTGGGATGGACCTACCTACCTGTTGGGCTGTAAAAGCCTTTAATCTATGTGTTTTCTGCAGAAAAGTTTGGGTTTGCCAAGTTTGAAAAGTTTTTGCCCCCTCCCCAATTCCCTCTCTCTGCCACCCCACCCCCAGTGATTTCCGCGCTCTCCTCCATAGAATCATAGAACCATTATTGATTGGAAAGGACCTTGAATGACCATCTAGTCCAATCCCCCTGCCACAGCAGGATCACCTAGACCAAGTCACACAGGAACACATCCAGGTGGGTCTTAAATATCTCCAGTGAAGGAGACTCCACAACTCTCAGATGTTGTCTTCTCTTGTCACAGCCGCTGAGAGAAAATGTTTGCTGCTTTGAAAAATGATTTGGGGGGGGAGCAGCTTCATCATCTTTGTGGGTCTGCGCTGGACTCTCTATAGCCAGGGTCTCTAGCACACGATGTTAATAATTCCCAGGTGGGAAGGATGAGATCTGAAGATGGACCCACAACATTGCCCTTTGCTGTTGTGCTTGCGACATGACATTATGAAATCACACAGGACATTTCTTACTCTCATTCTGGATCTATGATATCCAGACTCTTTCTCTTCTGGTCCATGCAGTGACCCACGGGGATCTGCACGAGCTTCACACCCAACTGTCCTCCCCAGACCCTCTATGGAGTGATGCCACAGTAAGAGAATGCAAATGTTCCAAATAGACTTGTCTTCCAAAGGCTGTGCAGAGACAGGCAGGAGCTTTGTCCCTTTTATGCCTCATCAGCTACGGCTGGAAAAGCAAGCAGAGCCTGCAGCTTCAGCTACTAATCCCTGCTCTTGGCCAGAAAAGCAAAGAAATACTGTAAATGTGAGTTAATTCAGACCTTAGTTACAGCAAATCCTGACACAGAACACAGCAACAGGTAGTCTGATGCTGATTTCAGCAATTATTTAGCCAGAAGCACAACTGCCCTCAGAGCCCTGTTTGCTTTCAGATCAGTTCAAGACCACTCCAGTGCTCATCTAAACTCTCAACAGACTAACTGAATGTGCAGAAGCTGACCAGAATGCCCAGTTCTGAGATCCGTGGTGGTTTTAAGTTCTGATCAGGTCTCAGAAAACAAAAAGGAGACAGTGCTGAGAGAACTGCAGTGCTCAGTCTGTTCAAATATTCACCACAATTCCCACCAAAATGTGCATGGGAGCAGCAGATGTTCCCACTTTGCAAGAGAAGCAACCACCACCCCCCCTCAGCCCTCTCCCATGGATAGTTCATATTCTCCTAAAAACCCTTCAGAGGTTCAGAGAAAGAAACAGGCTTAAGCAAGGAGAAAAACCCTCCAAAGGGCATCTAGTTCAACCTCCCTACACCAAGCAAGGCCATCTCTACCTAGACCAGGTTGCCCAGAGTGACATCCAACCTGACCTTGAAGGGCTCCAGGGATGGGGCCTCCACCACCATTCTGGGCAGCCTGTTCCAGGGATCCCCCACCCTCAGATTCAACAACTTTTTCCTCCTGTCCAGCCTCAGTCTGCCCTTTTCCAGCTTCAAACCACAACCCTTTGTCCTATCGTTCCCTGCCCTTGTGAATAGTCTTCCCCAGCCTTCTGACAGAAGCCTTTCAGGGACTGGAAAGTTGCCATAAGGCCCCCCGGACCCTTCTCCTCTTCAGGCTGCACAACCCCAACTCTCTCTCAGTCTGTCCACAGAGCAGAGGGGCTCCAGCCCTCTGAGCATTTCTGTGGCCTCCTCTGGACCTGCTTCAACAGCTCCACATCCTTCTGGTGTTGGGGCTCCAAAGCTGGACCCAGCTGCACAGGACACAGCAGTGACACAAGAACCTTACCAAATGGTTGACCTTTTGAACCAGTGCA
Organism: Rhinopomastus cyanomelas; assembly: GCA_013400115.1. Classification (NCBI taxonomy): domain Eukaryota; kingdom Metazoa; phylum Chordata; class Aves; order Bucerotiformes; family Rhinopomastidae; genus Rhinopomastus; species Rhinopomastus cyanomelas. The sequence continues at coordinate 578,225 of VXBP01006512.1, read as the reverse complement.
ACTTCCCTAATGGGAAGACCAGTGTCCTGCAGCTCAGGAATTGCTCCACGCGTGACCTGAGCTACAGAGGAAATAACCTCAATAATTCCTGGCCTTCAGCTCCGCTGCCCATGTTATGCATCGCCCCGAAATCTATGCCATCAATTTGCAGCAAAGTGTGAGGCGAATGCAAACCGCCGGGGCTCTCATTTAACAGCTTTTCATCCCAAATTGGTGCAAGTGCAGGTGAAAATGCAAAAGGCAGAGCAACGGTGTCAGAGACGCAGTCTGTGCCTTGGAACTTCAGCCCATTTATTCTTAGTCCGTGGGCAAGAAGCAAATATATCCACAACCGAGGGGGGGGGTTACTGAAAGCAGCTCAAAAATAACCACCACGTGTGTCACCATGGGCCTCTGAGAGACCCTTCACAACAAGGAAAATCAGCTCATTTTAACTCCCCAAATGTCAGCCATTTCAGGACTGGGTTGTTGTGTTATTTTTGTTAAACCAGTCCCTTTGTGATGGGGCAGCCTGCGATCCAGAGACAATCCCTGGCTCCAATCTCCCGCCGTGGAAACAAATGTGATTGCAATCTTGGCATTGGCCATTGTGTTCAGCCTCCTAAAATTCAGCTCTGGGTAGACAAAGCTTCATAAACGGAGCCGGATGGGTATTTATTGCAACAATAGTTGAATTAGCAGCCACTCGCAGCTCCAAGAGCAAAACACAGGAGCTTCTCCAGCAATGGAGCCCAACAGATGTCTCCGGTGAGGGCGGTTATTGTATTGGTGGAATATTTCTTTCTGTAATCTCCCTAGTAATTAATTTTTTCTGTTATCACCAAAGCCATTTCAGGCACTGGGAAGAAAAGAAAACCCGCTCTTCTCACCGGCCCCCAATGCCCATCCCAGGATCGCAGCTCATCTCATCCAAAGGCGGCTCCCAGATGCAGAAGTCACTCGAGACACCCTTCTCGCGCTGTTCCCCAGCAGAGGCCGGCAGCCCCCATTGTCCTCCTGCAGAGACAGAGATAACAAGGAGGGTTTTTTTCCCCATAAAAGCGGGTTCAGCAAAGCATTTACCTGCCACAACAAAAGCGGGAGGATAACTAAGAAGGGAGCGCACGTGGTGTTTAGGATAACACGCAATTAAAGGATTACAAATTCATACATTTCGATGGGAAACAGCATTGAAATTGCTGAGCCGTTAATGACTTTGGATGAAAGGGGGGCTTATCTCTTCACTCAAGCTCAGTGTTCAGAACCCAGATAGACCTTTTATTGTTTTCAATTGTTTCATTCATGGAACGCTGGAGCTGTGAGCCTGTCAGGGAAGGTTTTGTTATCCCAATGACAGGAGGAAACTTTCCTAACCCAGATGCTCTTGCTTCGGGTGGCAGAGCTGCCTGGGTAGGATGAGGTGAAGGGAAGAAGATCAATTGCTCTCTTTCTGTAAGAGCTGGAGTGGGTGTGAAGGCACAGTCCACAGTTCAGTCTCACACACAGAACCTGATCTGGAAATCACAGAGTGTCTGATCTAGAGATCATTGAGTCCAACTCCCTTGCCAGAGCTGGATCCCCTAGGATAGGTCACACAGGAACATCCAGAGGTGTTTGAAAGTCTCCACTGCAGGAGACTCCACGACCTCTCTGAGCAGCCTGTTCAACAGGGTCAGCACCAAACCTAAACCCTTTCTGGTTCTCACAGAAAGGCTTGGGTAGTGTTTATGGGATGCAAAGCCTTCTGCCAGTCTTCCTACAGGACTTTTTAAGCACATCTGTTATGTCAAGAAAGACAGATGCCCAGTCAGCCAGTAAGGTGGATGGGAATGAAGAGAGGTACTGGAGAGAGAGAAATTCATACCAGCATCTTGCTGTCTGTCTCTCTGCAAGAAGTAGTGGCCCAACCATTACTCTTCTTGCAGCCATGAAGACAAGATGACTGATTGGGTTTTTTTCAAGTGATCTGAGAGTCCTGTCTGGCCATATAAATGGTCGGAAGAGAAACCTCACGGAGAATTGTGATGGGATTGTAATTGGACAATAGCCAGTTCCCAACTGCAGATAAGGCTGAGGTCTGATAGCTGCAACACAAGACACTGGCACTGGAGAGCTCTATTTTCATCATGTCAGAGAAGTGTCCTGATTTTGCTCGTTTTCTGGAAGATGATGGGCAGCCTTGATTTATAATTGGGCCATTCTGCTCGTAGTGGTTGATGATCCTTTCTTTTCTAATTGCAGCCAAAAACAGCAACAAAAGGATTGGGCTTCCAGAGTTCAAAGGCACAAAACAAACAGAGACACAAGAAAGCATCTAACGAAAGGGATTCATCAGGACAAATTACAGCCTGGAGGTGAAAACTTTGGGAAGCAGTGGAGACGCGAGAGGAGGGAATTGGGAAGAATTTTCTGAGCTGCACATCTGGCCAGTGATTCATCTCTAATAAAGAACCAAAGAAATTCATCTCTTTATAGAGGAGGAGAATTATCCCCCAGTGGTGTTTGCTGTGGGTTCCCTCAGTGCCCAATGTGCAACAGGCACTGCTGCCCTTTGTTGCTCCTGGAGTGTGATTTTAGTGGGGGCTTCTTCCTTATTTTAATCTTGTGCTGGATGAACGAGCCCCAGAATTCCACACATCCATGTAAATCTGCGTGGCCTTACTGCACAGACAGGTTACACCAGCTTCTATCAGCAGCACACATTTCCCTCCAGCTCAGCATCGTGAAGGGCACAAGTGACACCAAGCACCTGTGACCTCTGCTCCCCAAAGAAAACTCACCGAGCCCCTGATTTATTAACTGCATCCTCCAGAAATAATTCACATCTAGATGGGTGCTTAAAATGAGGAGAGACACTTGGAAACGGGGCCATTATGGTTTTAACGCCCGCGTCTGCCGTAATAAAGGCCATTTGTCTTCGCTGAGTGTTAACATGCAGATGCGGCTGCTGCCTGCTACTTCTCCATTTGCAAGAGGAAAACACCAAGAGGTGGATTTTTTTTTTTTTTAAATTACTTTTTCATTGGCATTTTCATTTTTTAAATATAAACATCATCTGCTTCACATTCCTCAGTGAAACGGTAATAAGTTTTGTTGATATTATTTTTCTCCCAGGGATTAACGAGGGATAATATTTAGATAGGTATTACGGGAGCGGTGCGAACCCTCAGGTGGTGGAAAAGAGAATCAGAGAGATCAGCGGCATCAAAAGAAGTCGCAGGTGGCTGTTCTGGTGCTCTGGTCATACAGTGGGATCGAGGGCACCCGAAGGACATCACTGGGGACACCAGCACTGGGTTACTCTGATCTGAACACCCTGAAGGGAGGTTGTAGTCAGATGGGGGTCGGGCTTTTCTCCCAGGATGAGAAAGCAGGGCCTGAAGCTCCCAGGGGAGGGTTAGGCTGGATGTTAGGAAGCCCTTCCTCATGGAAAGGGGGATCGGACTGCCCAGGGCAGTGGTGGAGTCCCCATCCCTGGAGGTGTTGAAGAAGAGCTGGGTGTCTTTAGCTTGGAGAAGAGGAGACTGAGGGGTGACCTCATTTATGTCTATAAATATTTGAAAGGTGGGTGTCAGGAGGATGAAGCCAGGATCTTCTCAGTGTCATCTAGTGATAGGACAAGGGGCAATGGTTGTAAGCTGGGACATAGGAAGTTCCATATAAATATGGGAAGGAACTTCATCACAGTGAGGGTGACAGAGCACTGGAACCAGCTGCCCAGGGGAGTTGTGGAGTCTCCTTCTCTGGAGATGTTTAAAACCCCCCTGGATGTGTTCCTGTGTGACTTGGTCTAGGTGATCCTGCTGTGGCAGGGGGATTGGACTGGATGATCTTTTGAGGTCCCTTCCAATCCCTAAGGTTCTGTGATTCTGTAATTCTCTGATTATAGCCACACAGTGACTGTATTTTGCTCTCTGCAAACCGTTTTGACACCAGACCTCTAATCATGTCATCCTTCCAGTTCCTCCCCAAGAGACAACTTCTTTAATCCACACTGAGCCTGTGTGGGATGGAGCGCAGCAAGGGGAAGGAACCTCGTGGTATCAGGGATGGGAGGGAAAAGGCAAGCGGTGATTGATGCCTGTAATACCCACCACACAAATCATAGAGCTCAGCAAAGCTCCTATCATTTAAGGGAGAAATAAGCAGTGAAACATTATGCCTGTGTCACATATGATGGCTCTCAGAGTAAGACAAACACACTGCAATCAGTTTAGACAGCAGGACTCACGAGAGAGGCCACACACCGAGATTATAAACACTGTGGAACCTCAGTTGTCCATTCCTAGCTAGCTCTGGCGTGACAGGCACCAGTCTGAAACAGCCTCTAGTCCAAGAGACTCCCCAGAGAATCCAGTGAAAGGCAGAAGCACGTCTCTCAGACTGAACTGCTTTGAAACGTTTTCCATTCTTCCTGCACAAAGATTTGGTCTGAGCCGACCTCCTGTCAGGTCAACAGGACACAAACTCTGTGACTGACTTTAATGAGATTTTATTCAAGCTCTGAGGAGTGGAGCCTGCTCTGAGTAAGGCCTGAATGCTCCTAATTCCTATTTACTCTTAGTGCTTCAAAGGTAGGTCCAGCCCCTTAAGAGGACTTGCTGGCCCTGTGTCAGTGCTCCCTGGTCAATGGGATTTTGGCTAGAACGGGCTATGACTTTTCTGGTCCCAGCTGCAAAGCCTGGAGACCCAGATGAGGTCCTGCAGAAGGAGAAATACTTTATTGTAACTCCCTGTAGACCTAACCCCAAGTTTCACTGTGTTTGCCAGCAGCATCTCAAGGCATCTATGCCTTGTCCCTGTCCCACGCCTTGTGCATTGAGAAGCCTCACACAGACATACGGCTCCTAGGAGGAGGATGAAGGATAGATTCTGCCTTCAGCAGTAGTGGCCTGAAGGTGCCAGGGGAGGGTTAGGTTGGATGTTAGGAAGCCCTTCCTCACCAATAGGGTGATGAGATGCTGGAATGGACTGCCCAGGGCAGTGGTGGAGTCTCGATCTGTGGGGGTGTTGAAGGACATCCTGGCAGTGGCCCTTAACGCCCTGGTCTAGCCGATGGGGTGCTGTTAGGCCCTGGACTGAGCTCAGAGGGCTTTTCCAGCCTCAAACACTCTGTGTGTGATCTTGTGTGCAGTGGTGTAGGCATGGGAGTGGTGGCTTTGAGAAAATTTGGGAAAGTTTTTCATGGATCCAGGTGGGGTGGAGGGAGGTGTCCAAGGAAAGGACATTGAGAGACTGGAGCAGGTCCAGAGAAGATCAACAAGAGTCATGAAGAGCCTGGAGCACAAGTGGTCTGATGAGCAGCTGAGGGAACTAAAGTTGCTTAGCCTGAAGAAAAGGAGGTTGAGAGGAGACCTTATTGCTCTCTACAACTACCTGAAGGAGGTTGGAGCAAGGAATGATTTGATCTCTTTTACCTGGTGCCAGACAAAACAGCTGCATGCTACATGAGAGGAGGTTTAGGCTGGACCTCAGGAAGAATTTCTTCACTAAAAGGGTTTTGAGCCATTGGAACAGGCTGCCCAGGGTATTTAACGGGCAGATAGATGTGGTGCTGAGGGACATGGGTTAGGGGTGACCTGGCAGCGTTGGGTCAAAGGTTGGACTGGATGATCTTAAAGATCTCTTCCAACCAAGATTGCCTCAGGCATTGAGGAGAGGAGCTGCTGGGCACATCCCTGGTGTTCAGCAGAGGACCTGGAGCACCTGGAGCTCTGCTCTTCCCTGCTCCCTCCTTGCTCCAGCCATCCCAGTTCTGCCGGGGGTGAGGGGGCCATCGACCAGCTCTCAGTGCTGCTGCTGCTGCACAGTAACAGCAGAGGCAGCAGCTGGAGCATCTGGAAGCAGGATGGAGCAATGGTTTTAGTAGGGCCTGGGGTGAGGAGGCGCTGGCTGCTCTGTTAATCAGCTTTATAAAAACCCTTGGGGTCAAAAGAGTAATAAAATAATGGAGGACAAGCTCATGCTGCCCCTTTGCACTTTCCACCTTTCTAGTCATTTTATCCTTCCTTCCCACGAAATCAGCTGCCGTTGGCCTGACCTTGCAGCGCGACAGCTCTGCTCAGCCGGGCAAAATTAAGATGATTTGTCCCTCTTTGTGTCCCTGCATCTGCCTGCACTGAGCTCCTCCGATCTCTTTGCTCCCTAACTGTCTTCCGATGGAGACAAACCTCATGATTAAACCTCAAGTCGCGAGTTTTAGCATCGGGGCTTCTGAAATTGCAAACTCAGTCACCTGATGGATTGAATTCGGGGGCTCTGTTTTGTCACCCCGGTGCTGGGTGCAGAAGGAGCCTCCACCTCCCAGCCCTTCCTGCTCCTACTCCCCCTGGCAATCTCCTCATTGCTTAAAAATATTCAGCGAGGCTACATCAAAGTGAATATTGAGACTTGTATTATTGTTGCCAGGGGTGACATTAGATGAGAATTATATGAAACAATAAGGGCACTGGAGTATAATCCATTTGACATTTGGAACATGTTCCGAGCGCTCGCTGCTCCTCCAACACTCACACCACAGACCCGTCTTCATTTTCATCACAATATTTGTGTATGTGAAGAGATTGAACTCCCTTTTTCTTTCTCTGTCTGGTCATTCTATGCAAGGAAAAACCTCACTGCAGGGGCTTTGCTTTTTCACACCCAGAGGATGAGATGGGCAGTAAATCCTGTTGGCACAGGGCTGCTCCAGACGTTGGACCTGAGCTCATGGCTTTTTGCAAAGTCATAGAATCACAGAATCATTAGGGATTGGAAGGGACCTCGAATGATCATCTAGTCCAGTCCCCCTAACACAGCAGGATCACCTACACCAAGTCACACAGGAACACATCCAGGCGTGTTTTAAACGCCTCCAGAGAAGGAGACCCCACAACCACGCTGGGCAACCTGTTCCAGTGCTCTGTCACCCTCACCATGAAGAAGATCCTTCTGATATTTATAAGGAACCTCCTGTGTTTCAGCTTGTACCCACTGCTCCTTGTTCTATCACTAGATGACATTGAGAAGAGCCTGGCTCCATCCTCCTGACACCCACCCTTCAAATATTTATCAACATTCATGGGGTCACCCCTCAGTCTCCTCTTTCTCCAAGCTAAAGAGACCCAGCTCCCTCAGCCTCTCCTCGTAAGGGAGGTGCTCCACCTCCTTCATCATCCTCATTGCTCTACGCTGGGCTCCCTCCAGCAGCTCCACATCCCTCTTGAACTGAGGGGCTCAGAACTGGACAAAATACTCCAGATGTGGTCTCACCGGTGCAGAGTAGAGGGGGAGAAGAACCTCTCTCCATCTGCTAACCACTCCCTTTCTGATCCATCCCGGGATGCTGTTGGCTCTCTTGTCCACAAGAGCACATTGCTGGCTCATGAAGCTCTAACCTTTCCACTGCTGGGGCAGCATGTTCTGAACCAAGGCTGGATTGTTTGAGGAAAATAAAGTCAAAGTAGCCCACGTGAAGCAAGTTTAGGTCAGGACTGCAGCAGAATGATAGAGGTAGATGGTGAAGAAATGTTTGTGACAAATTGGTTCCCATTGTCCTTCCTCTGACAAACTAGAGGAGCTTAGGTTGGGTGCCAGGGCATGAACAGAGCATGTTGGTTGCCTGCTAACAGCCTCCCTGCTGCTCAGGCATTGAACTTGCCTCTGACCAGCTCGGTCACCAGCTCAGGCACAGCAGGGTATGAACAGGGACACTGCCAGGTTTAGCTTCTATCACCCAGTACACAGCACATGAAAGCTTAGTTGTTTTCAAAATACTTCCAAAAATCTTTTGAGCTTCATGGTCAGAGCACATATAGGAAGACAGCTTTTAGACAACAAGTCCTGGTAGCAACCCCATTACCACAGAATCACAGAATCATTAAGATTGGAAGATACCTCCAAGATTATCCTGTCTAACCATCACCCCAATCCCACCCTGCCCACTAAACGCAGTTCTCCATGGCCACATCTACTCATTGTTTGAATCCCTCCAGGGACAGCGACTCCCCCCTTCCCCAGGCAGCCGGTTCCAGCTCCTGACCACTCTGTCAGGGAAGAGATTTCTCCTGATGTTCAACCTAACCTTCACCTGGGGCAACTTGAGGCCATTGTCACTGGTGACTGGGGAGACGAGACTGACCCCCACCTCTCTCCGACTTCCTCTCAGGTAGCTGTGAAGAGCAATGAGGTCTCACTTCAGCCTTCTTTTCTCCAGACAACCCAAGTTCCCTCAGTCTCTCCCCATCAGACCTGTTCTCCAGGCCCTTCCTCAGCTCCGTCACCCTTCTCTGCCCCTGTTCCAGCCTCTCAATGTCTTTCAAACATTGAGATGTCCAGAACTGACCCCAGTACTTGAGATGAGGCCTCACTAGTGCCCAGTACAGGGGAAGGATCCCAGTAACTGGCAAAGGCAGGTCGCACACTTTGTTTTCACCGGGTCATGGTGATGTGGGCACTTAGCCTCGCCCCTTCCAGAAAGAAGCTGAGCTCATTTGTCGCCGTTTCTCCAGCATTATAACAAATCCTGGCACTCTGAGGAATAAAACCGCAGTCTGTTTAAAAGCACCATCACCGAGTTAACTGGTCCCGATCTGCAGCCAGTGAGTCAACTGCGATAATCGTGTAGCCACACAAATACATGAAGAGACGCACCAGCACACACGGAGAAGCTCCTCCTTCACCAACTCAATATCCATACTCCAAGTAATTATCTCAATTACAGCTCAGCTCATGTGCTCGCTGGAGTCTCCACGCACGGTACCTTCCCGCTCCGAGCGCCGGCGCTGCCATATGCTCGTCCCTGCTCGCCGCGCTGGCTGGCGGCGCGACTGCCATTCCTCACGACCACTGAGCAATTTAGCTGTGAAATTACCCCGTACGGTGGCGGATCACTTTTCATCTGGAAAATGTGCAATATTGCATCTTAAAGAGACACGATACAGAAGGGGCTCGGCTCTGCAGAGGCTGTCAAGCCCCGGGGGTTAATTTTGGTGAGAAGGGCACGCTGTTGGGACTTGTCGTGTTTGAGGGGAGAAAAATGTGGGGAGAGGCTGAGTGGTCGGAGCAGGCGAATCTACATTCTGAGATGACAACAGTGAAGTCTGGAGCACAACTGCATTAGAACTGTGCTTCCCCCATATATAACATCTGTACTTTACGGCATTTTCACTTTTGAAATCACTGCCTTGCCCTCTGATCTGCATGGTGTGAACTATCTCCTGAGAGATCCAGCTTGGAGATTCAGCCCAGCTTCGTTTCAAGTTTCCTGAAGGTTCACGAACTTGTAGGAGTGTCGGGGCTGATTTATGGCTGAGCTGAGATCACAGGTGAGACGCCACGGCCTCTGCTGGAGATGCCGGGCTCGCGCTCCCTCCAACCTCTGAACGAAGCTCACGGAGCATGAACCTTCCTAAACTGTCAATGAATCAAATGTTTGTAAAAGCATCAGCAAGATGAAACACTGAGAGACCCCACACAGCCTGTCCCTGGACTGATGAGCTTTTCATCCCACAAGGCAGCAGTGGAAATGCTTTTCCTGCAGGTTCCTACTGCCAAAGGACTGCAACAGAATCATAGAATCACAGAATCATTAAGGTTGGAAGAGACCTCCAAGATCATCCACTCCTTAATCCACAACCATCACCTTAACACGACCCTGCCCACCAAATCATCTTTCCAAGTGCCAAATCTACTCACTTTTTGAACTCCTCCAGTGATAGCAATTCCTCTCCTCCCTGGGCAGCCTGTTCCAACCCTGACCATTCTGACAGTGAAGAAGTTTTTCCTGTTGTCCAATCTAACCCTTCCTTGGCACAGCTTGAGGCTGTTTCCTCTTGACCTATCACTGGTGACTGGGGAGAAGAGACCAGCCCTCACATCTCTACAATGTTCTTTCAGGTCCTTATAGACAGCAATAAGGTCTCCTTTTCACCAGCTAAACAGCCTTAGTTGTCTCAGTTGCTCCTCCTAAGACCTGTTCTCTAGGCACCTTACTAGCTTTGCTGCTCTTTGGACATGCTCCAGCATCTCAATGTCCTTCCTATACTGAGGTGCCCCAAACTGGAAGCTCCACTTTGGGTTATTTGGGCTGCTTTTCCTTGCTACAAATATTGGCTTCAATTATCATTGAATCACAGAATACTTTAGGTTGGAAAAGACCTTCAAGCTCACAGAGTCCAATCAATAATCCAGCTGTCCCAATCCACTGCTAGACCCTGTCCCTTAGCTCCAGATCTCCACAACTATGAAACACAACCAGGGATGGTGATTCAACCCTCTCCCTGTGCAGCCTGCTCCAAGGCGTGAGGGAATCAAAAGGCAGTAGATGTTGCACTGTGGGACATACATGGACTGGTGGTCACAGAGGTGTTGGGTTGAAGGTTGGACTGGATGCTCTTAGAAATCCTTCTCAAAACAAACCTGAATGATTCTGTGATTCCATGAAACACAAGAAGATGACCATGAGCTGATGCTCAGGCTATAGCCACACAGTGACTGTACTTTGCTCTCTGCAAACCCTTTTCACACCAGACCTCTAATCATTTCATCCCTCCAGTTCCTCCCCAAGTGACAGCCTCTTTAGTCCACGCTGGGTCTGTGTAGGATGGAGCGTAGCAAGGGGAAGAAACCTCACGGCATTAGAGATGGGAGGGAAAAGACAAGCGGTGATTGATGCCTGTAATACCCACCACACAAATCATAGAGCTCAGCAAAGCTCCTATAATTTCAGGGAGAAATAAGCAGTGAGACTGTGATTAAGAAAGGAGCTTAACAATCCAGAGAGGTGAAAGTATCTGATGGGGTCCTCTACTCACTGAAAAACTGCTGAAGAGGACTAGCTCTGGTATCAATGACTCTCAGTCCTTGGGAAGTGCCTGCCAGTGTTAGCCAACAATCAGAGCTCAACCATGTAAAACCTCTTCTTACTGAAAAATGCTTGTTGAGCTATTTCCTTGGCATTTAGGGAAATGGCTCCAGAAGATACAGGGCAGAGTAAGCTTTGGCTTTCTAAGGTGAGATTAGCAGGACCACAGAACCACAGAAGCATTCAGATTGGAAAGAGTCTGTATGATCACCCAGTCCAACCCTCAACCCGGCATCTCCACGAGCACTAGAAAATATCCCAAAATGCCAGATCTACTGCCTTTTGAACCCCTCTCACCTTGGGAGCTGCTCCCAGCCCTGCCAGCCCTTACCCATGGTCTTATATCTCAACCCTTTGTACTGTCCTTTTAACTAAGTATGAAGATAATTAAATTTTGCAGTGTGGTTACACCTCAGTAAATATTGTCTATAAAAATCAATCGGCATTTACTGTACTTAAGGTATAATAACGATTCTTCTAAATCTAAATTATCCTTATAAATCTAAATTAAATGCCTAGGTTTAAATGCATTTAGGACGTTTAATTAATAAAGTGTTACCAAATAACCATTACTAATCTGTTTACTTCAAGCCTGATTTCCATTTCCAAAGGATTTATTTCTCAGCAGTGTGTGTGGGAGGGTAGGAGTGAAAGTATGTGAAAGGGTTTTCAAAAGCTGCTGCAGGTACCAGAACTATTCAGACTGCTCAGGAAATTCCATCATCTTTCCCCCCATGGAGAAATGCTGATGTGCTGGGACCAGGACTTTTCACAGCGTAATCATAGGATCTTTGGGGATTAGAAGGGACCTCGAAAGATCATCTAGTCCAATCCCCCTGCCACAGCAGGGTCACCTAGACCAAGTCACACAGGATCACATCCAGGCAGGTCTTAAACATTGGAAGGGACCTTGAAAGATCATCCAGTCCAATCCCCCTACCACATCAGGATCACCTAGATCCAGTCACACAGGAACATGTCCAGGTGGGTCTTAAACATCTCCAGGGAAGGAGACTTCACCACCCCCCTGGGCAGCCCACTCCAGTGCTCTGTCACCCTCACTGGGAAGAAGTTCCTTCTCATATTTATGTGGAACCTTCTCATATTTATGTGTTCCAGCTGACACCCATTGCCCCTTGCCCTACCATTAGAAGATACCGAGAAGAGCCTGGCTCTGTCCTGACACCCAAAGCATCTATCTGCCATTTTCAAGCTTTCAAAATGTTTTGGAAGTCTGCAGCACCCTGTTTGGACGTTTTCCTAATTAAAAAGTGCTGGGGTTCTGTTTAGGCTGATTTTCCAATTAAAAATTTCACGTAACTTACAAAGACAGAAAAACAATTAAGGATGAAAAGGTCACAATCGGAAAGAACTGGTCTAAATAGACCCGACAGATGAGAGAGAAGGATGAGCACAGTGTTAAAAACACTAATTTGTACTTTTATTGTCTGGAACTTGTCTTGAAATTGCCCTTCCCTGAGGTCTAAAGGGCAAAGCAGCTCCTGGACGCTGCAACAGGCAAGGACTAGCCTGTTTCTGTGAGGGGAAATGTTGCGTCAGGGGAGGTTTAGGTTGGATCTTAGGAAGAAATTCTTTCCTGAGAGAGTGGTTGGGCACTGGAACAGGCTGGTGGAGTCCCCATCCATGAGTGCTCCATGAGTAGCTGGAGCACTTAAGGCCGTGGTCTAGGGGTTAGGAAGCTGTTGGGATGAGGGCTGGACTTGATGATCCTGGAGATCTTTTCCACCCATGATGATTCTATGATTCTATGACTTGAAGTTACATCCTCCAAGCACAGCTGGGCTCACCTGGTTTCTGTGGAAAAAATCTCAGGTTCTGTTAAACTCAGGTTCTGTTAAACTCAGAGTATGTCGGAAGCTAGCGCAGAGTTCATTCACTTCAACTCACCGAGTCTCCTCCCCTACTTCAAATTCCCTTATCAAAACATTATGGTGTTTTATTTTGAAGTGGGATTTTAGTCCTCAGCCTCTTCCTAGATAACCGGACAACAAAGACTTTAAAATCTCCCCCAAATGAAGCAAAATGTGTTGTTCAAAGTGGAATAATTTCATATTCAGGTTGGTTGGGGTTTTTTTTTTAGCTCCAAAGCTGGAGAAAACACAATTCCCATCAAGCCAACCGCCAAATATTTTTAATAGCCACTGAGAGGAATAGCCTGGCCAGCTCTGCTCTGGAACACCCAGCTGGTCTATAACCAGCAGATTATTCTCTCCTCCCATCAGAATTAATTAACACACATAGATTTAGCTCACATGAAGCCAGAGAGTCACAGTCACTAAGTGGAACTTGGTGCGACTCTGTTGAACCAAATACTAGATCTAATCTAGTGATTAGTTTAGCTAAAAACATGTAATTATGAGCAATAAAAAAGCATTGCTGCTGCTGCTGCTGGAAATGGGCTGAGACCGTTGCCCTGGCTAACACCAACACCTCCAGCATGGAAGGGCAGCAGGTCTCCTAGCCAAGTCCACATTAGAAGTGCCTTTGTGGAGCTGCTACAGGCACAGGACAACATGATGCCCAGATCCCAAGGGCCATTTCCAGCCCCTCCTGGATTTGCTATGGAAGTGAAACAGGAAAACTCCTACTCCCAGGGAGATGAGGTGTGTGTGCTGCAGGCTGTCTGTCTTTGTCCACTTGATTCAGGCTGAGTCTGGCAGACGGAAGCAAGGCCAATCCTAAAGAGAGAGAGAGGCTGAGAAAACACTTTGAAAGGGTCGTTCTGCTGGCAGAGCTGTAGAATGACAGCATCTCTGCCTCAACAACTGCTCATCTCTTGGAGTGACGCTTGACTTTATCTGTCTAACTAGTTTGACAGCCCCTTGGTGTTTTTTTTCTGATTGGGGTAATTCCTTTGTTTTCATGCAAACTTCTATTGCTTATCGATTTCCAAGCCACTCTGATCCTACATCAGATTTTATCTGCTTGAAGCAATAGAAATCACTGTGAGAAAGAGACGCCGGGTACAGTCCCGCTGCCAGCCGGGCTAAAACCTACAAATACTGTTAATTACCATCTTGACAGTCCCCTCAGATGACAAACTCAGAGCTAATGGCTCTTTGTTGTGCGGCACAGTCCTCATTGTAAAGAATCCATCTACTCCAGACCCAACACGTGAATAAATCCTGTGCCCAGGATAAGAAGTGAGCAGCATCCAAGCTGTCACCTCGAGGAAGTCCAGTGTTTTAGATCCCCAGCATCCCTCCCAGGCAGTCTGAGGGAACACAACACGCTGCTCATGCCACGATCCTCCTCACATCGCTCCAACAGGCTTTTTTAACGATCTCCAATTATCTCAGCCTGATTTAAATCAGCAAAAAAGGAACTAACAACACATCTACCCATGGTGAGAAGAATGAAAAGGTCCTTTGGGGGCTGCCTGCCACAGCTTCATGGCATTTTGTGTTTTTCTAGCATGAGGTGTAACGGCTGCCAAATGAGAAATTGTTCGTAATAACTATTTGCAGTAATCCTGCTCCTGGGGGCAGCCAAATGAAGGCAAACACCACGGATGGCTTCTCTTTCCTGGTTATTCACTAAGGTTTAAGGTCCATGCACTCCTCTGGCTGCTGAGGCTCAGTGTTCCCTCAGGTGCCACCACCTCTTGGAAGAGAAGATGCTGCTGCTCTCATTAGCTGCACAGCGATCTGCTACGGGAGCTCCCAGTTAAGCTCCCAGTGCGATGAACAAAAGTAACAGTGACCTACACTCTAATGGTGTCCTGGTCTATCTTGGCTTAATGGGGTGAGTGACAGGTAGCCCTGTCAGCAGCAACCAGACCCCACCACCCTCCTGCTCTGGGTGTTGACTGACGACAGCATCCTCAATTCTATTCAGCCTCAATTCAAGGACACTGTGGGGCTGGAGCAGAGGCAGAGAAGTGCAACAGAGCAGGGGAAAACTGAGATAACAAGGATGAGGAGGCTGAGGGAGCTGGGGCTGTTTAGCCTGAGGAAGAGGAGGCTGAGAGGAGACCTTATCACCCTCTACAACTACCTGCAGGGATACTACAGGTAGTAGCAGACAGGTGGGCACTGAGTCTCATCTCACAGGTCATTAATGACAGAACAAGAAGGAGCAGCCTCAAGCTGCAACTTCAAGGAGTTTTTTCCTGAAAGAGCAGTCAGAGCTTGGAACAGGATGCCCAGGGAGGGGTCTGAGTCTCCATCCCTGGAGATGTTCAAAGATCATTTGGCTGTGGTGCTGAGAGATCTGGTCTGGTGGTGACCTTGGCAGAGCTGGGTTCTTGGTTGGACTGGATGATCTCCAGGGTCTTTTCCAACCTGAATGGTTCTGTGATCCCTGTAGCTGAGAACAGGGAAGAAACTGCTGATGGCCAGGCACAAAACTGCTGAAGCTGCACCATCATGAATCGCAGGGTGGTGGGGAGAAGGAGGAAGGAGGAGGGGAGCAATGGGAGGAGGAAGGGAAGCGTTTCTCAATTTAGAAGGAAATAAAGCAGCTTAATTGTACCAGCAGCTGGCAGAGCTAGGCAGGGTGAGGTGAGGCCCACAGCTGTCTACTGCACTGAGTGTGTTGATGGCAGAAGAGGAGCTGCCTTCCAGCAGACAGGTTGGGAGAGAGATGGGATGAGGGATGCTGTCCTCACACCCACTGCCATGCTCAGAATGGAGAGGCACATGTTGCTCAAGAGCAGGAGGGACTTTGCTCTAACTCCTATGGAGAGGTGGAATCTGAGACAGCCCTTCTTGGTGCTCCCCAAGGGAGTGGGTTGAAAAGATGAAAAGTTGAGTCTTTATGGACTCGGGCCTTTATGGAGATTCTGACTGGATCTTAGGAAAATCTTCTTCCCAGAAAGAGTGGCAAGGCCTTGGAACAGGCTGCTCAGGGAGGGGAGTGAAGGCACTGTCCCTGGAGGGATTCAACAACTGGGCAGCCAGGGCGTTTCAGGAGATCGGTTAGTGGTTGGGAGTTGTGGAAAGGATGGTTGGACTTGATGGTCTTGAAGGTCTTTTTCAACCTTGATGATTCTGTGACTGTGTGATCTCTGACTGAAGGTCAGTCCAAACTATGGAAGAAAGGAGAGGAATAGGTGGGGAGGATAGATCTGCCAGCCATATCCCAGCCTGAGCTTTCCAACCTTCCTGCAGCCCTTGTAGTCAACATTTCCTCCCAGCAGTCCATGCTTCCAGATCCTGAGGTGTCCAGGGTACCTTCTGGCTGCTGAGTGCCCCTGATGGGATACGACCTTGGGGACTTCTGACTAGCAAAGACTAACACACAGAGCTGAACAGATGCAGCTCTGCCTCCCTCTCCGCTTTTATCCTCTTCCAACACTTAGCAGGGGGAAGGACAAACATGACTGGGATAGTCTGTATTTCCATAAGAAGAACTGAGGGTGATTTTCATTAGCACCAAGATCTCTTGCCATCACTTAGGTTATGGAAAAAGTCCTGAAAACAAGGCAAAAATAATTTACATCTGCTTGAAAACTCCTTCATGCTGCGAGAGAGATGGAAAAGAGTTTCCACATAACTGCAAAGAAAACCTTTCGTCCCCCCATTTCTCAGCTCACCACCACACGATGATGCTGACATCCAACACTTAAATGTTACAAGTCTTTATTATTTATTTCTTGGGCAGAGAACTACCACTCCGTGTTATTTTTACTTTACAGATCCAGCTTCTGAAACGACTTAAAAAGCTCTCGATCAAAGATGTACAGTGGTGCTGACAGAACACAGAGGAGTTTTCGCTGGGGAAAGCCATCATTAATTATCAGACTGTAAGCAGCACTGATAGTGCAAGCATTTGATTTTGATTTAATGTCTAAATAAGCTCTCTTACAATGGCAAAGTGCTTCTTGTTTAATTGAAAAGCACTAAGTTTTCTATCTCCCCTTCTCGCTTCTCATTCTGGCCATGATCCAGGTGTAGAAATAGAAAGAAACATGAACAGAATGCAAAGAGTCAGCGTGAAAAAGCATCAGAGCTACAGGAGCCTGCTGAGCCTTCTGCCAACACCACTGCTGAGCTGTCTGGACCATCTTGTCTCTTCAAGGCTGCCTTTGCCCTTCAGCTTCCCTGCAAGTAGCCCAGTGTCTGTCTCTCCACCCATCCATTCATCCACTCATCCATCCAACCATCCATCCACCCCTCCACTTTTTCATATCTCACATCACATTACACTTTCTAAGGCATCTCACCATGTGTTTCCCCCATCATCTCTCAAAACAAATGCAATTTGTGAAGAGTTCCATATTTTTTGAAGGTGCTAGAGCAGGTCCAGAGGAGCAACAAGGCTAGGGAAGAGGCTGGAGGGAAAGGCTGATCAGGAGAGAGTGAGGGAACTGGGGGAGTTCCACCTGGAGAAGAAGAGACTCAGGAGGGACCTTCTCCCTCTCTACAACTCCCTGAAGGGAGGTTACAGTCAGGTGGGCGTCAGGCTCTTGTCCCAGGCAACCAGCACCAGGATGAGAGGGCAGGGCCTGAAGATGCCAGGGGAGGATTAGGTTGGATGTTGGGAAGCCCTTCCTCACAGAAAGGGGGATCAGAGCCTGGACTGGACTGCTCAGGGCAGGTGCTGAAGGACAGCCTGGCTGTGGCTCTCAGTGCCCTGGTCTGTCTACTGAGGTGATGTTAGGTCTTGGTCTGGGCTGGATGAGCTCAGAGAGCTTTTCCATCCTCCATCATTCTGTGATTATCACTGCAGAGGCTTTGGGCTGAGCTTTTAATTCTTGGCCCAAACATTTCCACCTTTTCACCAGGATGGCTTTAGAGGAAGGAACTGGGCAGTCACCAGCTCTCAGAGGCTGTCAGACAGTCAAACTCTCTTTTACTAAATAACTGGTGTTCCAGGTCCTACAGAACTTTGCAGCATGTCAGATATCTACAGCCCAACACCAAGAGGAAAATGATGGCTGAGATGTAATTTCACCTAGAGGTGATAGCTTAGCCTGTATCTGATTTTCTGCAATCAGAAAGCTCTGTCTTCACACACCAGTACGACTGTCTCTTCCTCCACAGCCACTCCAGCATTTATGAGGTGACAAGTCTGCAGATTCACTCTGCTCTTGCCTTCCTTCCCACCCCAAGTCTGATCTGCACTGGGTGCTGCTGGGTCCTCTGGAGGTTTGTTTTTCATAAAGGATTGTTATCACTGTCCTCCCCGCACACTGAGTAGCCTGATCCTCGCGTGTCACATGCTGTTAGGTTTGAAGTCATTTAGCAGAGACATCGTTCTGCAGCGAGATGGGAGTGTCTGGTGGGTGCCATTTGGATTCAGTTTCACAGTCCGACAGGCACATCAGGCTTTAAGATCTTAATGTGATTAATCTGTGCCTCAGTTTACCTTCCTCACCTGCTCATCTCATTTAGAAATGAAAGAAATGTGGTTTTTTCCTAATCTTTGCTGTTTCAATGCACCAGCTATTGGCAGCTGTTAGAGCCATGTTACACATCAACAAAAACAAGTGTGCCAGCACATACCAGCACACACCAGTACACACAGCAGCCTCCAAGCAGAGGGTGATGTTCTGCTGCCCGAGAGACTCCTCCTGGGAGTCTAGAGAAGCCTTGGCTGTCCCTGTGCACAGCTCCAGTGTTCAGAGAGATGCCATAAGGGCTTCTTCACTACCACTTGTAGAAGGCACCTGAGGTGGAAAATCATTTATGAAGGTATTGTTGGGGTGGTGGAGAGGAGCTGTCACTCCAGCTCTCCACTTACCATGGACCTGTCACTTCCATTTGGAGTTGGCCTTTTGCAGCACCCGAGCATGGGCACACAGGTAACCCCACCCTGAGGCACCCAGCAGCACCAGGGCTGGCTCTCCAGCTGCAGACAGATTTTTATGTGCACACAAAGGCAGAGTGTGAGTCCAGCAGTGGATTTGTCTGTGAGGGGAATGAGATGAAGAATTGACTACAGCTACACAGTCTAGTCTGGTGGCTTGAGCACCCTGCTTGGACCTGAAAAGCACGGAGGAGATAAAATCCTAGAATGTGTTGGTTGGAAGGGACATCCAAAGAGCATCCAGTCCAACCCCTCTACACCAAGCAGGGCCATCTCTGACCAGACCAGAACCCCAGCCAGACTGACCTTGAAGGGCTCCAGAGGCGGGGCCTCTACCACCTGTCTGGGCAGTCTGTTCTAAGAATCTCCTACCCCAAAGATTCAAGAAGCTTTTCCTCCTGTACAACCTCAATCTGCTGTTTTCCAGCTTCAAACCATGATCCCTCATCCTATCATTCCCTGCCCTTGGCAACAGTCTACCCCAGCTGTCTGACAGCCCCTGTCAGAGGCTGGAAGGTCACTAGAAGGCTGAGGACAAAAACTCTCCTCCTTTTAACCTCTTTTAACATGGAAGAAGAGGGATAAAAATAAGCTTTTCTCTCTCAGTTATAAGAATCCCCCTCTCCACCTCTGTGGTGTCCATCACACAGTGCTCAGGGCAGAACGAGCCAGCCTTCCCAGTTTTCCCACCCAGCGCACGTTTGCCTGGCTGTTGTCTGCCTCTCGGTGCAGTGACTGATGGGCTAATGCTTGGTCCCAAATGGAGACACAGCTATTGCTCCAACATCCCACAAATCCCAGACCTCATCAGCACAAAATTTTCAGCAGCTTCTGCAGCTCCTTGGGCAGCCTCTGTGGGGACCCGACACAGCAACACATTGGGCAGAGAACAAAGGGGAGAGAGCTCGTGCTGCTCCTTGGCAAGTGGCTGCAGGCCCGTTGGAGCCGATTGCTGGAAGTGACGGGGTTGGTACAGGCTGCCACAGCAGCTCAGCTCTGCTCCTGTCGCACAGCGACCCTGGCAGGGACCGAGTGTCTGACAGCACTAAAAATACCAGCGATTGCTGTCTGTTAGGCTGCAAAACCATGGGGCACCCGTGTAGACACAGAATGTGCCAGTGAGGTGAGGCTCTCCAAAGGCTCCTCCTGACCAGGCAGTGCTTCTCTTTTCTTGTGCAGCAATGTAGTTGCCTCTGGTTGAAGAACTTTATCCCTTTTCACAGCATCCCAGAATAACTGAGGGTGGAAAAGCCCTCTGAGCTCATCCAGCCCAGACCAGGACCTAACATCATCCTAGCAGCCAGACCAGGGCACTAAGTGTCACAGCCAGGCTGTCCTTCAACACCTCCAGGGATGGGGACTCCACCATTGCCCTGGGCAGTCCATTCCAGGCTCTGATCACCTTTTCCACGAGGAAGGGCTTCCTAACATCCAACCTAATCCTTCCCTGGCATCTTCAGGACCTGCCCTCTTGTCCTGGCACTGGTTGCCTGAGAGAAGAGCCTGACCCCCACCTGACTACCACCTCCCTTCAGGGAGTTGTAGGGAAGGAGAAGGTCCTCTGGAGTCTCCTCTTCTCCAAGCTAAACACCCTCAACCTCTCCTCATCAGCCTTTCCCTCCAGTCCCTTCTCCAGCCTTGTTGCTCCTGCAGACCTGCTGCAGCACCTCAGTCTCTTTCTTGAAGTGAAGGGCCCAGCACTGCCCCAAGTAGTCAAGTAGAACAGGGGAGAGTGGTGAGCGTTCTTCTGCACCAACACCAGCCCAGCAGATTCTTGCACCTAAACCAGAAAGGACACAAATGAGTGTCCACAAGCACAGGCAAGACCTTGAGATGGATTTGGAGTAGTCAAGGATGGAAGAAGCTTTCTGACCCCTTACAGATTAGATACCCCAAAGTCAGGAGATGATGGCAAAGCCCTGGGCTCCCTGCTGCTCACTAACACGGGAGGTGCCTGCTCTGCCAGTGAGCTGAGCCTTACAGCAGCACTGAGCAAGGGAGCAGCTGCTAACAACACTCTGGAAAGTGGCTCTGGAAGCCTGAGCTGATGCTGACTCCAGCAATCCTGCTTGCTCATCTCTCTGTCACGGGGTATTTACTGATTGGGGTGAGGAGCTGTAACCATCTGCCATAAACCCAGATTATATCCTACTAGCAATAGAAAAGGGGAATCCATGGGAGCACCCCATCTCCTGCAGGAACAGGAACAGAAGCAAGCTGGGCAGCAGCACAGGCTGCCCAGGCAATGAGGGATGGATGGGCTGCAGAGCACAACATCTGACCCAGGGTACCCAACACTTCCCTCAGCACAGGAAAAGCAGCAGAGAGCGGGCAAGTGCTGAGAGAAAGAAGCTGGGAGGCAGATGGCAAACAGCAGTGCAGCAGAACTAGGGGCTAGTCTTACACCTCCCTCACACTGGTTATTTGCTGTAAACCTGTTAAAGCAAGACCTGATGAACAGAGGGTGAGTTGGATCAGACACTGATCTGACGCTGCAGCCGGTGCTGGATGCAGATGGGATGGCACAAGTGTGGTGCAGAATTGTTCTGGGCACCTCAATGTAAAAAGGACATTGAGAGGCTGCAGCAGGTCCAGACAAGGGCAACTAGGTTAGAGAAGGGTCTGGATGACAGACCTTGTGAGGAGCAGCTGAAGGACCTGGGGCTGGGTAGTCTGGAGAAAGAAGGCTGAGGGGAGACCTTACTGCTGTCTGCAACTCCCTGAATAGGAGGGTGTAGCGAGGTGGAGGTTGGTGTCTTTTCACAAAGAACAAGGGACAGGACAAGAGGAAATGGCCTCAAGCTGTACCAGAGGAAGTTTAGGTTGTCCCTGAGGAAAAGCTTCTCCCTGGAAAGGACCCTCAGGCTTTGGAACAGGCTGCCCAGGGAGGGGGTTGAATCACCATCGCTGGCCGTGTTTCACAGTTGTGGAGATCTGGAGCCCAGGGACAGGGTTTAGCAGTGGGTTGGGACAGTTGGGTTAATGGTTGGACCCGATGAGCTTGAAGGATTTTCCAGCCTAAACAATTCTGTGTTGCAGGGGGTTTGGACTAGATGATCTCTGAGGTCCCTTCCAATCCCTAATGATTCTATGATTCCATGATTCTGTAACTTTCTCCTGTGTTCTGGAGTGCTGGGGACAGACAAGGTTTGCAAAGCTCCCTCCCCTTCTTGGAGCACTTCTTCCACTGCAAGGGCAGGATTTGTCCTTCAGTGTGGGGGAAAGCAAAGACCTGTTTGAGCACCTGATTTCAAAGTTCTTTGGTAACACTGCACAATTTAAAATAGGAAATTAAAGATTCCAGTGAACTTGTTTTGAAGCCTTGTCTTTGGAAAATTGAAGGGAAAACCAAAAGTAATTGCAGATCCAAATTACTAATGATAGGATGAGGGGAAATGGACTCAAGCTGTGTCAGAGGAGGTTTAGACTGGATCTTAGGAAGAAGTTCTTTCCTGGGAGAGTGGCTGGGCACTGGAACAGGCTGCCCAGGGAGGTGGTGGGGTCCCCATCCCTGGAAGTGTTTAAAAACCGAGTAGCTAGAGCCCTGGAGGCCATGGTCTAGGGGTTAGGGAGCCTTTGGGACCAAGGGCTGGACTGGATGATCCTGGAGGTCCTTTCCAGTCATGAGGATTCTATGGAAGTTTTCCTTGCAGCTGAAGCATTTTCCAAAGATATCCTAAAACTAATGGTGAACTCTGAGCAAGACTTTTTCAAATTGGAAAATGAAGAAGTTTCATTTTAGCACTTTCCAAGGGGACACATCTGAATCTTCCCAAGCACAACCAGCCAGGAACAAGCTGCTGAGCACAAGAGGGATGAGTTTGCTGAAGATTTCTATCAGGCCTTTGGTGTTTTGCAGTTCAAATAGAAAGGTTTTACTCCATCAAATCAGCACAGAGCTACCAGGCATCTCCCTGAGCACACACTGGGTGTCAAGAAATGTGTGTGATCTGCTTATGGGCGATGGAGCTCCACTTTGCCTTTTCCAGCTACACTCTGTAAGCTGGAAACCCATTTTCCTATGGGACAGGAGGTGATGCTGTGCTCACCTTTGAAGGGAAGGACTGAGGCAGTGAGGGAACCACCAGCTTTTCTGGAGCATCTTCCTCTGCCTGAATGTAATGTAAAACACAGTGTCATTATTTTCATTTAATAAAGTGGAACAAACTTAAGATGCTTAAATGTTGATTAAAGGCTTTGATCTCCGAAAGTGCGATTAGTGTCCTTCTGTCGAGGAAAGTCACTTTGAGGAATATATATGCTGATTCCACATAATCCCCCTTTTAATTCTGTGTCAGATATTGTGTTTACTGGAAGCACGTGACAAGCTCCTCTTCCCTATTTCCCCTCCCTGAACTGATCCTGTCCCAGCATTTTTGTGCCAGCTGTCCCAGCCCTGCTGTTCCATACAGGACGGGGAGGGAAGAAGGTGACAACCAGAAGCTCTCGCTGTGAGATGTGGAGAACTGATCTAGACAACCCAGGGGCTGCGACAGTTCCAAAAAACTTGGACTTCTGAACTACTTTCCATGTGAACAGAAGGGAAAGTTTTTTCCCTGTGAGGGTAATGGAGCCCTGGCAAGGCTGCCCAGAGAGATCAGAGAGTCTTCTGTTCTGGAGAGTTTCAAACCTCCCTGGATGTTCCTGTGTGGCTTGTCCTAGGGGATCCTCCTCCGGCAGGGGGGGTGGACTGGATGATTGCTGGAGACCCCTTCCAACACCAGCATTTCTGTGACTCTTTCATGGCTTTGCAGAGAAAGAAGACTAAGTGCAGAGGCACTGAGGTTCAGGTCTGAAGTTTCCTCCTGAAAAGCCAACAGACAGTGCATCAATTTTCCCCCTGCAAAGCCAACACGAAGCTGCAGTCCTGCACGTTGTGGCCTGCGCTGTGCTGTGCAGGAGACAACCTGGTGAGCAGTTGGGTTCTGTGTCCATACCCCTTCCTCTGGACACACATGAGTGGTTACACCAGGGTGTTCTTTGCTCACAGTGGCACCTACGCATGGGGCAACTCTGCTAAGGACTTTTCCTCCAAGGCACTGTTTCCAGTTTGCTGAAAGCTTCAGTTTGTTCTGGTACCAGCAGGTCTCTGTGTGGGGTTTGACAGGCTTTCAGACCTGCCCAGGAGAGCAGCCACCAGCTGAACACATGGCAACGCACCGTGAAACAGCTGGGAGCAGACACCACAACCTAAAAGCTGGCAGAGAGCCTCAGCAGCAGCAGCTCCCCATGGCTTTGCTACTTGGGGAGAAGGGTAAGGCTTTGGTATTCATCATAGCCATATCAACCTAGAAGGGAGGCAACTAAAACCCTAAAACTCCCTGAAACAGACCCTAAATCAGAGGCTCTCCGGGGTCTGACGCAGCTCAGCTGCTGGATTTCAGGGTTTGCAAGCAGTTCCATCCAGCTAAAACATTTGCATCTGGGATCCAAGCAGCTTCATTTCAGCTTCCTAAGTAAAAAAGGAGTTGGATAAAGCATGTGCAGAGAAGTGTCCTTAGACATCTGACAAAAGATAAAACCCAAATGAATTCTGAGATTTATCTGACTGCAGCGAGCACTGCTGCACAGCGAACATCTGCGGTTATTGTTCCACATCACATCATAAAAATATCCTCCACTATTAATTTCAGATGAACATTTTAAGAGGCCTTCAAAAGAGAGCAAACCCTCCATGGAGTCTCTGGTGAACATGGAGACACTGGGATGATCTTTGCTGCATTTTGCTGGTAGTTCTGGAAAAAATCTGGGGGGATATTAATTTGCTGAAGGGACTAGAGGGAAAGTCTATGAGAGAGCTGGGGGTGTTGAGCTTGGAGAAGAGGAGACTCAGAGGGGATCTTCTCCCTCTCTACAACTCCCTGAAGGGAGGCTGGTCAGGTGGAGGTCAGGCTCTTCTCCCAGGTAGCCAGTGCCAGGACAAGAGGGCAGGTCCTGAAGCTGCCAGGGGAGGGTTAGGTTGGATGTTCAGAAGCCCTTCCTCCCAGAAAGGGTGATCAGAGCCTGGAATGGGCTGCCCAGGGCAGTGGTGGAGCCCCCATCCCTGGAGATGTTGAAGGCCAGCCTGGCTGTGGCCCTTAGTGCCCTGGTCTGGTCACTGTGGTGATGTTAGGCTCTGCTCTGGCCTGGATGAGCTCAGAGGGCTTTTCAAGCCTCAATCATTCTAGGAGCCTGTAAATTTCACCCCCAAGGAAAGGGTTGTAGAACTTTTTGGCAAATAGGAAAGCCAAAAGGCTTCTGCTCTGAGTTCAGTAAAACACTTGGCTGAGGTGCATCAGTAGATAAATAAATGGGTCCTTCTCGCCCACGTGTGGCTTTGGTAGGGTTTAACACGTGGGACAGGGAAGTCAAACGCAGGGATTGTTGGCCATTTCTGAAGGGGTCCCTGTTGTTCAGGACACAGCATCTCATGGATGTGCCCGCTGGAAGTGCCTTTCCCTTGGTGGCAGGGACTGGCCTCTGAGCAGAGCCATTGTAGGGAGGAGCCCCAAGACAAGGGCAGGAGGGGGAAGGAAGGTTGGAGGCGACCTCCACGCTCTGCTCCTCTGAGCAGTGTGTGCAAACTCCTCCGGAGGAACAATGCCGGCGTGGCTGCCGCACCTCTGCCTGCCGCGTACGAGCCCGGAGTGACGAATACGCTGCTCTCCACGTCTCTCCACGCTGTTCTAAGGAGACTAATGAGCAAATCTTCCCCTGATTGCCTCACTTACACACTCTCCCTCTCTCGCTCCCCACACTCAGTAGCTAATGGTAAGAAGATTTAATAGTGTGATATCACTTTAATGTGAAGAGCATAAATAAAGCCCTTATAACTCTGTAATTACGTCTGCATTGCTCCTATTAACCATTCGTCTGCACACATGGCTCTGCACACTGACAGGGTGATTTCAAAGGGGTTTCCATGCCACAGACTGAAATCTTGCTTAGGAAGAGAGGGAAAAAATGGGTGGAGAGAGAGGAAGGGAGATTTGAAACTCTGATTCCAGACCTGCACATCCCTTGGGTTTCGTGTGTAATCCAGAAGTGATCATGGAATCATAGAATGGTTTAGGCTGGAATGAACCTTAAAGATCACCCAGTGCCAACCCCCTGCCATTGGCAGTGACTCCTCTCACCAGGTTGCCCACAGTCCCATCCAACTTGGCTTTGAACACTGCCAGGGACAGAGTAGCCACAACCTCCATAGGTAACATCTTCCAGGGCCTCAGCGCCCTCATGGTGAAGAACTTCTTCCTAATATGCAATCTAAATCTCCTCTCTTTCAGTTTCAGGACACTGCCCCTTGTCCTCAGGCCCCTGTAAAAAGCCCCTCTCCAGCTTCCCTGTAGCCCCCTTCACGTACTGGAAGGCTGCTATCAGGTCAGTCCAGTGCTTTCTCTTCTCTGAGCTGAACAACCCCAGCTCCCTCATCCTGTCCCTATAGCAAAGGTGAAGTCATGATGTGAGACTTAAAACTGTCTGATGTCTGGCATTTGATTCTAGGAAATAAGAAATCAAAGGTCCTGTCTATCCCCACAGTCAGTACCACCACCTGACAGGGAAGACCGATCTCCCCGATGCTGCTCTGGGTGCTGGGGGCACAGCACAGTTTGCTGAGGGATTTGAGCTCAATAACAACCAACAACCTTTGCATCTTCACCACAGCTCAGACGCTTCAGCGAATAAAAGCAGAGTGTGTTTGATCAGTTTAAATCTGTGAGCAGTGAAGAGCATCAATACTCCTGGTCCCCACTGGCCTGAGCAGGTCGTGCCGATCAGGCAGAGCGACGGCAGCAGGCACCGGGCTAAAAGCTCCTCTGAAGTTTCGCTGTTGTTAAAGCTGGGCAGAGGGATGTTGTTTTCTCTGCCCAGAGGTCTCCATTGCCATCCTGTGTCAGGGAGGCCAGAACTCGCCCCCGATGCTGACATGGTGGCTGCAGCGTGCTGGGCTTTCAAGATGACTTTTTGCTGATGTAATAGACATTCTCACTTGCCAGGCAAAAATAATCATTGAGAGTGAAGAGCGGTGTAGAAAGGAGAAAGTGAGATGTTGTGGTTAAAAATATCAGCATTTTGACTTTCTCTGAACTTTGCTCCAGTTCTCCGCAGCGACAAAATTCTAGGGAAACCAGGATAAACCTGGAAAACTCCTTCATCCCAACAAGTGCTAGGAGAATCTGATTCACCAGAGCTCCTCTGAGCCAGCTTTGTGGGTTTATTGTATTGAAAGGTTATTAAGACTTGATTCCTGCAAGGAAAAGGGGAGGGCAACCTTTGCTCTTGTGGGATAATTAGGTTGCATAACGCACCACACAGCGGGAAACCCGCTGTCACTGCTCCCTTGGGCAGGGAAAAGGCTCTTCTGGTGCTGGGAGGCTGATGCTAAGCTGCTGCGATGCAACAGCTGCTCCCATCCACCGCTGCCGCAGGAAATTGCAGAGTGTAGTTAAGAAGGAGAGGCTGGCAATGATTTGCATAGCACAAGAGCTTACAACCCAGAGGATAATTCTGCTGTTCACGTTACACCGACTATCGGTGACAGCTTTGGAGCTGCTTCCCGATGTGCAAAGTGCCCTCTGCCTCTGCAGGCTCTGCTGCTTCCCCAGCAGCTTCTCTGTCCTCACTGTGCCCAGCCCCATCTACAAGGAGATGAAGTTTAACAGGTACCTCTACGTGTGGATTTCTGACCAGTTCTAGTGTCTGAAGAAGTTAAACCACAGTAAATCAGGATAACCCCCCCAGGATTCCATAAAGGGAAGGAGAGAGCAGGGTTCAGTGATGAAAACAAGAGATGTGCTGATGGGAGATACAGATGGTGATGTTTGTCATTTTCATTTTAAAAATCTTGGATTTGAAAGGGTAAGCAAAGCTAATGAGACTAAAGCCCACACCGAAGCTGCAGCAAATAGTGAATTACACCAAAGGTTGTGATGATTAGTAAACAATTAGGACCAATGTTCCGTGGTAACTAGCACTGCTGAAGCTCCACGCAGCTAATTTCCAGCACCAGGAAACTGGGAGATGGAAAACAAAACAAAAAAAGGGATTCTAAGCAGAGAGCCAACAAAATTAAACTAAGAATTAATTTCCTCCATTATAACTGATTGTTGTAAATTAAAACTAGAAGAAAATAATTGGTAGCATGTAGCTTTTAGTGTTTGATACAGATTAGGGGAATTAGATTTTTTTATTAGAAACACTAAACTCATCTGCCATGCTCTTGTGTCTTTAGCAATATGCATTTTTCCTAATTACAGCATGCAGCCTGTTGTCACAGTGGGGTTTGTGGCCATGAGCATTTGCTTCATTAAGACCGAAATCCTCAGCCATTCCTGCAAGCTAGGTAGCAGAGCTGTGTTTTGAGTGGGCTCCCCAGTGAGCAGGACCACAGAGGTTGGTCCCTGTTCCCGTAGAAGCTGCAGCATCATTATTTCAGCTGTGTTCCCTCCATGGTGGGGCTGACAAGATGTTCAGCGTCTCCAAGGATGGTCCAGCATCCGGGACAGCAATTGCCTTTTGCCTAGAGAGCACCTTGAACAGTGTTTATGCAGTGGGGACTCCTGGCAAGATGGGATAATCATGCTGGTCTGCTCTTATTACTTCTGCTTTGGACCACGCAGCAGCCCAGGAAAGCCCTTTGCTAGTGAGAAAAAGCTGCATGCAGTTTGGGGCTGAATCCGTCCCGTGGATCCAGTTTCCCTTAGCAAAAGTCCTTTGGATCTGATTCTCTGTCTTGAAATTACTGTAATGCAACAGCCATTCCCTGAAGCAGTGGTAGGGATGTTGGGGGGTTGTGGTGATAGAGCCCCATAGACTGGTTTGGGTTGGAAGGGACCTCAGAGCTCACCCAGTGCCAACCCCCTGACATGGGCAGTGATACCTCTCACCAGAGCCCCATCCAACCTGGCCTTGGACACTTCCAGGGATGGAGCAGCCACAACCTCCCTGGGCAACCTGTTCCAGGGCCTCAGCACCCTCACAGGGAGGAACTTCTTCCTGAGATCTAACCTAAATCTCCCCTCTTTTAGCTTGATACCAGTCCCCCAGCAGTGCTGGCAGTACCACCAACCCCTTTCTGAGGCTGCTGCTCACTCTACCCTGGTCCCTTTGCAATCTCCATGTTAGTCCCAAGAAGCTTGATACTACATCCCAAAATTCCATGTCTGGTGAAGCAGAGCTTGGCAGAAGTGCAGAAGCAGCTCTCACTGCACTGGACCCAGCACCCTGTGGGGCTGTGGCTCCCTGTGCTTTGATCCACATTCCTTCCAGTTTTACAGGCATTGGAAAAAAAAATCAGGTAATTAATCTGTCACCCTCATACAGAGAAGAGTCTCAGGGGTTAAACTTTCTTCTCTTTCTCTATCTGAAGATATTTTCTCAGAAGGTGAAAAGCTTTAGAAGGACCCAGCTCTGTGCTGTAGCAGATTTCAGAGAGTGGCAGGAAATTAAGTTATATGTTAGCTTTCCCTGAGAGGTTATTTTTATGCCTTTATTTAATTAATTCCTCTGGCTTATATAAGGGCAATAAGATTTTGCATGTCTGCAGCGCTCCCTTCCTCAAGAAACTCAAAGAAATCCTGCAGAAACAGCAACAGTCCTGGCAGCTGCCCCCGTACAGAGCCAGAGCAAGAGGCTGAGGTGCCTCGGCACCACGCAAGAGCATGACGTACCTCCCCGAGATCCTGAGCAGAGGCCACCCCTAGGAACTGAAACTACAGAGAGCAGAACTGTGATTATTTTAGTCAGAAGGGAGCCCTGGCAGTGAGATTTACACCTCGATCATTTTGCAGAGGGTACTCTGGGGTGCTGGGCTTGAGTTGCAGGAGCCTGTTTCCCACTGCTCGAGGAAGGCAGCACCTTGAGGAAGGCAAAACCCTTCTGATGCCAGGGCTGCCAGCGATGGAGAGGGAGGAGTGCCACCTACTGCATCAGCGGCTCTTGGCTCGCTCCGAGCGCTCCTGCGCAAGCGAAAATAGCAACTTCTTGTTTTGTAGTTGGAATCATAAAGGGAAGGGAAGAAACGGGGTGGGGGGCGAAGGCAGGAACCTAAAAAAAGGAAATTGCTGAATGGCATTTTGTGCCAGCATCGTGTTTATAAATAGCCCGAGTGACACTGCTCCTCGCAGGATGGGTTTCGGAGTATTTCTGATCAGTAAAGAGCTCGAGCTGCAAATAACAATAAATGGGGGGAAATGTATATAAATAAAAGGCATTAAAAACCCTTTCTGTGTGGGATCATCATCACATCTTGAAGCGCACATCAAAGGGACTCAATTAGCAGACACATTTTCTAATTACATGTTCTAATTTACAACAAATCTGGGTTTCTAATGAAGCCTTGATTACTGGTCCAGATGGTTAAGGATTGGACCTGATATTCTACAGCTCACAGAGGCACATTGCCAGAGCCGAGAAGACCACTTGATGCTCAAGAACCAGCTTCAGCTCCTTCCTTGCCCAGACACCACCATGATTTTTCCAGCTCTCCAGGAATTTCCTTCAGCAGCTCCTTTGCCCAAAAGTACCTGACTGAGCAGTTGGTGAAAGCAGGTAAAAACCGATAATGTAGAATGAAACAGCAACTAAAGCACTGGCAATTTAAGCAATTAAGGCACTGGAACAGGGGTTGGTGGTACTGCCAGCATTGCTGGGGGACTGGTATCAAGTAAAAGGGGAGATTTAGGTTAGATCTCAGGAAGAAGTTCCTCCCTGTGAGGGTGCTGAGGCCCTGGAACAGGTTGTCCAGGGAGGTTGTGGCTGCTCCATCCCCGGAAGTGTCCAAGGACAGGCTGGATGGGGCTCTGGGCAACCTGGTCTGGTGAAACGTGTTGCTGCCCATGACAGGGGGTTGGCACTGAGTGAGCTCTGAGTCCCTTCCAACCCAGACCTGTCTGGGATTCTATGCAACCACTTCCCTGGCCAGTTATTCCATTAGCAGTTAATATTTTTGTTTAAAAATCGGGCTCTGCACAGGCAGCACCAGGGAAAGGTCCTTGGCTACAAGGTACCCCCCCACCAGTGGTTGCCCAGGAGTTATTTTTAATTAAGAAAAACGTTTCCTGTAACATTCTCGTGGGTGTTACTGGTAGTTTTTAGCATTAATCACTCAAAATGAATCAAACACATTGCCGTAGGGGTTTTTCCTAGCTGGTGGCTGGAATGCAGCTCAGGGGGAAGCAAAGAACCTTATCCCTAGACACAATGGCTGGGGAGGCAGCACAAACCCCAGCAACACCTGAATCTGATTGTGAGGGGGCAGAGAACTAGAAGTGACCCAGGGTCCCTACATTTATCCATGCTGTGGCTACAGATTTGCATTTAGAAGCCGAGTGGCAGCTGCCAGGTGCTCTAACAGGGTCCTGGCTGTCAGACATTCCCCACCCCGGTGCATGTCATGAGCATGAAGCCCTTGGCTTTCCAGTTGAGCTCATAACAGCCAGGATGAACAACCCTTGGCTACAGATGCTGTCTCTGTGTGCAGGACCAATGCCTGATGGATTCAATTCCTGTGCCATCTGCATGGCCTCAGCAAGACCAGGGCAACACTACCATCCTTCCAACCCCTCTAAGAGCCCATCTCTGCCCTGAGACCTTTCAGTCTAAACAGTCAGGGTAATGTGCTGGAGAAAGTGCCTGGAGCAAGCACAAACAGCCTGGCTGCGGGTGACAACAGCAACAAAACCCATTTCTCTTCCATTCTGATGCAAAGTAGAGACCTTTTTTTCCTCTTCTAGAGCTTTTTCCCCTTTCCTTTTCTTTAGGATGCTGTTACGGCACTAACTGAGCCTTGCTCCATTCTTCATGCCCGGGTAGCTGTATGCTATCTTGCATCTAACTCTTGAATCCCATTAGCTTTTAAACCTGCTAACTCAAAAATTCATCTCACAGCTCTGCGGAACATCATCTGGGTTTCCAGACTCATTCCAGATGTCCCCCCGCAGAGCTGGCCCCGTGCTGCAGCTGCCCTTGGACTGAGCCCCTCAGACGTCCCAGGCATCTTTCCCAAATGCCAACGGTACAGCTGCATTTATTTATTTATTTGTTGAAATGCTTTATGTCCCTGTGACAAAAGCCCAGAGGGACCCACTACCCTGCAGACAGGCCACACTGTCTGCAGAAGAGTCCAGGAGGTTTGGATTGAGGCAAAAGTGAGAAACCTCTGCAAGACCCTTTAATGTTCCAACCCCTTGGCTTTGGGGACTTGGACTAAGTGATCCTGCTCTGGCAAAGGGGTTTGGACTAGATGATCTTTCAAGGTCCCTTCCAATCCCTAATGGTCTGTGATTCTGTGATTTAACACCATGGTCCTAAAAAAAAAGAGAAGTCTGGGATAAACCTGAACAGAATTGAACTGCAAGTGAGAAATACCTGAGCAGTTCTTTCGCTGTTGAATCCCATTTCTTCTCACCGCTGCAGCCCTACGGCAAACAGACAACTGCCTCTAAAGGAATGTCTTGTCTGATACTGCTGCTTGGCTTGAGAACAGCTCCAGGGGAGATTTCTCTGCAGCATCAGACCTGGCTGGACTGAACTGATACTCACGGGCTTCAACAAGGCCAACTGCAGGGTCCTAAAACTGGGTTGGGGCAACTAGAGGTATCAGTCCAGGCTGGGGGAAGATCTACTGGAGAGCAGCACTGTCGAAAAGGACCTGGTGTCACTAGTGGATGAAAAGCTGGACATGATCTGGAAGGTCTTTTCCAACCTAACCCATTGTATAATTTTATGAGCCACCAACACACAGTTGTAGCCCAGAAGGCCAACCCCATCCTGGGCTGCATCAGCAGTTGGAGAGAGAAGTTTTTCCCCTCTGCTCTGCCCTGGTGAGACCTCACCTGGAGTCCTGTGTTCAGCTCTGAAGTGTCAACATCAGAAGGATGTGGAGCTACTGGAGCAAATCCAGAGGAGGCCACGAAAATGCTCAGAGGGCTGCAGCCCCTCTGCTCTGGGGACAGGCTGAGGGAGTTGGGGTTGTTCACCCTGAAGAGAAGACTCTGGGGGGACCTTCCAGCAACCTTCCAACCCATGAAAGGGGCTGTCAGGAGGCTGGGGAAGACTGTTGCCAAGGGTAGGGAATGACAGGACAAAGGGTCATGGTTTGGAGCTGGAAGAGGGCAGAGTGAGGCTGCACAAGAGGAAAAAGTTGTTGAATCTGAGGGTGGGGGATCCCTGGAATAGGCTGCCCAGAGAGATGGTGGAGGGCCCATTTTCGGAGCCCTTCAAGATCAGGCTGACTGGGGCTGTGGGCAACCTGTTCTGGTTAGAGATGGCCCTGCTTGATGTAGTTGGGTTGGACTGGATGCCCTTTGGAGGTCCCTCCTAACTCAGTACATTCCATGGCTCTATGATTCTAATACAAAAACAACAGAGCAGGATTAATTCCAAATGTAAGCACTGAGTCTAACACAGACAGCGGGACTCCTGCCCTATCATCCCCTCACTCTCCTCTAAGACAGGATGCATTTCTCAGGGAAGTGGCTCAGGCTGTTCTTGTTTCTTTCTACAGACTAGAAAGGGCTTAGGCTAGATACTTACCTCGTGGAAGGCTTCAGCTAAGTAGGATGAAGTGCCTGCTGCATAAAGCTTCAGAAAATAAAGGTCAAGTAAAAAGAGCCTGCAAATGTTGTTGAGCATCATGATTTCGAAACAAATCCCACGACTTCCTACAACCTTGGTTTAAGTTTTGCAGCCTGAGTGACATTTATACATCTTCTGCAGGAAGGTACTTCCCTTGACCTAAACAGTTGTTCCCTCTTCTCCCATAACCTGCAATCTAAGCGCTGCTCAGCGAGGCTCTGCCACAGCTCGCACTGCTGGGTCAGCTGAGACTTGTGCCTCTTTGGAAATGAAGAAATTATTGAATGACCACTAATTGCAAATCCTACAAGCCCTCAGTAGATTAAAGAAGATTAATGGAGAAAGGAGGGATCAGACATCCACTTGCATTAATGCAGTGGCTCAGGTCTCTAAGTAGCTGGACTGCCCTCTCCAACACAGTGTAGGAGCTTTTCGAGACAATTTTGATTTATTTATTTGTTTTACAGAGAATGATTCCTATTTAAAGATAAAGGACTCAATAAAAAGCAATATTAGCACGGGATAAGAGCAGCAAATTAGATGGATGCCTGACACACTCCAGGCTGTCTCAGCGTGACTGAGATCCATTTGATACCTTTCCTATTGCCAGGGGATTTCAGGGAGCACAAAGCTTTGCCTTGGGATGAGCAACAATCTCTGGCTTTGTTTCTTGTAGCAGTAAAGGCAGAGCTGGTGTGACAGACCCCTGAGAACAAGAGATGTGGTGGGGCACAGTGGGGTGTGGTGGGGCACAGCGGGACCACCCTGGAGAGGATAATGGCACTGCTGATGTACAAGTGTACCGCTCAAGGGATGGGAGCACAGTAGAAGCTGTGCTCATCCTACTCTCCTTCCTGCTGTCCAGATGGGATCTGGAGGTTGGCCTGAGCCCAAACTGAGTGATTAAGTGTCACTGACAAAAGAGACTCCATGTACGATATTGGACTTTATTTATTATCCTAATTATTTTTTATGCTAAGATGGAGTCACTGCTGGGAAATCCATCTTGGGGAAGCATCCAGGCTACACCAACTGGTAAAATTAGTAGTCAGAAGTACAAGAGAAAAATGAACCTTGCTGTCATTTCCAGGGAGGTTTAGAGCTGGTGGAAGGTGGAGAGCAGAGGCAGAGGCCAGCACATGTTAGGACAGGAGGAGAACAAAGGTAGGGAGGACCTATGTACAAAGATTGTTGGAGGGTGTGTCCTGTCTCTGACTGTCTCCATGCAGTCCATCGAATATTGGAATGTGTTGGGTGGGAAGGGACAACCAAAAGGCATCCAGTCCAACCCAACTACATCAAGCAGGGCCATCTCTAACCAGACCAGGTTGCCCACAGCCCCAGCCAGCCTGATCTTGAAGGGCTCCAGGGATGGGGCCTCCACCACCTCTCTGGGCAGCCTGTTCCAGGGATCCCCCACCCTCAGATTCAACAACTTTTTCCTCCTGTCCAGCCTCACTCTGCCCTCTTGCAGCTCCAAACCATGACCCTTTGTCCTGTCATTCCCTACCCTTGGCAACAGTCTTCCCCAGCCTTCTGACAGCCCCTTTCACGAGTTGGAAGGTTGCTGGAAGGTCCCCCCAGAGTCTTCTCTTCAGGGTGAACAACCCCAACTCCCTCAGCCTGTCCCCAGAGCAGAGGGGCTGCAGCCCTCTGAGCATTTTCGTGGCCTCCTCTAGACCCACTTCAGCAGCTTCCAGGTTTCTTTTCCCACCCTTTCTCGATCCATCAAAACCACAATATTCTGGAATTCCCAGTGTTCTCCTGCTGCCAGGACAGGTCACTCTAGATGAGATGTTCTTGAGGAGCAGGACTGGGGTGTGGGTAAGGGTGCAGCTGCTCCTCCATCCTCTGCTGCACACACATCCCATCACATCTCATGTTCTCTTCTCCCTGGCCTCTTCCGGCTCTGGTATTTGGGAGGAGAGGCCACCACAAGTGCTAATTAGTGCCAACTGTTGTGCTGCTTTTCATCTTCCAGGAGTTGGGCCGAGAACATCAACTCATTTTCCTTAGATCTTTCTCCAGCTGCTGACAGGGCTTGGATTTCAACCTGGGGAATTAGATTTGAAAAGCTCCATATCTCATTAATAATCTGCCGAGCCATTAAGATCATTCAATAGAGATTTTGCCACCATCTTCGTGCCGCTGCAGAAGCGATTACACGGCCTTCCTCCCAGCCATGGGGGCAACAGTGTGAGTGGCTTCTCCTGCAGTTAGCGAAGGAAGCAGCCTCGGACCCCATGCCAAGGGCAGCATTTAAAAAACAATCATTGGAGAGTAGATGAGAAACCTTTTTTATCGTTGGCCTTGATTGCATTTCAAACCTGATACCTTTTTCCTCCCGCCGTTTCATTTGCATATCAAAATAATTGCCTTCTCAGTTCAACAGATTGCCGTGGCTCCAAGGTAATCAGCCTTTCACAAGCCGGTCGGAGTCACCAGGTGAGAGCTGGGCACACTGAACTCCACAGTAAAGTACAGAAGCACCTCAGCAAAGGCCACGACGAAGACATATCTCTGCGGAGGAGCTGGCGGTGAGATGTGGGTGTCACTACTACAGTGACACAACCCCCGCTGCATCCTTCTTCTTTTTAGCACCCTGGGTGGATAGCAAAAAAATTCCCTCAAAATTAAACTAGTTTTTGCTTTTATTCTGGAATAAAAGTCTTGCTCTGATCTGCTTCTTTCTGGTTTATCACACGGAAAGGAAAAGTTTGACTTCAGCTTTGCCTGCCCAGCCCCTGAGACTTGCGGTTCCTGCGGTTTGCAGCTCCATTCTGCAGGTCACCTTGGAGATCCCGTGGTACTGGTGCCAACAGTGTCACACAGGCTGTGAGAGAGCCAGCGGGCATGGAGAGGTGTTCAAACCCCCTGTGGAGAACCATTTGGGAGATACAACACTCAACTGCAAATGGTTTTCACTTTGTTCTTCACTTCTGTTTTGTACAAAATTGAGAAGTGTAGAGGGACAGGGAGAGAAGGGCTGTAGACCTGCCTTCTAATTCCTGAAAGGAACCTCCAGGAAGGCTGCAGAGGGACTTTTCCAAGGGGATCCAGCGATAGGACAAGGGGAAACACTTTGAAGCTGAAAGAGAGGAGGTTCAGCCTAGATCTTAGGCAGAAGTTCTCCAGTGCAAGGGTAGAGAGACTGTGGAATCAATTGCCTGGAGAGGCTGGAAGGGGCTGCCCGGGGGCGGTTGTGGAGTCTCCTTCTCCGGAGGCTTTTCAAACCCACCTGGACATGTTCCTCTGTGACTGTATCCAGGGGATCCTGCTGTGGCAGAGGGATTGAACTGGATGAACTTTCAAGGTCCCTTCCAATCCCTAATGTTCTGTGATTCTGTGATCTCTGAGGTCCCTTTCAACCTGAGCCACTCTGAAATTCTGT
This sequence comes from Rhinopomastus cyanomelas, assembly GCA_013400115.1. Classification (NCBI taxonomy): domain Eukaryota; kingdom Metazoa; phylum Chordata; class Aves; order Bucerotiformes; family Rhinopomastidae; genus Rhinopomastus; species Rhinopomastus cyanomelas. The sequence goes on along the minus strand of VXBP01006512.1, from coordinate 541,683 downwards.
GATTCTATGACTACGGAAGATGGATCAAGTATTTGAGAGAGCAGAGGCAGACACAGACATTTTTCAGCACCTACCACCACCTATGATTTCATACTTTTTCCATAAACAAAATCACAGAATCACAGAATCACGATTCACTAAAGCTGGAGCAACCAACACAACAGCCTGAAACCCCAAAGGATCAGCCTTTTGATTTCTTATGCGGCAGCAGGGAAAGAAACTCTCTTTGTTTGGCCTTTTAGAGACTCTGATAAAACTTTTACTAAAAAAAAACCCCAAACCCTAAAACCCAACCCATAACCAAAAAACCCCACCAGAAATCTGGTGCTATGTCTCATTTGCCCCGATGATAGCCTGTCTCCTTGAGATCTAATGGGAAACTTAATGACCCCTGAATTTTACTCCTGCACAAAGTGCTCCTGAAGGACCTGGTAAGTGTTCAGAGATGATGAAGCTCTGACAATCTTGGCCAAACCTCTGGACATGGATTACATTAAAGTCAGTGAGGAAAGCAGGGCTGGGAAGGCTTTGCTAACTCCAACAGCAGCACGGTTAACCCTTGTGTGTCCTATCTGGGTTCATTCCTGACCCTTCAATGGTCTAGTCCAGCCAAACACCAGGTGTTTTCCTGATCACAGCTGGATGTTGTCCCTTATAGTGTTGTTTGAGGAAGAAGCCAGAGATCCTAACTGTTGGTGCAATATAACAAATCTTTGCACCACAAAAAGTCACCCAAGTGCTCTGTGAGCTCTAAATCCCAAGGAGACAGAAGTGCTAGCATCCAGGCTGACAGTGGCCAGCTCTATCACCTCAGGACAGTCACTGCTCCTTCATGGCCCTATTTATCCCTTCAATAACAGGGACACAACCTCACAGAATCACAGAATCTCTTTGGTTGGGTGAAACCTTTAGTCATCTTCTGTAAAATGTTCTACACTTCAAGCACAAGAAAAACTTATTAAGAGGGAGAAGACCTTACAAAGTGAGGAAAGGAAGGGCTAGGAGAGCTCCAGTTTTCCACAAGGGAGCACTTTCTCCCTTTAGTTTCATCCCATTCTATTCTCTGATTCTAAGGGAAATCTGGGCACCTATCTCAGAGGCATCTGGTGACAGCTCCTGGCTGAGCACAGGAGTCCTTCCATCCATAGCCTGTGGTTGCCAGATATATTTTGAGCAGAGAATGAGCACAAACTTAAGTCTAACATGGCCTATAAATGTATTAATCTCTGTGTCTTTCATCCCTAAAGGAAGAAAAACTAATAATACTTTGTACCTGCTAAAGCTGCTGAGGAAACACCTCTGGTCCTGTAAACAGTTATTTACTGGTATTTTTGTGTTATTTTACTGATCATCTCAAGGGAAACTTGTGTGAGGATTATCACAGAATCACAGACCATTAGGGATTGGAAGGGACCTCGAAAGATCATCCAGTCCAATCCCCCTGCCACAGCAGGATCACCTAGATCAAGTTGTACAGGAACATGGCCAGGTGGGTTTGAAATGTCTCCAGAGAAGGAGACTTCACAATCCCCCTGGGCAGCCCCTTCCAGAGCTCTGTCACCCCCACTGTGAAGAAGTTCCTTCTGATATTGATGTGGAGCCTCCTCTGTTCCAGCTGACACCTGTTGCCCGTTGTCCTGTGGTTGGGTACCACTGAGCAGAGCCTGGCTCCATCCTCCTGACACCCGCCCTGTCCATATTGATCAACATTCTCCAGTGTTGCGCACAGCATGAGCTTCTCAAGCTCGGTAGCTAATAAAATCCCACTGGGCTGTCTTGCTGGCTCAGTAAGTTGCTGTTGTGCCAGACCTCTGTGGAATTACAGCAGTCAGTGACAGATCTTGCCCAAACCATCAGCATAAATTCAAATACACTATTTTTTTCTATTCTCCCTTCCAGAAAAAAGAACCAAACCAACCCAAGACAAAACAAACAGAGGAGAGAGAGCTACAACCTGTCCCACAGCCCCTCAGTCAGCAGCAGTTGATCTGACACACAGGGACTTGCTGCTTCTCTCTGGTTATGCTGCTGCGGGACTGACAAGGAGAGAGATGACCCGAGTGACAGATTCCTTTGATAGCACAAGCTCTTGTAATAAAATGAAGAAAAGAGAAATAAATCTCTCTATTCATTTTTAAAGCTGTTTCCCCTCCCTCTCCATGAGCTGTGGGAGATGAATTGAAGCTAAGACATACTCTCCCTCACAGGGGCTCCACGCCAGCCGCGACTGTACATCACAGCCCGTCGATGCCACTTCGTGCCCTGCACGCCTGTCCCTGTGCTGCACCCCACACCTCACCCCAAGTCTTCAGGTGGGAAGGAATGAGGTTCCTCCCATCCATGGTGACGCTCATTGGATAGAACTGAACATCTAGTTATCTCCTCTGTGAGTCCATAAGGTTCCCCTCCACTAAACCAGCAATTCCTAGAAGCTCCTAGCTTCAGTCCCAAAAATCAAGCTGCAGATTTTCCACCCTAGCACACACTTACAGCTCCCTAAAGACACTGCAGTCCCAACGCTGTGCCTTGAGCCTGCAGCCTCCCACACAGAAGAGATTCACTGAGCAATGCAGAGAGAAGCTCCTGCTCTGTCCCACTGCTGGGGGAGACTGCAGGTGCTGCTTGTGGGGTCAGCGTGACCGGCTCCACGGTCTCCGTCACTGCTGCTTTGTGGAGAACTGTATGAGTTGTACAGCTGCTCTTGACTGTGGTGTGACCTGCTTTCCTTTCTTCTCTTCCTTAATTGCTCACTTTCAAGAGGTGGCAATAAAGGTTTAAAGTGGTTTTTTTGTGCCAATTGTCAGCTGTGGGCTGTAGCAAATGCAAAGGGCAACTGAATCCTCACCTGCATCAGAAGTGTGTCCAGCAGGTCAAAGGAGGTGACACTACCTCTTTCATGAGACCCCATCTGGAGTCCTGTGACCAGATCTGGAGCCCCCAACACAAGAAGGACACGGAACTGTTGGAGTAAGTCCAGAGGAGGCCATGAAGATTATCAGAGGGCTGGAGCCCCTCTGCTCTGGGGCCAGGCTGAGACAGTTGTGGTTGTTCAATCTAGAGAAGGCTCTGGGAGACCTTATAGCAGCTTCCAGTACCAGAAGGGGCTATAAGAAAGCTGAAGAAGGGCTTTTTAGAGGAGTTTGTAGTGGTAAGGTGAGGGGAAATGGCTTTAAGCTGGAAGAGGGGAGATTTAGGTTAGATCTTAGGAGGAAATTCCTCCCTGTGAGGGTGCTGAGGCCCCGGAACAGGTTGCCTAGGGATGTTGTGACTGTTCCATCCGTGGAGGTGTTCAAGACCAGGTTAGATGGAGCTCTGGGCAGCCTGATCCAGTGAGAGGTGTCGCTGCCCACAGCAGGGGATTGGGACTGGCTGATCTTTAAGGTCCCTTGCAACCCAGACCTGTCTGGGATTCTAACTGTTTTCAGATCTCCCATCAGGTAAAAAAAAAAAACAAAACACATTCTGGAGAAACTCATGAACATTGTCAGGACTTACTTTCCTTGTTCCCAGCTGACTAATAACACACATGGCACCTTCTTCCAGAAAGCCACTGGTGCTGGTTCTCATGTTGGAGAAGAAAACAGCAGCACTCAGGAGCCTTTTCTGCTGGGTGAGCAGAGGGAGCACCACCAATAAACGCACGAGTGTTCCACTGCAGAGCTGAATACAAATAGCCCCAGATAAGACTGAGGCAGTCGCTTTCCTTCCAGCTGTCACGCAGCCAAGCCAATTGCATTTGAAGAACCTGTGACTACATATGTTATAATTTGATGGAAAATAATACTCTGACCTATTAGAATCAGGAAAGCTGAAGGTCTCGCAGGTCACCAAGTAAATGTGAGGCAGAGCTATGGATATAATCATTTAAGACCCAAAAATGAAAGTAATGGATGAACACTGGATTTCAATTATCCTTAGATAATTCAAATTACTTTAAATAGATGGCTGACCTACTAAAAACTGCCTGGTCTCCAGTCTTGCAGTCGCTGGCCAATTCAGATAACGATGATTTGATCCCGCTCCTCTTTTTTCACGGAACACTAGAATTGTTAATAGCAGCAAAAGGTTTCTTTTTGAGCTGAACTTGCTGTAACCTGCTGTTCAACATCTCCCCGTGTTAAATTCAGTTGTTACAGCACTGACATTTGCAACTTGCTAAGCTGAGCCTGTGTTGGTGGCATTTTCTCTCGGCACAAGCGTCGGCTCGTTTACAGCGAAGGAAACAGCTGGATGTTTTGCTTTGGGACTAACTCGGATACTCATTCCTCATCAGCTTGTTGGCTATTTTAAATTTAACCTTGTACAAGCCCAGAGAAGAAGATGGTGGTGGGGGGGGGGGGGGGTTTAANNTGGGGGGGGGGGGGGGGGAGGTTTAATTGCATGAGTAATGAACACGGGGCACAGCCAGGATCCACCCGCCCGCTGGGTTATGCAGCACTGATGGAGTTTGGGGTAATTATTACCTTATTGCTATCATTTGTATGATGTTAAGATACAGGAGTTCAGCTTGTGCACTGAAACCCTGCTGTGCCAGGCAAGATACCAGCCTTCAACAAAAAGACCATCTGCCCTCGGAGGCAGAGGGTGGATTTGCTGTGCTCCCACAGCTTGCTTGGAAGTTAAGTATCTGATCTCCTCAAGCAAACCTGGCTCTGCAAGGTGCTTACAGAGGGCAACTGATCCTGTCCAAATCTAACAGGGATCTCAGAACAAGAAGGAACCAGACACCATCGGAGAGCATGATTTGACTGGGGAGGTTAGATGAGATGACTGAAAGCCTGAGTTCAATGAGATGAATTTCCCTCTCCCTTTGTAGTGTAAGGAATCATAGAATCATTCCAGTTGGAAAAGACCTTCAAGATCATCAAGTCCAACTGCCTGCCCTACAAGCCCAACCACCAACACAGCTCCCCAAAAACTCTGGCTGCCTGAGTGCTGAACCCCTCCACAGATGGTGCCTCCACCTCGTCCTGGGAAAGCCTGTTCCAAGGCCTCCCCACTCTTTCTCAGAAGAAGTTTTTCCTAAGATCCAACCTGACCCTCCCCTGCCACAACCTGACCCCATTTCCTCTGGTCCTATCACTAGTCCCTAGAGAGAAGAGGCCAAACCCTGCCTAACTGCGACCTCCCTTCAGGGAGCTGTAGAGCACTGAGGTCTCCCCTCAGCCTCCTCTTCTCCAGGCTGAAAAGTCCCAGCTCCTTTGGCCTCTCCCCATCAGCCCTGTTCTCCAGACCTCCAACCAGCCCAGTTTCCCTTCTCTGCTCCCTCTCCAGCCCCTTCATGTCCTTCCTGTACTGCAGTGCCCAGACTGCTCCCAGTACTCCAGATGTCACTGTTAACATTGCTGCACCCAGCAGAGATCCCTGATCTGGGCAGCCCATGCTGGAGACAGTCTGCACATCTCCATGTGGGAGAAAGAGAACACTCATGGTGAGAGAGGGGGCAAAAAATAGGAGTGTCTGCATTCCTTCTGTTTGAGCTCAAACTCAGTGCCCAGTTGCCCAACATTCCCTCTGTGCTCACTGACTACAAACAGCTTTTTCCTGAGGGTGACTCAGATCAGAGGATTGGCAGCCTGACCCAATCTCTGGAGGTGTCCCTCAATTAAATGTCTACATCCTCAGCTGATCAACATCCATGCAGTGAACTTTTTCTTGTAGTTGGGTAGAATTCACAGGAATCTAAGTACCTGCAACTGGCCTGACTAAGACTAGGTGCGTCCCAGGGGAAATACAGACAATGGAACTGATGCCAATCATCACCTCCTTCAAAAGTTGGTGTCTGAAAGAGATGAGGTAAATCTCCTCCTTTGCACACCCATTTACTTCCACACTCTGTAGGGGTATCCCAGGACACGGTGGCTCTCTCAGCTGTAGACACTCACACTGCTGATACCCCACATCAGCAGAAGTGAATCCTTGCCATACAAGACACTAAATGAAATCCTCCAGTCTTTTCCCCAGCCTTGTCTACACTCCCAGAGCAGTTTAATGCCCACCAGGAAGGCTCTCCAGTTGTCACATTGATGATGTGGTACAGACACCATCCCTGGAGAGGTTCAAGAAATGGGCAGCCAGGGTGTTTCAGGAGACAAGTTAGTGTTTGGGGGTTGTAGGACGTATTGTTGGACTCAATGATCTTGGAAGGTTTCTTCCAATGCCAATGATTCTATGATTCTAGGTAGGGCACATGCTCAACCACAGAACAACAGCCAAACACCCCGAGATCTTCCCCACAACCACAAGAGCTGCCATTCCTCCTGCCTGTGGCACTTGGTTTCCCCTGCGTGTCGCACAGTGAGCTCAAGAGCACAGTCTCAAACCACCGAAACACAACAGCACCGACCATATTTCTCTTCCAGATCCACGACCATATGGGCCCATGGAAATTAGATGTCGCTCATATGGACCATCAAGGGCTAGTTGTGCTGGAACCTGCACCAGAAACATTTCAGCCACTTTGTGATGGGTCCCCTGGACACACAGGGAGCAGCCACCTGCGCCGGAGCATCCCAGCACGCTGTCACATCGAACCGTTAGGAGTGAGAAGATGGGACGCACCTGCTGATGACTCTTCCAGCTACATCGCAGCTACATCTGCTGCTCTGGTAAATGTCCCAGCAATTGGCTAACAGACGATTGATTCGAGCAGTTTACAGAGTCAAGGGAGATGTATGGAGACAAGATGCGACTTTGCTGACTTTATTCATCACTCCTAATTGCTACGCAAACGATGAGCGGAAAAATAGCCTCAACGTTCGTTCCCTCTCGTGAGCAACCGGTTACAGGAAGCTACAGCTTTTGTCTGCTGAGGGAAACAGAGGTGGTGAGAGGTGAAAACCCAAATTTAAGGAGCCATCGTGGCTGGAATCCTGGTCTGGGCTGTTGTCAATGTGGACAGCCCGGCGCTACAGCCGACAGTGAAGCAAGTTTGGGATCGGACGCGGCAGTTTGCAGAAGCGACATAAAAAAGGCTTCCCAGAGAGAGAGAGAGAAATGATTTCACAAATACCAGAAAGTTCCTACATTCTGTCGCTTCTATTAAGATGTGGATTAATATAATTGCAGTGCTGCTAATCGCGCTGTGTGCATGGCTAATGAGACAGCTGACAGCCTTCTCAATTAGAAACCTTGCGGTAAGTTCCTCAAGTCTGCTTTATCCTGGACTCTGCTTATCCAGTTCAACCCTGTTTTAAGGGGAAGCGGGCTGTGATGCAAAGATGGAGCCAGACTGGCTGCAGTACTGGTGTCAGTTCTGGGCATCTCAATACAAGAAGGACGTTGAGGGACTGAAGTGGGGGCAGAGAAGGGGGATAAGGTAGGGGAAGGATCTGGAGAACAAACCTTGTGAGGAGCAGTCGAGAAGGCTGGGGCTGGTTAGTCTGGAGAAAAGGAGGCCGAGAGGAGACCTTTAGCTGTCTGAAACTGCCTGAACAAGAGGGTGTAGAGAGGTAGGGGTTGGTCACTTCTCACAAGGAACAAGGGACAGGACAAGAGGAAATGGTCTCAAGCTGCACCAGGGGAAGTTTAGGTTATCCCTGAGGAGAAACTTCTCAGTGGAAAGGCCTTGGAACTCCCAGGCCTTGGAACAGGCTGCCCAGGGAAGAGGGTTGAGTTGCCATCCCTGGCTGTGTTTCACTGCTGCGGAGATCTGGAGCTCAGGGACAGAATTTAGAAGTGGGTTGGGACAGTTGGGTTCTGGGTTGGACTTAATGAGCTTAAAAGCCTTTTCCAACCTAAATCATCCTGCGCTCTGGTAAATCTTTACCATGCTGCCCAAATTAGCCACAAGGGCTTGAACTGGGACATTAGCCAGACCAGACTGACAATGTTCACATGGAGCTGCAGACCAGACCCATGTTACCACATTAAGTTCACAAGCACAGAAAAGAAAACCTCACTCACACTAAAATCACATGAAATGGAACATGACAGCAAATCCTTCTTGAACTGCCAGCAAAGAACTGAACATTTGCCCATCAGGTTTATTAGAACAAAACACAGCGTCGCCGTTTCCAGTAAAGCAAGGAAAGCTTTTATGTCTGGGCGGGCACTTTCTGGAGCACTCACGGGCTTTCTGGAGCACTTGGTTTCATCCTGACACCTGATGATGTCAGTTACCTTCACAAACTACCTACTGGGTTCCAGCACGTGCAGCCAGCACCCAATTTCCAAACCTAAAACACAAATGCAGTTTGATGTTGAAAGCAAGTCACGCTTTAATTAACCAGTCCTAATTATACTACAAATTGTTCTAAAATCACATGGAATCATTTAAAAACCAAAACACAAGGATATGCTCTCAGCTGATGATTTTGAGAGCATCTGGTACCCTTTGAAAGATGATTAACAGGACCATTCCTTTCCCATCGTCTCTTTACTAAGTTCAGCACCTTCCAGGCTTGTACTGGTTAATATTAATGGTGAGGGTTTGTGGTAATTAACTAAGAATAAGAGGAATGAAATTAGTCTTGTAAGAGAGAAGATGATTCTCAATGCTTCCACTGGGATATCTTCTACGTGGATGCATCCATGCAGCTGCGTATCATTTTACTTGGGAATCCATCCTAGGAACCAATGAGGCCACTGACTCGGTAGCCACCTGAAAACCTGCCTGGGTTCTGAATGTGGACCCTGTAACAGTCACTCTGCTACAACCCCACGTTATTCCGTGGTAGTTCTCTTCCTTTTTCATGCCTTGGACATAACAGTTCACGGACCGATGATGTGAAACTGGGAAGAGTGTCTGATGATGCAGCTGCAGGCTGTGCTGCTATCCAGTGAGATCTGGACAAGCTGGAGAGCTGGGCCCTCATGAAGTTCAGTAAGGACAGGTGTAGAGTCCTGCATCTCGGGAGGAACAACAACAGCCATCAGTCCAGTTTAGGGGCATGGAAACCAGCTCCATGGAGAAGGACCGTGGAGTCCTCTTTGATCATAAGTTCTCCATGGGACAGCAATGAGACCTTGTGGGCAAGAGGTCTAGGGAGGTTCTTCTCCTCCTCTACTCTGCCCTGGTGAGACCACACATGGAGTACTGAGTCCAGTTCTGGGCTGTTCACTTCTAGAAGGGACTGAAAATTTCCTCTGTGAGGAAAGACCAAAAGAACGAGCCTGTTTAGTCTAGAGAAGAGAAGGCTGAGAGGGATCTCATTACTGTCTGTAAATATCTGAGGGGTAGGAGTCGAGAGGAAGGGGCCAGTCTCTTCTTGGTGGTATCTTCCAGTATCGGGACAAGGAGTAATGGGGATAAGCTGGAACAGAGGGAGTTTACCTCAACAGGAGGAGAAACCTCTTCCCTGTGAGGGTGACAGAGCCCTGGAACTGGCTGCCCAGAGAGGCTGTGGAGTCTCCTGCTCTGGAGACTTTCAACCACCCCTGGATATTCCTATGTGACCTGACCTAGGGGATCCTGTTCTGGCAGAGGGATTGGACTGGATGATCCCTAAAGGTCCCTTCCAACCCTGAACAGTCTATGATTCTATGAATTTTCCTGATTCCAGTTGCAACATCAGGTCCACATGAAGAGCAGAGGAGGCTTCAGTTGTTTCTGACTTCATGGCACAATGATGCAGTTAAATCAAAATGAAAATGAGCAGGAGAAGAGACACAGCAGAGATTTGACTAAACTGAGCCTTTAGATGCCTGAGCTCTGCTCCTTGGCCTCTCATTGTGCTTTCACACCACCCAGGGCTTCTCTGCACATCCATCCACCCTTAGATTCCTCCTTCACTAGTGCATGATTGATCAGGGGAAGGTCTAACATTTGCAGTGGGTAGAGGGGATGAATCAGCTTTCTGTTGAAGAAAAAACCCTATTGCTGTGCCCATGGATTGCTCAGGATGGGCAATAACAGCACAAGAGAGATATTCAAGAGTTCATCTTGCAGAAAATCAGCAGATGAAGAGAAATGGGGTGACAGCACAGCTGTGGGCAGGGAGACACAGCTGAGACAGGAGAGTGTGGCCAGCTGGGCACGAGACACTGTCAGAGCCCCAGCGAGGGTTGAGTCAGTCCCATTCCCAAAATAATGTCACTTCAGGGAGAAGTACAGCTCCCACCACCCAGGAGAGCAGATCATCTGGCTTCTGGTCCTGACATCCTTATTCCCAGTTTGGCTGTGGGACGGCTTTCAGCAGATGCTCAGATCATGGCTTGATTGCCCATCTCTGGCTACAGCCAGACCCTTCAGCACTGCCTGCCCTCTTTCCCCATCACTGCCCAGGGGCAAGTGAACAACCCCTGTGCACAGACCACCTCTGGGAATAAAACAGACCCTTTGCAGTCCCCCGTGGTTCTTCCCCAAGGCTGTCCAGTAGATGACTTGATGCTGCATTTCCACAGTAATGGCCCATTTTCATTTCTCAGGCTTTCAGTGGTCACTGCGGGTGATCACCCTTACCTGCAGAGCCCAACATGCCAAGGGTGACTGGAGTCCTTCTCTGGGTCATTCCTAGAGCCCCAAGACATTTAAATCAGCAGAACAGGCAGGACAAGGAGCAACAGGCCAGCTACTCTGACCTGGGAGAAGGTGCAGGATCCTGGAAAATATCTTTGAGCTCATCAGCTCCTGAACCCAACAGTCCCACCCCACTAAACAATGTCCCTCAGCAACAGATCTCCAGGACTGTGGAAACACGGCCAGAGGACAGAGTTCCATCTACATCCTTCCAGAGGGGAAGGAATCCCAGTTGGAAGGGTTCTGTTGGTTTTACTGTCTTTTGGGTGACCTTTGGAAAGTGCAAAATTTGCTTCATATTTTTACAGAGCAATTAATTGGGAGGAAACATGAGTCTTTCACAGCTCACTGACCCCAGGAACTGCTTCCTAGCTGAGCTGTCAGGAGACACATTGCTCTCTCTGGCCTGTTCAGAGGATGTTTAAGGAGGTTTTCTTACATTTCATGAGGGGCCATATTGGAGCTGGGTGGTAGTTTCCAGATCACACTGGTCACAGACTCTCCATAACTAAAGTCCTAGTAGAGAGTTTTATTCAGAGTATTTAAACCTAAGATGGGCAGTGAACACTGGGACACTGGTATTATTTAGTCTGGAGAAGTGGACACTGAGTGCTGACTGATGGGATCTGGGTCTTTGTTCTCCTTGCAGCGCCGGCAACTAACCGCTGTCCTTTGCATTTTGCAGCTGCTCTTCTACCAGAGCCCCTTCTTCAGGAGGGACTGCCCCAACCTGCTGAAGATGCTCAGGTAGCTCCAGTGGGAAGGGCAGAGACCACTGGCTGCCTTCCCACTGGGCTGTAAGAGAAGATGGCCTGAAACTACATGGGGTTAAGGGGCTGAGGAGGACAAGAACAACCCAACCAGCTCCTCGATGATGGAGCCCTGGGTTGACCCAACTGCCCAGATGGGCAGTGCCAGTCCATCCCCACCTAAGCAGCTCTGCAGCCACAGCCCTGCTGGCACCCAGGAGGTGACTCCTGCTTCCCCCATGGCTTCCCCACACCCAGCCTCACATATTCCCTTCCCACCATCCATGAGACTGGCCTCTCTTGAGGGGCTCAGAGCAGCTGCTTTGCAGCTCCCTGTAGATGCCTGGCCACCATCACCCCATATGTGTGTGGTGCTGGTGCTCAGCTTCTGCCCGTGCCAGGTCAAGGCCACCACACAGCCAAGCTTTCAACAACCACCACTGCCCCACCTGCAGTTGTGGGTTCAACATCTCATCTGCTGGTGATAGAGATTGACCCTAATGGGGTTGAAGTAGTTGCAGTGTTAGGAATTAGTTGTTTTAGCAGATAGAGAGACCTTAGGCTGTAAGTTAGTGTTGTAGGTGTAGAAACAGGTTGGTTTAGGAGTCAGTTGGTTGGTTGTTGTTGTCAATAATAAATGTTTTTGAGTTGCCTTGTGCTGTCTCTACAGTGTCTCAGTCCCTGTCTCACCCTTGGGGTTGTCCTCAGGGACAGGAAGGGTTTGGCTCCAGCCCCCTAAAGCCAAAGGCCCCTGGCACTAGCTCTGCTGTCAGCAAAATCCTGCAAAAGGCCAACCCGGGGTCCACTCAGCAGCTGCAGCAGCCCCCATGGCCACTCAAACCCAGCCAACCCTTCCCAACTCCTGGGGAGTCCATGCTCCTTCCTCCCTCCAGCTTACATCAGGGGCCAGGGACAGTGGGGCTGTAAGGATCACCCTTGGGCTTCTCCTACCCATCCTCCATCCCATCACGGGACCACTCCAGCACCTCAATGTCCTTCTGACAGTGAGTGAGGGACCCAAACCTGACCTCAGGATTGGAGGTGGGATCTCCCCAGAGCCCAGTAAAGGAATATAGTCCCTGTCATCCCTGCTCATGGAGAGATCACTGCTCATTTAACCCTCCTCGTCATAAGAGGTGGCAAAGAGAGAAGAGGCTTTCAACCTCACAAATCAAATTAGATTGAAGAGGTGAGTTTTACCCTCTTGCAGCTCTGAAATATTCACAGTAAAACGAGCAAACCTTGCAAGAAGCAGCTTGTGCAGCTCTCACTGGGTTTTATACTGTGAGGTTTCTCAGATTTTCTCTGGCTACAGGAGGACTCTCTCCCAGCCAGCTCTCTCAAGTCCAGCTAAGATACCTTCCTCCTTGGAGTCTGCTGAACCGAGTCTTTTCTCTCCTGCTGCTCTGGGCTCGAACTGCTCATTCAGAGCAAGCACCTTGCAGGGCTCATTCAGTGCTTCAGCTCCTTGCAGGGCTTCGACTTGAAACTCTCACTGGCACCAAGTGCTCTGCAACGAGGGATAAACTCTTCACAGAATTCATCTGCTCTTCCACGTTCAGAGCTCTTCAGAGGTGAACATGCCCCCACGCAGAAACACGACAGAGGAACATCCCAGTACCAGCAGCAGCTGCAGTCAGGACACGCTGAGCAATTCAGGTACAAGCTGCTCCTGTGTTGACTCTTTGTCGGCTGCTTTAGTTTTCATCGTGACCAACAAAATATGTCAAGTCCCCTGACAACAATCTAATCTAATTCCCAGATGCATCGGCTCCAGCAGCGTCTCTTTTGCAGGGGAATGTTTCTTCCCCAGAAAAAAGCTATTTGATTTCAGCAGCTCTATCAGGCTGTTGCCTCTGATATTAGCACTGAGCTCGTCCGGAACTTCCTCAGCTAGAACATCCTTGTTCTGGCAGATGATATCAGAGAAGGCCAAATATGATGCCTAGATGTCTGTGCCTTGGCTGTTCTGAGTAAAGACCCAGATATGGAGAGAACACACAAGCATCTTGTCTAAACAAACCCAGCACAGAGCAATATGCTCTGGGTTTTGTGGAAGGGACAGATAAAGGGTCTCCTGACATCCCAGAGAACACAGAGGGCGCAGCTCATGGTCCACAGATCCTCTCTGGTTGTTGTTTTGGGGTGTTCTGTCTCCCCGTGAGCCTCTGATGTGTTTCCCTGGAGCCTGCTCTTTGGAGAATGAGATGCTGGGCCATAGCAAGCGTGACCAGTGCTGTTACTGGTTAGGAGGCAGGGGCAAGAGCCTGAGCAAAACACTGAAATTACCTGAAAACCTAAGGGGAGGGAAGACAGCGACAGCAATTCCTGTCTGTTAAACACGATCAATGGACTGTTGGTATCAATCACTGCTGAGCTCTGGGCACTGACTGATGATTTCTCCCTGTCTGCAGCAAAGATAAATGGGAAGGAGCAGGGAAAGGCTTGGCCACCCCACAGGAGGCAAAGGAGAGCTGAGAGAAACCAAAGCCCTGCTGCTCCGAGATGGCTCAGGAGATTGAGACATCCTTTATTAGTTACTTTCTTAATTAGTTTTTTGAAAATACCACGGATGACTTCTGGAAAGAGACTATTTGTCAAACCCACCGTCTTTTTGTGGGAAGATGCCCACTACAGTGACAGCTCCAGGCTGAGCATTTCCTGAGGTCCAGGAAGGACTTGGGTCCAGGCTTCCTAATAGCCCTGTCCTGGCACTTTCCCCAGGAGCAGTCATGGTCCAGGCTGAAAAGCTCTTACTTGCATGAGAACTCCCACAGCAAGAGCACAGAGCGTATCCCAGAACAAGATCCCTACCTCTGATTTATTAGCAACTTGTCATATTGTGCTGGAAAATACATTTCCATCAGCGTGCCAGAACCTGAAGCTATAGGGCAAGTGGAGACATCAGCTTGTTTACTCAAAAAAGCCCCAAAACAAACCCCAAACTGAGGCCAGACCTCTGATTCTCAAACATTAAAGGAAGCTTCAGAGACCTTTTTTTTTTCCTAACAGTGCAAAACAAGAGAGAAAAAAAAATAATCCCTTCCCTTCCTCCTTTATCCCCACACTTTGATTTCTCTGAGTTTAGTGACAGTCGGGAATCCTCCCAGAGGTACCTACACATCAAACGAACCAGATTCTCAAGTAAAAGACTATTTTCTCCCTTTAAAACTGTTGTGGGACCCTGGTTCAAATCTTTTTCTCTTTGTCAGGGCTAAATGAATCCCTAATGCCAGAGCCCAAGGGAGTCTAATGCCACAGCTTCCCCCTCTTGGCTGACAGGAGAGGATGGATCTCCAGATCAGATCTGTCCTGGTGGAGGTTCTCAGCAAATCCTCCCTCCAGGATTTAGGTGCTTCCTTAGCACGAGCAGGAGCTAATTTCCCTGCCTCAGCTGTGGAGCCTTCAGTGATTTCTTGAAGGTGAATTGCTAACCTTCTCTGTCTAGAGCTAAGTCCTAACCCATTTTCTCCTGGAGACAAACTGCTGTGATGGGGTGGAGGTGCCTGTTAAACAGGGTTTGCTCTGAGCTGATTTGTGTTTTGAAGGAGATAAAATTTAGTCTTTGTCCCCTTGCCAGTGGAAAAATCTCTCTGTGGCTCCAGCTCGGTCACCTGGGGCCATCCATCCCCTCCAGGGCTCTGAAAGGCTTCATGGCCGCAGTCCTGGGAACAGTCTGTGAGATGGTTAAACACAGGGACGATGGAGCCTGGATAAGAATTTAGATTTCACCACGACGTAACGTCTGGGGTTTAGATCAATGGCTGGAAAGAAGAGAAGTACAGAGGTCTACAGCGAGTAAAACAAACAAATCCAAGATAATTCTTCCTAATCACTTGAGAAGGAGCAGGTTTGATTGCAAGTGCCTCTCCACTGAAATGAATGGGCTGGATGGCCCTCGTTGCTGAGAGCCACTGGCACCACTGCATCCGCATCGATGGGCAGCCTGAAGCCTTGGATATGGGTGGATGGATCTGAGAGTCTTACTGCTCCCTTTGGTGAAAGGATCCCCTATTTGCTACATAACATTTATCTCACTCCAAAGCAGGACTGGAGAAGGGTTAACTGCGTCTGCATCCACAGAGGGAAGTGTCAGGCTGGGACAGACCCGCAAGAGATCCCTTTACTCCAGCTCACTCCTACCACAGCCCAATGAGCAGAGACATCCCCTGCTGATGATCCCACCTACAACCCTCCTCATCCTGTTCACCCAGTGAATAAAAACCATCATAGAACAGCTAAAGGACCACAGAGTGGAAGGGACCTCAGAGATCATCTTAGGTTCTTAAGAGATCATCACCCCCTGCCAGGGGCAGCGACACCTCTCAACCAGACTTGGTTGCTCAAGACCTCATGCAACCTGGCCTTGAACACCTCCAGGGAGGGGGCAGCCACAGAATCAATTCCAATCTCTCCTCCCTTGCAGTGAAAGCCAGCACCCAGCCACCACCTCTCCACAAGGGCTCACACCGGTTTAGGAATGCAGCGGTGCCACTGCAGTCCATCACCCTGCCGAAAGGACTCCCAGAGCTGCAGAAACTGCCACGCGAGGATGACTGACATTTAACAATTTTCTCTCAGAGGAAAATTGCCTGTTCCTCCCCAGAACGAGCCTGCAATTTTTTCAAAGCAGAGGCCACACAGTTCAGGTGTTTCCATTCCAAAGTGAGGGCAAAATTGTTTACTCTGCGGAGGAGAAGCGGAGCATGGCAGCAGATGCTCTGATGACAGGTTGTCCCTTCTGCAACAGAGGTTATAACTTGTTTTTAATCAGTGTTTGCCCTCTTTTCTTGTTTCATTTTTAGCTGCTCAAGGCAAGAGCTCGAGTCAATTTACTGTACATACAGATTACCTGCTGCTCGGGGTAACTGATGGGAAAGGTCTTGGGCAGCGATGGAAGGTGATGGCAGAGGATTACCAGTAACAGCAGCTTGCACTAGGTTTGGGAGTAGATGTGAGAGCCTGGTCTCACACGCCTGGCATCTGAACAGCCGCTGGCAAGCAGAGCACAAAGGGTTTTATGCATTAAAACATCAAGTCCCCAAGGCTGAGACTCGACCAAAGCTCTTCACAAGAGTAATGGGAAACTGTGAGGAGCTGGGGGCAGGGATCCACCTAACACACTTCATGTCAAAAGCTTTACCAGGCTGTTGGAAGGATTTCAATGTGATTTCAGTGCTAAAAGCTGCAAAAGTTGGGTTTGACTGTCCCACAGCTCTTAGATCCACCAGAGGCTGGTCTTTCTTTCACATACCCCACATTTTCCCACCTGTCTCACTCCTTCCCAGGGAATTCCCCTCCTTACACTGGACACTCTGGTGTTTCCTTGGAACAGGGCAGTGTGGTGGCCACAACTGTCTCCAGCTAATGATGGTAAGGGATGGGATGGACTCTGCTCACTTTTAACACTGACACTGCAGCCACAAGACCCCAGTGATCAGCAAAGATCGTGCACCCAAGTCCTGGCTGGTACTGGGATGAGAAGGACCATGTTCAGCAGCAGAATGATCTTCTCTGGGACCCCTGAGGCAGTTATGTATTTATAATCAATCTATTATCACTTAATAATACTAAATATTAATGAATAAATATTATTAAATAGTAATACTATTTAAAATGTTATAAGCATCATTTATTTTATATACTTATATAAATATAAAATTCTTTATTATTTATTCCCCTGTGGTCCCTCCCCTACATAGCCTGTCATGGGGAAGACCCTCTCTCCTGCCTGCATCCAGCTTCCTTGCAAGAGGCTCGAAAGAGCTAGTGAGAGCTTGTGAGCTTCAGCCTCGCTGCTGGGTTTGCTGTAGGCAGCCCGCAGCTCCCAGCAAAGCCTGACATGCCAGAGGAAGGTTTTCACAGGTCTAGAGAAACAAAGGGGCTCTGAAGTCCCTGTGAGCTGCTTACATTCAAAAGCTTTCATAGAAGGGTTGGGAAAAAAGGAAAAAAAGAAAAAAAAGGAATTAATGTGAGCTCAATGGCTCCTTTGTTGCCTTCCCCCACCTCTGCAGTGGATTCCAGCCTGTCTCACATTGCAGCTTACTGAACACGCTCCAGCCAAAGTGCTGGGTGCTGGATTTCAGGCTCTGGGCTTGCCTGTCCCCTTTTGGCTCCTTAGGAGTGGCCCCAGGAGCCCCAAGATGTCACTGATGGCTTTGCCGTGGCCCTTGTGCTCCATGAGTAAGTTTTCTGCAAAGCTCTGGGGTCCGTGGGCTGCTGCTCCCCACCATCCTGCAGCACAGGAGAGGGGAGAAACAGGGGAGCGCAGAGGGATGGAGGATGCAGGAGGTACTTGGAACAGACTGTGGCAAGTGCACCCAGGCTGAATTCCAATCCAAGTAAATAGCGGGCTAGTGTAGCAGGAGAGCCACGTGCCCACGTCTCTGCAGCACGGCCAGAAGCCAGCGAGCAGGTTCCCATCCCTCCGGCTGCCTGGAGAACCAGCCCGGCGGGAGTCTGTGGAGCAGCTATTTATACCAGACCAGGTGGGAGGAGATGAAGGTATTTCAGAGCTGTGTGTGCAATAGAACAGCGGCAGTTTCCCTCACCTGTCTCCGTTTCTCCACAGATCTATCCCAGAGTCCGTAAGCCACTCGTGTGGCACTGCCCTCCCCTTCCATCAGCCCCTTTGTACCTGCAGATGAGCTCTACAGCACCAGCCCCACTCCCCAGGCTTCAGCCCAACACCACCACATCCATGTCCTTGTTTTCCGTCTAGTCTTTAGTGTTTGGCTGCATTTCCTCAGACTCCTCGTCCCCAGCGGCAGAGCAACATCCCTCCGCTCGCACCATGCAGGACCCACGAAGCCAACCAGCAGCTGCTGCAAAGCAGCCGAGTGCCTGCACCGCTTTACTTCTATCATTTCAATCATCTCAGTCAATGGGAATTTCCTTCCTTCCTTCCCCGCATCGACACATCCCGGGTTTATTTTAAGGGAGTTTGTAACGCTGGAGCCTCAGCCAGCAGCAACAAAGTTGGAGGAAGGGAGCCAGGTTGCCCCCGTGATGAATCTGGCCCCGTACCCGACTCAGGCGCTTCAGCATCGCAGGCAGGCGCTCAGGGCATGGGAGGAGGAGGAGGAGGAAGCAGCACCTCGGCTGAATTCACAATTCCCTGCCTTTCCCCACAATCTTCTCCCGCTTTCCCCTTCCTCGCCGAAGTGCTGGCGGAGTCTGCACAGCTCGTGTCCAAGCTCCCTGGCTGCTCCCGGGCTCACGCATTTCTCTCTCTGCCGTTGTCAGTTCGACTGTCAGTCCCCACAGTCATTAAGGCTGGAAGGAGCTGCTGGAGATGCTAATGGTGGGGCTAGGGCTTGAGAGATGCTGCAGTGCCATCTTCAGACAGGAGGACGGCAACCGCAGGCGGGAGGTAGTGAAGCACAAATAGGAGGGTGGGGGGAAAGAAACAGACCCCAAAGCCCACTCAGACCCACAGCTTTGGGAACCCCAGGCGAGGAAAACACTTGCAGTGGGAGCTGCTGGAATCCAAGAGCCCAGCTCCTGCCATCGCAGACCTCGATGCTTGCAGCAAACCAGCCGATTAACCTCCTCACAGCCCCAGGAAGACTGAAACTCTTCGCTCCCTGCTAAAGCCCGGAGATTATGGGATTCCACTGTATTAAACAGCTAAGAGGTTTTATGAAAAGCAAAACCAGATTGTCTCTCTCCTCTGTCACTTGGCACACAGGAATATTGCGATGCACCTTTTAACGCCTTCCCCCCTCCCTCCTCTCCAGCAGTCGAATAATGTTGTTTTATCCTAACAGCTTCTTCTGCAGGAGCAAATCAAACAGGGGAGAGACCTCTCTCCTCCTCTGCCCTGAGATCCCGCAGCACTGCACAGCCTCTGCCCACCCCATCATCCTCACTGCGCTGGGACCTGCCTCTGCTCCTCCCGAACTTGGCTGTTGCATTGCCCCAGGGAGAAAAGAGACGGCAGGAGCAACAAAGGTGTTTAGTGAACTGGGGTACTGGGGATACTGGGGGCAGGTGCTTGGGTCTACCCCCCATTTAATTCAGTACCACGTTAGCAACAGCCCACCCCAGCAGTGGACTGACCCTGCAAGGAGGTAGGTACAGTGCTGAAGCAGCTGCAGACATTGACCCCCAGAAAAACAGGGCCTTTAAGAAGTCCTTTTCCTGTAACACTGGCTATTTGGGCCAATTTTTAGCTATTTGAGTCATTTTGGCCTGCTTGCACCATCACTGCTGACGTAAGTCCTTCCAGAGTGCAGGAGATGACAGCCCAACCCAGCTCAGCCCAGCCCAGCTCAGCCCAGCCTAGCTCAGCCCAGCCTGCACATCAAAGCTTCAGGGAAGAAAATGGGACCTTTGGGTTACATATAACTCAAACCCCTCAAGTCAGCACAAACACCTAGACCTGGTGTTCTCCCAGGACTTCATTGGGATGCTGAAACCTATCCCTCACATCTTCCACTGAGGAACCTCTCCACCAGAGCCCCTGAGCAGAAGTGGCTGTTAGGAAACATCTGAGGATGGTGGATTCAGTGGGCTAAGAAAGACACTTCAGTGACAGTGATGAGATGTGCAGCCTCTTCTCTGCAGAGAAGTCACAAACACTGGATCCTCCTGGAAATGTTTCTGCCTTGTCTGGCTCAGGGCATTTTCAAGTTTGGGTTTTAAGACTTAAGCTGGCTGACAGGACTGTCACAGAACCAAAGAATCATTAAAGTTGGAAAAGACCTCTAAGATCATAAAATCTGTCAACCCACACTACTGTCTTGAAGACCCTGTCTTGAAGTGCCCACTAGACCCTGTCTTGACGTGCCGCATCTATGTGTTTTAAACCATCTCTGGGGATGGGGACTCCAGTCACTTCCCTGGGCATCTGCCCTCCCAGCCCCACCAAGCCACCTGAAACCTCCTAGCCCTTTGCCAGGCTGGCTTTGTGGTAACACAGTAGGCTGAGACTGCTCTGGATGGAAAACTCATGCCAGAAGAAAATGTGTCAGCAAGGTGGGACACCAGCACCCAACAGCAGATCAGCTCCGACTGGCAGAGATGACCTCAGGACCTTCAGAGAGCTCAGGCTGGGCAATTTGCCTGAAACCAGCCAGTTGATCAACTGCAGGGCTAACACTTGACTTGATTTTTCCCTTCTAACCTGGCTGCAGAGCCAAAACGCCTGGCGACACAGAGCCACCCACAAAGAGCTTCCAGTTAGTGCTGAAGCCAATCTGCTGGATTCCCAGTTTGGCTGGGAGGGTATCACACAGCAGGAAACTGGATCTTTGGCTTTCACATAGCTCAGACCACTCAAGCCAGCTCCAATACCCACAGCTCATCCTTCTAAAGGTCCCTGGTTAATAACTTATTTCTAAGGAACACAAACTCCACCCAATTCAATCTGATTCCTTGAAAACAGGTTGGAAAATCCCAGAAGATAAACCCCAGGTTGTTGTTCAGTGCTTATTGTTGCTGCTCCTGGATGAGTAGGTCAGGAACCATGACAGGGTTTAGTGGGCAGAGTGAGGTTGGGTTGATGGTTGGACTGGATGATCTTGGAGGTCTCTTCAACCTCAATAATTCTGTGATTCTATGACCCTTATCCCGGACCAGGGGACCGGGTGGGCAGGAGCCTGAGCTGTCCCCACACCACACTGGGTGGGTGGTGGCCAACCTGGCCAGAAGCATATGGAGAGGGGCATCTCGTCCAACCGCAGCTGAACTGTAGCCCCCTGGTCCTCCTTCTCATCTTGTCCATCCACACTGCAGGGACATCTTTCCCTTGTGTTCCCCAGTCTCACAAAGCTGTCTACATACAGATCACAGAATTACAGACTGGGTTGGGTTGGAAGGGACCTCAGAGCTCACCCGGTGCCAACCCTCTGCCATGCACAATGACACCTCTCACCAGACCAGGGTGTCCAGAGCCCCATCCAACCTGATCTTGGACACTGCTAGGGATGGAGCAGCCACATCCTCCCTGGCCAACCTGTTCAGGGCCTCAGCGCCCTCACAGGAGGGGTTTCTAGGAGATAAACCTTTTCCACAGCTGTTCTGCAGCAGGTATAAACCTGTCCCTGCTCTGGCAAATGAGAGGAATGAAGAAGCAATCCCAGACAGCAGACACAACACAACTCCCTTCCCTAACCCAGCTGCATTCTGCCACCATGGCAACTTTTAACAGCCTTAACGGCTGCCGGTTCCAACACCTGAGGAAGAAAACCTTTGTGATCTGCTGCTGCTTTATTATTAAACAGACATTAGATCAAAAATAAAATGCAGGCAAGAGCGGGTTTTAGTGTGTATGTGCTGCTTGAATGTCCCCTGTAACCCTGTGATCTGTGCTGCTCCTCCAGCAGCTATCAGGAGGCTGTAAGAAATACCTCAACGTTCGCTTGCTGGTGGCTCTGCCCTCCCCAGGCTCTCTTGTTACAGGTCAGACTGGAATAACCATCTCTGCAGACCCCAGGAACAGTCAGCACTGACATTTCTGTCTCCCAGAACAACTTCTCTCCCCAAAATGCAGCTGCAGAGAATTGCTCCAAGGGGCACTCACAGCTGGGGAGCACCACAGCCTGCCCCCAGCTTCATCTTGCCCATCATGGTGCAGACACCAACAGGTTGGGACCAAGTCCTTCCCACTTCCACATGCAGCTGTGGTCTAACGGGCCAAACTGGGGTGTTCTGCCCCACGGCCATGGCTACACCAGGAGAAACTAGTCTCTAGGATCTGGTGGAAACATCACAGGGCTTGTTGGGGCGGTGGAAGGGTCCCAGCTCACAGTCTGGAGCTTCACATGGTGCTGATGGGCTGCTGCAGCATCCTGTGGGCTGGAGCCAAGGGGAGTCCATGGAGCTGCCCAGGGAATGAAACTGGTGTAAGGTGACCTGAAGGTCAAATTCATCTCCAAGGCGCCTCTCCTACCATAAAACAATGAACCTCAGGTAGGAGCAGACCCATCTCTCCTCCTTTTCCATGACAGCAGCTCATTTCTGAATCCTTGCCAAGCACTTGCCCTTCCCCACGTAGCAGGAGCAGTGAAGCCTATGACCCTCTCACTGCAAAACTCTCACCTGCTTGAACAACACTAAATAAAACACCCAGTATTTTACAGTCTGCTCCCTATTCATTAAGACTTGCTGAACATAATAAAGCTGCCACTGGACGAGCCTCTCTCGCAGCTCTCAACTCATGCTGAAAAATATAATTATATTGCAATGAGGTTTGTAAACAGCCCCAGCCTTGTTTATTAGAAGCCTCTCTCGAAAATCTAATCAGATTAATTTTATATGCAACTTAAACTGCTGCTGCTGCTAATTTTAGGTAATGTGCTTGATGCATTTCCTCGCTGTGCCAGCAGGCATTGTAGGAACCAGAGAATCACAGAACATTAGGGATTGGAAGGGACCTCGAAAGATCATCCAGTCCTAGCCCTCTGCCACAGCAGGATCCCCTAGATCCAGTCGCACAGGGACATGCCCAGGTGGGTTTTAAATGTCTTCAGAGAAGGAGACTCCACAAGCCCCTGGGCAGCCCCTTCCAGTGCTCTGTCACCCTCACTGGGAAGAAGTTCCTTCTCAGATTGATGTGGAACCTCCTGTGTTCCAGATGCCACCTGTTGCCCCTTGTCCTATCAATAGATCTCCCTGAGCAGAGCCTGGCTCCATCCTCCTGACACCCACCCTTTCCATATTTATCAACATTAATAGGGTCACCCCTCAGTCCAAGCTAAAGAGACCCAGCTCCCTCAGCCTTTCCTCATCAGGGAGATGCTCCACTCCCTTCATCATCTCTGTGGCTCTGCGCTGGACTCTCTCCAGCAGCTCTGTGTCCTTCTGGAACTGAGGGGCCCAGAACTGGACAAAACATTCCAGATATGGTCTCACTAGGGCAAAGCAGAGGGAGAGGAGAACCTCTCTCAATCTACTAACCACCGTCCTTCTGATCCACCCCAAGGCTCTGTGTGCAGGCAGAGGGCTTGGAGGGCTGGTGTGAGATAGGGAGTGACTAGAGTTGTCCATTGCCAGCACTGAGCCCCAGCTGGTCACCTCAGGGGGCTCCCCATTTCCCAGTGTTTCCCAGCAAGGTTCTGTGCTCCAAAAAAAGTTCCATCTGCAGCTGTGCTGCTGGTCTTGTGTTCCCTGGCCTAGGAGGTGGCACAACTTCTGCCAAGGCTGGAGATGCAGACAGTGAAGCAGCAGAGCAGCAGTTGTGCCAAGAGGGTATCAGGAGGAATTTCTTTACTGTAAGGGTTATCAGACACTGGAATGGGCTGCCCAAGGCTGTGGTGGAGGGTCCCTCCATGGAGGGGTTTAAGAGTCTTGTAGACAGAGATACAGTTTAGTCAAGGCTTAGGAGTGTTGAGATGATGGTTGGAGTCAATGATTTCCAGGAGAGGCTGAGGGAGCTGGAGCTGCTCAGCCTGGAGTAGAGGAGGCTGAGGGGAGACCTCACTGCTCTCTACAGCTACCTGAAGGGAGGTTGCAGTGAGGTGGGGGGTGGCCTCTTCTCCCTAGGGACTAGCAATAAGACCAGAGGAATTGGAGTCAGGTTGTGCCAGGGGAGGGTCAGGTTGGATCTTAGGAAAAACTTCTTCCCAGCAAGAGTGGGGAGGCCTTGGAACAGGCTGCTCAGGGAGGGGGTGGAGGCACCATCCCTGGAGGGTTCAACAAAGAGGCAGCCAGGGTGTTTGGGGAGCTGGCTTAGTGGTTGGGGGTTGTAGAGTGAATGGTTGGACATGATGATCTTGAAGGTCTTTTCCAACCTGGTTGATTCTGTGATTCTATTCTATGATACCGAAGGGTTTTTCCACGCTGGGTGCCTTTGTGATTCTGCCCAAGGCTCACAGGGACAATGTGAAGGCAGAGCTGCCAAATCAATTTGCCTGGGGTCAGATGAGAAACCCCACATTTCTTACATCCTTGGTCACTACCTGAACCACAAGGTTTTGCCTTATTCCCCCTCCACAAGCTCCAGCCTCTGCTGCTCTCTGCTTTCCAGAAAGGATGGGTTTGGACCCAGATCAGATGCCCCTCAACTGCGATCTCCATCTAGTTCTGTCCTTGCTCTAAGTTTGCTGCTAATTTTGCTGCAGTGTTGGGGAGACAGTCTGGTTTGACTCAAGACCAACATTTTGGCACCTGCAGCTGATACCCAGCTCTGCCCACTCCTCCCAGTGCAGACCTGACTTAGGGTCACAGGAAGCAGAAGTGATTGCAATAAGCAAAGGGAAGGTGGGCACCGAGTACCCAAGTGAATTTGTGTTTCTCCTTAAGCCTCAGACTTTTTACTTTTTCTAAAAAAAAAAAAAAGAGGGGGGGAAAGAAAGGAAGATTAAGTGAATTTAGCAAGGAGTTGGTCAATCCTTTAATACCAGGAGGTCAGAGCCATCCCACGTGGATAATCAGTTTGCTTTCAGTTCCTCCTGGGTGGGTTGCTGCTTTGAAAAATCTCATTTCAAGACACAAAGAGTCAGGTCAGGGGAGTCACAGCTCCTAATTATGTGAAATGAAGTGGGACATAGTGGATTGGAAGCAATCTTGGCTGGAGGCATCTGTGGGAAAGTTTTCCAAAGCTGCCTTTAAAGTGGAGATTGGAGAGCACCTAACCTTACAGGGCTTGAGGATGGCTGCAAAATCAATCAGAGAAACCTTCTCTGCCTCCACCTAGCAGAGGCAAAACCTGCTTCAGCCTCGATATGTTTAATTTAAGTTAAAGGACCATGTTCTGTAGCATCACAGAGCTCTCACCTGTACAACAGGTTCCCAAAGGGCAGTGTTTCCCAGATTTTTGGAAATAATGATTTCTTTCATCTTCCTTCCTCACCACCAGGCTCTGATGATGCTGAATCTGAGAGGGAGAGATGCAAAAGAACTTGGCATCAGGGGGATTTCTCCCCACAGCTTCCCTATTTATCCTAAAGCAGATGCTGGTCCACCCCAGGTCACATCTTTGGTCACAACTAAGAGCTCAGGCTCTGCCCCTCCTGTGGACTCCTCAAACAGAGCGATGGCAGACCCACAGCCCCCGGGAACTGCCCCTTCTCTCTGATACAAGTTCCCATCTCCAAACTCTAAGAGCTTTTTGTGTCTCCACTTGTTGCTGGAGAGCAGATGGAGAAATCACTTCCCTGGCAGCTCAGTGTCACTTCAGATGTGCAGCCAGGGATGGGACAAGCTGATGGCAACTCTGCTCCAAGGAAATCCACGCACTGCTCCAACTTCTGCGAGCGATACAGCAGTCACAGGCTGGCACAGACCCCACTGAAACCATTCCCTGGAGCAAACTACAGATCACGGAACTTGCTGCATTAACTGTGTTAAGACTTTGCCCTAGCAGATGACTGCTGAGATGGAGAGGATGGCTGGGCAGGAAGGACCATGAGATCGTCACCAGAGATGATGAAGTCACAATATCCCCAAAGCCAAAGAAATCAGGAGTTAGCATCAATTTTAAAACTAAGTTAGAAAGTGGAGAGGGGAGAGAAAAGGGAGAATTTGATGGAGCAGTTGGGAAACATCTCCTGTGGGTGAAGCTATTGGCACTGGGGACACTGGTCTGTCGAGGTGCTACGGACTGGGAGGTAATGGCCCCAGACTTGTAATGGAAGAAGAGGGAAGGCTTTCAGCTATGGAGAAGGCTTTGGATCTAACCAGGCTGCCTGGAGAGCTGCAGCAGCAGGGCAGGAAAACATTCCTCTGCCTGGGCTCTGCAGTGTATAGCATTTATTTCCTTCTTCCTTAAAGGTACCCAGATGTAGCTCCCTCGAGGCCCTCAGCCCCACATCTTCCTGCCCTCTGTGGCTCCTCCAGGTCTTCCTCACTAATAGGATGCTGCTCCACATCAGCACCAAGCAAATAGAAGTTAAGAGGGAAGAACACAGTGAAGAACACGTTTGCAGCTCCTGCGGAGAGGTGCCCCACGCTCGCTCTTCCTCTCATTACCAAGAAACTGCAGCCCAGCAGCTTGCTAATGGATTACGTAAGTAGCTTTTCCTGACTCAGACACAAAGGCTTCCATTCTTCCCACTGCAAACTGTTATCTTGTAAAGGCAATGAGCAGGTTTGGGACAGTTCCCAGCCAGAACTTCAGCTGCAGATGCAGACAGAACATTGTTAGGAAACGAGAAATTACAGCCCTGCGCTGTGTTTGCTCCGCAGTGGAGGTGGGAGCTGTAACAGCTCCCCTCAGCACCAGCTCCCCTCAGCCAGCCATCTGCAAAGAGGAACCACCCAGCCTGCGACGACGCTGGCATTTTGGTGAAGGGCTGTTAATTAAGCAGAACGTGGCTGTATCGTTCATCCGATGGGACGTTCTAGCAGTCAACGGGAGCCCGTGAAAAGGTTAGGGAGACTCTGTACCAACAGAAAGACTTTCCAAGTGCACGGAAATATTCAAAGCTCCATCTTCACAAGAGGCAGAAAGCTGAGTCTAGGGGTCTCTCTGTGTTCAGAAAACACAGTTATGCTTTGCATGATCAACACTCAGATGCTCCAAAACTTGTGCTCCTCTGCTTTTCGGGGTTTTCTAGGCAGTCGTCTGTTGATGCTCACATGTGAAGTCCTCCAAGCAACAGCAGAGGACCAGAAACGCCTCACTTTGCTTTAACAGGAAGTTTTAAACTCAGAAGAACCCCAAGAATACACTCTGTGCTGAGTTATACCCTAAAGCAAGTGAAATAAAACTTGACAGCACTATAAAACCAACCTTTATCCAACCTCTCCCATCCAACCTGTATCCTGTCTCTTTTTTCCCATCAGATCTAGCACCCTAAATAAGGACAGTTTTCACAAACAAAGTGCAGACAGGCTTTTAAGCACCTTAAAAATTTAAATGAATTCAAAGTATAAATGTAAAGTGGTTCCTCTGACTGCATTAAGGCCCCTCATAGGCACTTTCCTATTCAAGGATTAGAACAGCACTGGTTTGATTTAGTTTAATTGATGCTGAAGCTGAAGATACACTGGGTTGGACTGCTCTGAGGAGAGTCTACCCTGGGATTTAATGCAATCTAAGGGGGTCCCAAAGCAGATAATTCAGGACAAGTATAATGGACTTGCCTTGAGCCACGGTCTTGGGTGCTGAAGTCGGAAGGCAGCTCCATCTGAGCGACGTCACGCGAACAGACACTGCTGTGAACCTCAGTCCGCAGGTGGGTGAAGCCAGGAGTGTTACCCTGGGCCAGCCTTGCCATTTGCACAGCTCCAGTCTGCACCCAGCCTGCAAACAAACCCTGGTTAGTGCTCAAAATCCCCCCTTCTCTGGTCTTTCTGGGTTATTCTCACTGCTGGTATTCCCAGCTGCCAAAGCCTGTTCAGGCTCATGTCACACTCACTGTCCTGTCTCTCCCTGAGCAAACCTCACTTAAACTCACCAGTTTGCAGTCAAACTGCCCAGAAGTCCCCAGTAAGGAGTAAGTGGAGCCGCACTGCCTGACAAGTCTGCCCAGAGACACTGGTTTCTGCCCCGGGTTCATCCTGCACCTGATTACAGGATCTGTCTTCCCCTCCTGGGGCTGGGGAAAAGGTCTCTCTAGGTAACATCCTGCCCGGCTTAACATCGATATTAAAAGTTCAACGATCCTTATGAAATTCCAGGAGGAAAAGAAACCAAGCACCATTTCTTTGATGTGACTGTGGGGAACCATCAGCTGCTCACACCAGCCTCTGATGCCTCATCTAGGCAAGCAAGAGAAGATCACAAAAGCCACTGCTGTATATAAACACCCTCAGCTGCTGCGTGATGGGTTCCACTGACTTACTGTCCCCAGAAGTTTAAATCTCTCCTGTGAAGAGAGGCTGAAAGAGTTGGGGCTGTTCCGTCTGGGGTAGAGAAGGCTGAGAGTGATCTCATTAATGTCTGGAAATATCTGAGGGGTGAGATTCAAGAAAAAGTGGCCAGTCTCTTCTCAGTGGTAAGTATCTGAGAGGTGGGATTCAAGAAGAAGGGGCCTTAGCAATGGTGCCCAGTAACAGGACAGGGAATAATGGGAATAAGCTGGGACGTGGCAAGTTCCATCTCAACCTGAGGAGAAACTTTTTCCCTGTGACAGAGCCCTGGAACAGGCTGCCCAGAGAGGTTGTGGAGTCTCCTACTCTGGAGACTTTCAAACCCCCCTGGCTGTTCCTGTGGGACCTGTCCTAGGGGATCCTGCTCTGTCAGGGGGGTTGGACTGGATGATCTCTAGAGGTCCCTTCCAATCCCAAACAGTCTCTGATTCTGTAAAGCCTTTTCCTGCCTGCGTCACTAGGGTTGATTCACTGGATGATCTGTAGAGGTTCCTCACAACCCCTGACATTCTTCATCAACCTGGGTTGTCCCCATCACCTTCCGCAGCAGAGAAAGGCTAAGAGAGAAGGAACTCCACACCCTCGGCCAGGAGCTGGTGGGAGCTGCCCTCCAGCAGCAGAACAAACTGCTGGTAGCACTGGTATCATAAAGGGCCGAGTTAAAGAGGAGCTTCCCTCTCCTTTCTTCCTTTTGTTCTCCTTTTTCATCCGACTCACTACAGCAGCAGCGGAGCGGTGTGAAGTTGCATTTAAATTAAAACAATCCTCCGGCCCAGAGAGCAGAAACACAACAGAGCCATCCATTTCCAGGAGAAAACGGGGCAGGAAACCCGGCTAAGATTTATACAGTTATTCCTCCGTAATTATCCAGAAGAGCGAGAAAGCCCACGGGTCAGCACGATCTCATTCATTATCACGCTGCTGCCTTTTTCAGCTCTAATTTTGTTTTACAGTTTTGCAATCCCCTGCCTGTGTCCAGGCTGCCAGGGACGTGCTGGGGAGAATGAAAGGGAGCTGCTGATAAAGGGGTGGAAGGCGGCTCTGCCCAGCACCTCGGCCGCGTGGATGGTGGTCACCCGGCACCGTGGCAGCCAGGCCAGGTGCCCGAGCACGATTGTCACTCGCTGGAAGAAGCTGGGGCTGTAATCTAGTGGAAGGAAATTAAGAATGAAATGAAAAGTAATTCAAAGAGAAGACGGGGGAAAAATAAGGAGCCCTCCAAGCTGCAATACTTTAATTTGCCTTTTGCTGTAATTGCTTTGTTCACGCGGTTCTTCATCCTCTAAAAAGCTTCCTGGGCTGTTGGTGTCACTTGTGTTTATGGCAGGAGAAATACGCTGGAGGCCCTGAGCTGGTAGCCCAGCTAGTAGCTGGCTGCCATTGCAGTGATGCCCACAGCCTTCTGATTCTAGCCATGGGGTACCATTCGTGTTCAGCCTCAGGGGGATTTTTCCACCTGCAACTGGTGTAACTGGGCAAGAATCATAGAATCATTAGGGATTGGAAGGGACCCGAAAGATCATCTACCACAGCAGGGTCACTTCACTGGAGAAGTTATGGAATCAGAATCACTCAGGGTTGGAAGGGACCACCTGATCAACCACTTACAACCCCCTCACCAGACTGGGACACCCCACCCTAGACCAGGCTGGCCAGAGCCCCATCCAGCCTGGCCTTAAACACCTCCAGGGATGGGGCCCCAACCACCTCCCTGAGCAACCCATTCCAGGCTCTCAAGAAAGCAAGAAAAGCATGAGACCTGCCACCTCTAGGGTCTCTAGTCCTCATCCCTCCCAGTCCCAGGCTTCACCAGTGTTAGAACCAGCTTCATCATCCCCCACCATGGTAGGAGTTCCAGGTCTCTTCACAGTGGGAACCCAGGGCCCCTTAGTTCCCCCATTTATCTGCACTGGGTTTATGGGATTAGAGGGAGAGGGATCGTGAGCCAGCAGCCCGCAGGCTCCCGTGATGAACTCTTTGAGGAGTTCACTCCAGGCTGGAAAGGATGGACTGAAGAAAAATTAGAAAGGGGAAGTCTGTAGAGGAAAGCCACTGCTCTGAGGCAGAGAGAAACAATATATTTGATTAATTACCAGTGTCCTCCTGAGAGGAGGAAAGGAGCAGCAGTAGGGATGGAGGCCTGGAAGAGACCAAGAACTGGAGGAGCTCCAGTCCTGAACTGCTGTTCAGACCTGGGTCCCAGGCTGGGGCATTAGCCAGGAGCTATTGCTGCTCTCCATCCAAAGCCCCACCTGGAGTTTTTCTGACCTTATGAAATCACCAAAATAACAACCACCCCCACACCCAGGGCAGGAATCAGAACGTGCTGAGCCTGGAGGAAGCAAATCAGCTTCAGACAGTGCAAAACATTCTGAAGGCTGGGGACAAGGGGGCACAGAAGTTCGGTTTCCGCAGAGGCAGCAGATTTCCAGGGGCCGGGGCTGCAGAGGGCATCAAACACCCTGAAGTCTCCAACTTCACGAGTGTCTGAGAACAAAAGATGCTGCTGAGCCGAGACGTTTTTACAACAGTGTCCATTGCTCATTAAAAGAGCTAATGGAAATCTTCTTTCATTTTAAGGCCTCAGACTTTCTAGGACACTGTCACATCTGCAGAAGAGCTCAGGCCAGAGCAAGTGCAGATAGGAACTGAGTTTTATGGCTGTGATTTGCTGCTTAATTAAAAGATCCTCCTCTTGAATTACTGCAACTCAATCTGGGTGCTCAGGGCTCTAACTGGCACCCACGGAGGACACAGCCCTGAGCAGACTGAGGGATGACAGTGATTTAGGCGCCAGACAGCAGCACCTGTCCTTCTCCCCAGCAAATCAAGATGGTTTTAATTTTTAAGGAGTCAGAGCTGGTGTCCTTGTACCTGCAGCAGGACGGCAGGGGCAGGCTGTGACAGGCAGCTCCCAGAGAGGTGAGAATGGGATTTTCCGTGCGTTGTTCTAAAATCCTCCAACACCCCAAGGAACCAACATTTCCCTCGTGGGGCTGCAGGGGAACAGCCCGCAGCAGCAGCACTGAGCCTCACGGATGGAGCAACCACAGCAGGATTGGCCTGAGCGGCTCCGCAGCCCAATTTGAGCAAAGTTCACCCGAGAAGCCACAACAAATCAATGTTTTTTATATTCTTCCATCTGGAGATCAAGCTTAAACACTTGTTCCTACAGTCATTAATCACAGTGTAAAGCAAAAATAGCAAGCGACGTGTTCCGCTGACTGTCGAGGACGCGACGCCAAGTCCTCTAATGGCAGCATGAGCTGCCTCTGGAGCTCTACCCCGTCAGCTGTGGTTTCCAAGTCCATCATGGCATCGATTCACAGACTTTCCAGCAGGAAATATTTAAGCACAGGACAATGGCTGTTCAAGCTGTGATGAGATTAGGAACTGGGATAGGAAAACCATATTCCAGCTTAGGGCTGATCTACGCAGCTCCCCAGCAAATAAAAGGGCCTTTGACTCCGGCTCTCTTAGGAAAAGACTTTTACAGTAGCTCTGCAGGTAATTAATGATCATGTCAGGGATGTTTTACACTCCCAAAGCAGCACGTGCAGGAGCTTTCCTATAAATTAAAACATCTCCCCTTGTATTGGATTGTTTACTTTAGCTCACTTAGAAAGGACAACTCTTAGAAAGCTCCAAAAATTAACCCTCCTTGTTTTCCACCACAGAGATTCAGCTCTTAGAAACCACAGCTTTAGTGTGGAACGAAGCAGAAAGGAAAGAGACATCACTGGGGTGAGCACAGAGGGAAAAGAGCAGCTCAGTCACGTCTTTTAAAGTTCATAACAAGCACTTGCTGGATCTGGATTCATTGTTTTGTCAACTACACTTCTTTGGCACCTAAAAGCACCTCGAAAGATCTTAAACACCTCTGCAACAATAGGGTGAAGTCTGGCTGGAAGTGTTCAAGCCTGTGACGTTTTTACACAACAGTGACAAAATCTAATAGTCTTCCTAACATCGGAGCTCAAACAGAGAGGGAAGAGCAGAACATTTCTCCTTGGAAACATCCAGCAACTTCCCCGTCTCTGGAAGGTCTCAGGCAGTTGAGTGCACGAGGGGGCACTGAAAAGCTGTTTCATTACAGATACTTTCTCAAGGTTGGTTGGTGTCTGAGTGTGAATGAGTTTGGGTTTGTTGGATCCCTGGAACAGGCTGCCCAGAGAGGGGGTGGAGGCCCCATCCCTGGAGCCATTCAAGGTCAGGCTGGCTGGGGCTCTGGGCAACTCGGTCTGGTTAGAGATGGCCCTGCTTGGTGGTGGAGGGGTGGACAAGATGGCCTTTGGTAGTCCTAACACACTCTAGGATTTGATGATACCCTGGGGTGGGGACACAGTTGGAATCCATGCAGAGCCTCAGAGGTGGCAGTGAGCTTACACACACACACCCTTTTCTTAGCTGGAAAAGCTGTAGGGACCCCTCATCTCAGCTGTCAGAGCTCCTCAGGACTCCATCACCAGGGTTTTAGAGTTAATAATAAGGTTAAAAGTCCAGGCTGCTGCTTTTAAGAAGCATAAAAAACACAGAGCAGCATAACAGACTTCATCTGAGGACACAATCCCTTTGTCAAAGGCTCAAAGGTGGAGAGTTGAGAAAGAGGTGAAGGAGGCTGCTTAATGTATAATTGCTGAAGCTGAGGAGCCAGGCACAAAGCAGAACCTCACCACCAGTTGGTGTTTTGTAGCTGCAACCATCCCTTCCACCCTAGAGACAAGAGCTGGGAAGTTTGACCCCTTGAGACTAGGGTTTGTTTTGAGAATCTCTGACCATTCAGATGGGTGAGAGCAAAGGGTCTCAGACCTTGCACAGACAACAGCAGCAGTATTGACAACAAACTGGTCTCCTTGTGCCCCAACCACAGCCTCCTGCTGCTGCAGCCTCCTCCTGTCTGTTGTTAAAGCTTTGGACATGACGTCCACCCACCACCAGCTTTCTGCAGAGCTATCTTGGGCACTTTCAGGACTTTTAAAGGACTGCCCATGAAGCATTCATGGCTTGCAGGTCCTCCAAGTTCACAAGGGATAGGTGGGCTTCAGGTTACTGGGGAACCATTCATTTTCTGCCCACGGTTATTTCAGGAGGGTCGGAAGGTAGAGGTGCTTCTCCCACCTGACTCACATCCAACAAGAGTAACCCCATTACTCAGAGAAGACCTTGAACTCAAGTGAAGGCCAAGCTGGAAATTAAACCACTACTTATTAAAAACAATATTGCTATCCAGTCAAGGGCAGTGCCATTGCTTGATCATTCAGTGATCCTGTGCTGAATTAGAGACAGGGACTTGGTGCTGTCCTCCTACACCGAAATGGATGCCAAACGCTTTTGATACTCTGCCCCATCTGGAATCTTGTGTCCAGTTCTGGGCCCCTCAGTTCCAGAAGGACATGAAACTGTTGGAAAGAGCCCAGCGCAGAGCCACAAGGAGTATGAAGGGAGTGGAGCATCTCCCTGATAAGGAAAGGCTGAAGGAGCTGGGTCTCTTCAGCTGGGAGGAGACTGAGGGGTGACCCCATTGATGTTTATAACTATGGACAGGGTGAGTGTCTGAAGGATGCAGCCAGGCTCTGCTCAGTGGCACCCAATGACAGGACAAGGGGCAGTGGGGACAGGCTGGAGCAGAGGATGTTCCATGTAAACATCAGGAAAAACTTTTTCCCTGTGAAGGTGACAGAGCACTGGAACAGGCTGCCCAGAGAGGTTGTGGAGTCTCCTGCTCTGGAGACTTTCAAAACCCCCCTGGATGTTCCTGTGTGACCTGTCCTAGGGGATCCTGCTCTGATGGACAGGTTGGAAGGGATGACGTTTCAAGGTCCTTTCCAACCCTGAACAGTCTATGATTCTGTGATACTACTCAAAGTAAGAGAAGGGAGCTGGTAATTGCTGGAGCTGGCAACTGCAGCTCTCGCTACCTGATGCAGCCTGAAGCTAACACTGATCCCACTCAGGGCTTCTCACTCCTCCAAGATTAAAATGGCCAATGGGACATTATTTTGGTCCATTTTTTATTTTAGTCCCTCTGCCAAGAAAAATGGCAAAAAGGAGAACTGCAGGAAAAGTAGTCCTTTCTGTAATGCAGACATGGCTGCCAGAGACAGGACCTGAAGCCACCAGGGCAGCACAGGACCATTTTTAGTCTCAGCTAACCTTAACTGGATTCCTGCTTGGTAAGGAGACTATTGTTTAGGAGCTTATTTACCATCCATCAACCTACTTAGCTCCATCCTTGACTTCATCCCCAGCAAAGAGGGCTAAAGAATGAGACTAATCCCTTTCAAGAGAGGATCAAAAGAGTTCAGGCATCATTATCCATCTTGTCAGAGAAGAGAAACCACTTCACCAGCCAGAGAATAGAAACAAGTTGTTAAAACTCTTTGTCTGCTTTTCTCACTCTCCCTCTTAAAAGCTGGAAGATCTGCAACTTCGTCAGAAAAAAGTAAAGTTCTAAACAAGAACAGGAGAATTGTTAGAGTCAGCTTCACTCTGTCTTGGTTCCTGCAACGTCTCATCTCCCTGAGAGCGGGGAGCAAGTGTCCCGATGAAATCACAATAAACCCTCCTGCATTTAAACACTGGGTTTTAGAGGTAATAATAAGGTTAAAAAAAGTCCAGGCTGCTGCTTGTAAAAAGCATAGAAAATGTGAAGCAGCGTAAGAGACTTCATCTGAGGACACAAAACCTTTGTCAAAGGGACCAAACAGGCTCAAAGTGCTCAAGGACAGTCAATGACAACCCATGATTTAGGTTAGTGGTTGGACTCTGTGATCTTGAAGGTGTTTTTCAACCTAAATGATTCTATGATTCTATGTTAGTATCATCAAATCGTAGAACGTGTTGGGTTGGAAGGAACCTCCAAAGGACATCTAGTCCAATCCCACTACACCCAGCAGGGCCATCTCAGAGCCCCAGCCAGACTGACCTTGAATGGCTACAGGGATGGGGTATCCACCCCCCTTTAAGGGCAGCCTGTTCCAGGGATCCTCTACCCTCAGAATCAACTACTTTTTCCTCCTGTCCAGCCTCAATCTGCATTTTTCCATCTTCAGACCATGACCCCTCATCCTATCATTCCCTGACCTTGGGAACAGCCTTCCTCAGCCTTCTGACAGCCCTTTTCAGGGGTTGGAAGGTCAGTAGAAGGTCCCCTTGGAGCCTCCTCTCCAGGCTGAACGACCCCAGCTCTCTCAGCCTGTCCCCAGAGCAGAGGGGCTCCAGCCCTCTGAGCATCTTCATGGCCTCCTCTGGACCCACTGCAACAGCTCCACATCCTTCTGGTGTTGGGGCTCCAGAACTTGCATGAATGTAAACTCCATCCACAGATCTCCTAAATCTTTATCTGCCTTGCTCTCTATCACTAATCACTTTGTCAGTGCCATCTTCAACATCAGGAAGCAACACAGGGTAACTTAAATCCATGCTGCTAGGTGAGGTCCTTTCCTGGCTTCTTCATCCTCTCATGGGGTGAAGGGCTCATCATAGAATCATTAAGGATGGAAAAGACCTTGAAGACCATCAAGTCAAACTGTCAGCCCAACACCACCAAGTGCCACATTGTCACAACACTTCCAGTCCCTAGAACATCCCCTCGGAGCCTTCTCCTCTCCAGGCTGAACAACCCCAACTCTGTCAGAGTAAGATCATTCTGTGTCCACACAAACAAGGCTGAGCAGAGCAGAAACACGGGCTCAGCATCTCAATGGACACAAAGCCAAATCGTCTGAAAGCACCAGCTCCCTCCATGGCAATTTAGGACTCCTTGGGACCACGGGACACAGAACTGGGATTGTGGGCAAGGCAGACTAGCAGCCTTGGCCAAAACCCCTACAGGGTGTAAGAAAGGCCCCCCAAATCCAGGCTCCTGCTTGACACCCGCAGCCATGCTCTTTACAAGCACCTTTTCCCAAGCAGTAAAATAAACCAGAGCATCTAGATCCCAGAGAATCACCTTCACTAGACAGGAGTAATTGCTTGTCCTCCCTGCAGGAGCACCTCCCCGATGGGGAAACCTATTTCCCTGCAAGCCTCTCCTCCAAAGCCCAGTGTTTTCTATAAAGGTGTCCATTATGCTAAACAGATGTTTTAAGGATAATAACCACGGCCGTCTTCCACCCACCGCTCAGAGTGTTTTCAGAGCTCTTACATCAATCATTTAGGGGTTATTAAAGAAAATTCTCCCTTTTTACCGGTTAACACTTTAAATCTCCTCTTTGTTTTCCGCCTCGCACATTCCTGCCCAAATTGTCCTATTTTGCCTCTGTCTGAAGCCCATTTGCAGCACAGAACAACCCTCGAGAGGAGGAAAAGCAAGAAATGAAAGAGGGCAGAAACAATCTTTACAAATCGCCAAATAAAGGGCTACCCAGCCCGCTTGCCTGGCAAGCTGGAAGGACGGCGAGTGGGGTGAAAAGTGCCTTCTGCGCCGCAGAAGGGGGAAAATTAAGCTTGACATTCAAGTTTTCAATTCAACCGGGTATTTTGGAGCCCTCGGGAGATGTCTGCCCTGCTGCGACACGCGGCAAATGGATCCGTAAGTGTCCCGTTTGTCCCAGGGTGAAAAGACAGACGTTCCCAATTGCGCCGCGTTAGCGGGGTGACCTGCGTTCTGCCTTCCATTGAGAGGAAAGGTCAGGGCACGCCAAATATTCCTCGAGAAATAAAATACAAACCCCATTACTGACTCACACGAACCCCCACCCGCAGGCACCCTGCTCTTACAGAAACGGGGAGGCTCCGAGTCAAACCTCAGGGTGGTTTGTTTTTTCCTTTCTCTCTCCTGAACAAAGAGCAACTTGGTAAATTCACTGTGAAAAGCATCACTTTGGAGTAAACGGGGTTGAACTGGGTGGTGTTTACCTTGATCCCAGAGTAGACTTAAGGAACTTGGAAGTGTCTGAGCCAGGCCAGAAGAATACAGCCCTTTGAGTGCAGGTCGGGACACTGACTGAGTGATGGTTGGAAGCCAGTAGTGGGGAGGGCCAAGTGATCTGTCCTCTGGAGGCACCTGCTGCTGTGAAGGTGGGGATGTGGACTTGTGGGATGGGAAGGGAAATGGGGACACATGCAGCAGAGCTCTTCAGATGATATGAAAAGTAAAAGACTTCAGAGGAGAAAAGGTCTGGTGTAGGGGGCCAATTTAAGTCCTTCAGATGGAACAAAGACAGTGCTTGGAGAACAGAGAGCAAAGGGTGGAACCAGAGACCAAGGTTTCCACTGTCCTGCCACTGAATCATTACGGTTGGAAGAGACCTCCAAGATCACAGAATCGTAGAACATTAAGGATTGGAAGGGACCTCAAAAGATCACCCAGTCCAAACCCCCTGCCACAGCAGGATCACCTAGACCAAGTCACACAGGAACACATCCAGGCGGGTTTTAAACATCTCCAGAGAAGACGACTCCACAGCCCCCCTGGGCAGCCCCTTCCAGTGCTCTGTCACCTTCAGGGTGAAGAAGTTCCTTCTTATATTTATATGGAACCTCCTATGTTCCAGCTTACATCCATCACCCAGTCCAACCATCAACCACGTCCACCCTGCCCACTAAACCTTGACCTCTAGGGGCCACATTTACTTGGTGTTTGAACCCCTCTAGGGACAGCAACTCCCCTTCTCCCTGGCCAGCCTGTTCCAACCCTGATCACTCTGTCAGGGAAGAGATTTCTCCTGATGTCCAACCTAACCCTCCCTTGGCACAACTTGAGGCAGTTTCCTCTTGTCCTATTGCTGGTGAGTTGGGAGAAGAGACCAATCCCAAATGTTCCCATTAGGACAAGAAGAATTCAGGCAGCCTAAGAGTAAAATCTGGTTTCCCTGATGGCCAGGGAGCAGCAGGTTATCTTCCATGTTCAGTGTCTGACAATTGAAGCAGCTTTGAGACAAGTACTAGGGACCAGGGCTGTGCTCTGAGATGGACAGTCTCCTTCTCCACAACACAGGAAAGGGTGTTTCTGCAGAGCAGCCTGAGAACATGAACCCCAGCATCTGCACCTCAGGATCTAGGTCTCCCATGGCCCCCTTTTCTCAAGTTAAACACCCACCCCTCCCCTCCTGTTCATTCAGCCTCTCCTCACAGCACCTTCACCAACTCAATTGCCCTTCTCTGGACTGACTCTAGCCTCTCCATGTCCTTCTGGCAGTGAGTGAGGGGCTAGAATTGACCCCAGGATTCAAGGTGCAGCTTTATCAGTGCCCAGTACAGGAGGATGATCCCTGCTCTGGTCCTGCTGGCCACACCAGTACCTGCACAAGCCGGGATGCCCTTGGCCTTCTTGGCCACCTGGGCACAGGCTGCCCCATCATCAGATGTTGCACACAAGCAGGTTACTCCCACATCACCACGGAGTTCAGGAGGAGAGCTTGCACAACTGTGGTGGGAAAGAAGCTGTAGCAGCAATAAAAAAAGGGTTTGGCTCCAGTTTTCTGAAGAAAGGTCAAACGTTTGGCTCCTCTAAGCATAGAAACACAAGCTGAAGTCCATCAGCTCTGCTCTCTGCTCCAAACCCCTCCTGGCCAAGTCCAGAACCAGACACAGGGTCTCAGCATCCGCCTACGAGAGCCTGAGAACTGGCTGGATTGTAGGTACTGAATGGGCAGACAGGAAGGACTCCAGCGCCCAACTGGAGAAGGGCTGCTTCTAATTGCAGTCACACGAGTGAAGCAACCCCCAGCAGAGCAGCCAGGAACGGCCAGTCACACCTCAGTGAGCAACAGCTCTCTGACAGGTCTTAAGCAACTTGACATGATGAAGAGACTAATGACCATATGCTCAGAAAGCTTTGTCAGGAGGAGCACAATAGGCAGCCTGAATCATTTAAATCTAACTGCTTCCAAGTACTGTAAAAGCTCCGCTGAGAAAGCCCTCACAGCCGGCTGCCCACCAAGTTTTTACTCTTCCCAGGTTAAAAGAAGTTTTATACTCTCATTATCACCTGCCCTCCACTAAAATCACCCCTTTTCACCGTAGTGATGAGGTCTATTCTGCTAACAGATTCTCCCACATAAAAGAGGAGTAACATAAATAGGGGAGAAAAGAGCACAACTGCGTAGGCATCGGCCATTTTCCCTGCAATCATGTAGCCCTGGGGTATCTTCCGCAAGTCCTCTCAGCTTGCACCTTGTGAATAACTTTCACAGAATGGTTTAGGTGGGAAGGGACCTCAGAGATCATCCAGCTCCAACCCTCTGCCATGGGCAGTGACACCTCTCACCAGACCAGGTTGCCCAGAGCCCCATCCAACCTGGCCTTGAACACTTCCAGGGATGGAGCAGCCACGATTTCCTTAAGCAGCCTGCTCCAGGGTCTCAGCACCTTCAGATTAAAGAGCTTTTTCCTCAATTTACCCTTTTCCAGCTTCAAACCACAACACCTTGTCCTATCGTTCCCTGCCCTTGTCAACAGTCTTCCCCAGCCTCCTTGTGTTTATAGAATCATTAGGGACTGGAAGGGATTTCGAAAGATAATCTAGTCCAATCCCCCTGCCACAGCAGGATGACCTAGACCAAGTCCCACAGGAACACATCCAAGTGGGTTTTAAACGTCTCCAGAGAAGGAGACTCCACAACCTCCCTGGGCAGCCTGTTCCAGTGCTCTGTCACCCTCACCAGGAAGAAGCTCCTTCTCACATTGATGTGGAACCTCCTCTGTTCCAGCTCACACCACACTGAGCAGAGCCTGGCTCCATCCTCCTGACACCCACCCCTCAAATATGTGTAGACATTAATGAGGTCACCCCTCAGTCTCCTCTTCTCCAAGCTAAAGAGACGTCTCCTCACAAGGGAGGTGCTCCACCACCTCCATCATCCTTTCTGTTTTGCAGCTTTTAACCCTTTGAAATCACCCAACGACAGGGAATTTCCACAAGACTCAGCAGCACTCTCAAGGGCATGGTATTCCCCCTCTTCTAGAAGCATACATTCCTCTGCTGTTCAACCACTCCACTCTTCCCAAGTGTTTTCGCTCTGGTTTCAATAGGTGGCAAGAGATTTACTCTTTAAAGAGTCTCCAAGCCTCCTGCAAACCTTCCACCCGCTACCCCTTCTCCTCCTTCCCCATCAACAAGCTTTCTCCGTTTCAAAAAGGAAAACCACATCAGCAGCACTGCCTTAATGGCTTTTTTGGCTGTTTCATTACTGGAGAGCATTGAATTTGAGTCATCTGGTCTCTACAACACAACGGCTGTTTCACGGTTACCTCTGGAACGAGGTCCTGTCCCCAGCTTACAACTGGCAGAGTCAGACAGCCCTCGTGGGCTTTCTGCTTGGCTGCTCCAAGGAGCTGTCAATGCTGGTGCCTAAACACTCTTAAACAAACTGTCATGACATTTAATCAGTCTACGTGGGGCTGACTGAAGTCTCCTGTTATCACCAAGAGCAATTTCAAAGTAAAAGCTTGATGAAACCGCAGTCATAACCTCCTCCCCTGCCAGCTCTGTCAGGTCCTTCCCAGCCAAGGAACTTCTCGGCTTTTAAATCAAGTGTCATCTTCAGGCTCGTACTTGCTACCTCCTCCTCTTGCTGCGTCGCTGTAGAAGCAACATCTAGAGATAAAACCCCAGTTCTTTCTCTTCCTCCTCTTTATCTCCCTGAGAAATGGATGCTGCTGGATCTCAGCAGGCCCACTACGCCGCTCTTCAAGAGACAGCAGAGATGTTTGTTAACACACCCCTACAAACCTTCTGCTTACATCTTCCTAGTTGTTTTCCCGATCTAATTAGTGGTGCAGAGAATTAAACCTCAGCCTTCAAGACCAACAGCTCCCCAGGAGAGCAATCCAGCTATAATACTATTTAAATATGAAACAGCTCCTGTCCTCAGCTGGAGTTGAGGAGGCATAAACCAGAGAAAGTTGTAATTACTAGGAGTGATTAAGAATTGCCAGTTATTGTCAGGAAGCGCAGAGCTGCTTCATGCAATCCTCAGGAG
The DNA here is from genome assembly GCA_013400115.1 of Rhinopomastus cyanomelas. Taxonomy (NCBI): domain Eukaryota; kingdom Metazoa; phylum Chordata; class Aves; order Bucerotiformes; family Rhinopomastidae; genus Rhinopomastus; species Rhinopomastus cyanomelas. The sequence continues at coordinate 500,791 of VXBP01006512.1, read as the reverse complement.
ACCGAAAGAACATCTCCACGGTGGAACTGGCGGAGGAACTGCTTCTGGGAAATGGTTTTCATCAGCGTTGCTAACAGCCAGGCACAGCAAGAAGGGAAATAACCCCACAGAACACAGGGAGCCCTGGGTTAGGGCAGAGCCCGGCCCCGGGAGAACCACACTCGCACATCCCCATACCAGTGTCCTTCAAGGAGGACTGGAGCATAAGCTCTGGGCTAAGTGGATCAGAACTGGATCTCCCTCCAAATGCTGCCCAGTTGTCCTCCTGCCTGGGAGCAGCCGTTGCACAAGCACTGCCTAGGAGCAGCACCTCCACAGCTCTTGCTTCTTACCCACTCTGAACTTTGCTCCTAACTTTGTGTGAAAGCTCCCAGCTCTTGTGCTAGAGCAGCTATTGCTATCCCACCTCCAGACCATAATGGTCTCTGCAGATGTCCACCACAGACCTCTGCAGAACACCTCTATCTCCAGAGTCCTCTTTTTTCCAGGCTGAATCTAAGCTTAGACAGCTCTTGTAGAATGAAATCTCTGCAGACCACAGTCATAGAACCACAGGCTGGTTTGAGCTGGAAGGGATCTCAGAGCTCACCCACTCCCAAACCTCTGCCATGGGCAGCGACACCTCTCACCAGACCAGGGTGCCCAGAGCCTCATCCAACCTGGCCTTGAACACTTCCAGGGATGGAGCAGCCACAACCTCCCTGGGTAACCAAGCAAGTATTAAACTAGCAGTCCTGCAAAGCTGCCCCACAGCCCCAGGCAGGCTGCTGGCTTGCTTAGTCCCAGATTTCCACCTGCAAATCAGGACAAATCCTTCCAGGTTCAGTTAGGTCACAGCCTCCTAAATTTGGCGAATTGCTTACAACAGGTGTTTCCAGAGATGAGGAGAACAGGCTTCTCTCTTGGGCAGGGTGACAGAAGGAAAGGCTGAAGCCCAGACAGGGTTTGTAGATGGGGTGTGCGTGGGATCGACACCTCAGAAGACTCTGTGGATTTGTTCACATTCAAGTAAGAGAAAGAATATTCAAGCAGGAGAAAGGGACCTGGAGGCTAGCAGGGTGGTTAGGAGCCAGCAATGTTCCCTTGTGGCCAAGAGGGCCAACAGCATCCTGGGATGGATCAGAAGAGGGGTGGTTCTCCTCCCACTCTGCTCTACCCTGAAGAGACCACATCTGGAATCTTGCATCCAGTTCTGGGCCCCTCAGTTCAAGGAGGACATAGAACTGCTTGAGAGAGTCCAGTGCAGAGTCCAAAGGATAATGAAGGGAGTGAAGCATCAATCTGATTGGGAAAGGCTGAGGGAGCTGGGTCTCTTGAGCTTGGAAAAAGGGAGACTGAGGGGTGACCCCGTTAATGTTGATCAATATGGAAAGGGTGGGTGTCAGGAGGATGGAGCCAGGCTCTGCTCAGGGGCACCCAATGATAGGACAAGGGGCAACGGGTGTGAGCCGAAACAGAGGTGGTTTCACATCAGTCCGAGAAGGACCTTCTTCACAGTGAGAGTGACAGAGCACTGGAACGGGCTGCCCTGGGGGCTGTGAGTCTCCTTCTCCGGAGACATTTCAAACCCACCTGGCCATGCTCCTGTGCAATTTGGTCTAGGTGATCCTGCTCTGGCAGGGGGATTGGACTGGATGATCTTTCGAGGTCCCTTCCAATCCCTAATGTTCTGTGAAGTAAATGGAAATTAAAAGCCCGCCCAGTGACACCTTCAAACGTGTTGCCATTTCCTTTTTTTAAGAGCTTGGGTCAGAAGAGACTCCGAAGAGCTGGGAAAGACAGACTGTTTTATATCGGCCTCTCCTACTCCTCCCACCCAGAGCAGGCACAATGCACCCAGATTCCGCAGGATTTGCATATTTTAGGTGACTCAGCCAGTAAATGCAATTTAATGCAGACAAGTGTAAAATGCTAAGTCCAGGGGGACAAATGCCAGATGAGCAAGTGCAGCTTAAATGGAGCAGTCATGCAGCATGACGATGGCCACAGAAGGGATTTATGGTTTGCTACAGAAAAATCCCTGCAGTCATGACACCCTCCCCTTATCACCACAGTTCAAACGGCAGCCGGAGAGGCAAAGCGTGAACTGAGGCAGACAGCTCTGCAGAGCTGCTCCTTGTCACATTCGTCCTCCAGAAAAGGATGGTTGTTCATGGAGACTTCTCTTCTCCACGGGGATTTAACACTGGTCTGGGCACTACATGACAACTGGAGAAGCTTGGTCTGAAAGCAGGAGAGAGCTGCCTGCAGTCACCCATCACCCCTAAATTACAGGCAATTAGCAGAGGGGGTGGGGATCAGCACTAGAAAAAAAAACACAATCCAGAGAGAGTGACAAGTTCCTTGAATTTTAGCCCCACTGTCTGATCAATGGATGCTGAGACCCAACACAGGAAAACTGGTTTCCTACATAAAATGGTAATGCATCCACCTGCCTCTACACAGTTCACAGGATTTAGGAGCACAGTCACTCCTTGGTCATTGAAGGATCTGACCCTGCTGCCAGTGAACATCCCTGAGGCTGAATTTTAAGTGGATGAAATTACTGGACTCACTGTTTGAGTCAAATAGCCTTGAGCCCAGTGATCTGTCTTGTGCTTTGGAGGCAAATGCTGAGCACCAGCAAGTGGTCCAGCCTGTGCAAAGGAGCTCATGAATGGAACAAGGGCAACTGGGCTGGTTAAGGGTCTGGAGAGCAGGGCTGATGGGGAGAGGCTGAGGGAGCTGGGGCTGTTCAGCCTGGAGAAGAGGAGGCTGAGGGGAGACCTCACTGCTCTCTACAGCTACCTGAAAGGAGGTTGCAGTGAGGTGGAGGTTGGCCTCTTCTCTCTAGAGACCAGCAACAGGACCAGAGGAAATGGGGTCAGGTTGTGCCAGGGGAGGGTCAGATTGGATCTCAGGAAAAACTTCTTCCTAGAAAGAGTGGGGAGGCCTTGGAACAGGCTGCCCAGAGCAGGTGGAGGTGCCATCCCTGGAAGGATTCAACAAAGGGACAGCCAGGGTGTTTGGGGAGCTGGGTTAGTGGTTGTAGGGTGGACAGTCAGATTGATGATCTTGAAGGTCTTTCCCAACCTTAACAATCCTATGATTCTAAGCGGGGTGCTCCATGTCCAACTTCATCAGGACTCCCCACCCTGGATATGGCAGTTAGTGGAGGGGACAAAATTTAAGTCCTATCTGTGATCAGCTGACAACAGATGAACAGTTTGGGGCAGGGGGAACCCACATCCACCTTTACGCTTTCATCTTACCATAATTTCTAAATCCTTCATGCTTTCTAGAGGATGATGGCCTTCAGCCATACCCAGCCCAAGTCACTCGAGTTAACATTCAGGGTTCACTCCAGGAATTCACCTTCACAAATCCTGTTACCTCAAATAAGGCTCCTCATGCGCTCACAGAGGAACCACATCATCCTCTTACCCATCACTTCACACTCTGAAGTGGCACTTGAAACTCAGGCTTTGATACACTCTCCTTAAAGGCTTTCTGACACTTGATGTCTTAAGAAATCTTCAATTAATAAAAAGTACCCAACAACAAAAAGCCACTCCAGGCTGCTAATTTTATTACCTTTGCTTTAATGGAAAAGGCACAGGCTGCTGCAAGAGCAACTTCTCACCCAGCCAGGCTCTCATAGCTTTGATTCCACAAAGAAAAGGCACCTTGCACTCCCCAGCCCGTGCCATGTGAGCTGCTGACCTGGCATGGGGTCTGGATGCCCTAAACTGGTGGTGTCACAGCCCTGAGACCCCAAACTCAAGCAGCAATGCCTTCAAAGCAAGATCTTAGTGGTACCTACATCAAACCACATCCTACTTGGTGCCCCAAGAACAAGAAATAACAAAACCCCAGCAATTCCTGTGTCTTTGCAGATCATGGAATCATTCAGGTTGGAAAAGACTCTGGAGATCATTGAGATCAACCAAGAATCCAACTCTACTGAGGTCACCCCCAGAGCAGATCTCTCAGCACCACAGCCAAATGATCTTTAAACACTTTCAGGACTGGAGACTCAGCCCCCTCCCTGGGCAGCCTGTTCCAAGCCCTGTTGTTCCTTCAAGGAGAGACTTCTCCTGTCCAGCCTAACTCTCCCCTGGTGCAGCTTGCAGCCAGTTCCTCTTGTTCTGTCACTACTGACCTGTGTGAAGAGACCAGCACCCACCTCTCTGCAGTGTCCCTTCAGGTAGTTGTAGAGGGAGGGCAATGAAGTCTCCCCTCAGCCTCAACAGTCCCAGCTCCCTCAGCCTCCTCTTCTGTGTTGTCTGGGTTCTTCACCAGAGCTCCACTGTCCTTCCCAGTAGGAGCAGTATCTTCACCACAGACATTTCAGCAGCAACTGGATGTGTCAAAACTTCCTGCACTTGGTGCTGTGAAGAAGCAGGGACCCCCTTAGCACAAAAACCTTCTCAGGGGAGATGCCCCAGGGCAGGTGACAGAGTAGAGGAGCAGGAATCAGCCACTGGTGCAACTGTGCATCAGTACTGTCTGGGGAAACAGGAAAACAAACCCCATGTTCAACAGGATGAATGTGAACCTACCACAGACCTACAGCTGAAACCACTGGTACCTCGAGCTAGGAAAACAGCAAATAGGAAAAAAACCTTCTTATCTCTACCTTATCCCAAGAGAAGTAGGAAACGAGCTAGTAGCAGAGCACTCTACAGCTCAGGCTATTTTTCTCCCCCTGTCACACAGAGGCTGTTGCCAGATGACATGTGCTGTGCTCAGGGACAATGCCAGAGGAGCAAGAGACCCCAAATCCCACTCAAGCCTTCATGTTCTCCATTGAGGGGGTGCCTTTTGTTAAAACCCCAGTTATCTTCACACAGTTAGGACACCCACTGCCTTGCTGCAAGCAGCTGCAGGGAACACAAAGCTTATTGTGACTTGCAAAAGTGTGTCTCCAGGGCTGAACTGGCATCTTGATAGCAGCTCAGCTGTCTGAAGCCAAAGGACCGCTCAGTGTCCCGGGTGAGGGCAAGCAGGGGGTTACAGCTGCTGACTCTGAACCCTGCACACACTTGCAGGGTGAGCAACGCACCGGGCGAGTGCTGTTAGCACTTCCCCACGACCTGCTGTAGGTCTCTAAAGACATCCCAGTAATACAAAGGCTCTGGTTTGAGATGGACTCACTGTAGCTGAACAGGTTCACATGCAACAGCCCATCTGTGCAAAACAACAGCTTCCTACGGGCTAAGACCCCTAAACAAAGCCATGGAACAGTGTCCTCAGTGACAGAGGCGCTGTGCTGATGTCTGCATTTGCATCAGGCTCAGGGCTGCCCTGGTGTTAAGTCCTCAGGAGTCCAGGATTTGCAGGATTATTTTAGGGAGACACTTTTGCACTATCAGAAAATAAGGAATCTCCATCAAGTTGGCACCCAGCTGTTACAGCTGTTGTGGGGAACAGCAGGGCTGCCTTCACCCAGAGTTTGATGCTTGGACTCGATGGTCCCAAGGGTCTTTTCCTACCTGAATGATTCTATGATTTTAAAACTCCATGAAATCTGGGACTTCCATACCCTGGCTCTCTCCCTAATTACCACACTGTTCCCCCCAAGACAGACAGAACATACATCACCCTCTGGGGAAGGGCCCATGAGGTTGGAGACCCCACTCCTGCCCTTAACACCACAGGGCTCAAGGTGCTCTTTTCCTTGTTTCACCAGGAGCTTCTGATGCTTCGCTGGAAGCACTTCACTCCCACAAGGCCATTTTGAGCTGGGTGACCAGCAAGAACTTCAGCTCTGAAGCCACCTGCCAGCCTCAGTAGTCCTCTCCATACCCCCACCATCTGCCACAGCTACTTCCAACTCCTCAACAACTGCAACTCAAAGCAGCCCTGCAGCAATTGCCCCCTCCTGACACCTCTAACCAAGGTTCCCGCTGTTACAGTCACTGGTCTGCAGTTCTAAGAGAACTTAAACCCCATGGAAAGATTTCTGCAGGTTGCATAAATCTTCTACAACTTCCCCAAAGCTTGAAGCACAGAATCATTTAGGTTGGAAAAGACTTCTAGGATTATCAAGCCTAACCACTAACCCAACTGTTCCAATCCCACTGCTAAACCCTGTCCTTCAGCTTGAGATGACTTTGAAAGACTATTTGACTTATAAACACATCCAGGGATGACAATTCCACCACCTCCCTAGAGAGGAATCACCCAGGGCCCAGAGTGATAGGCTAAGCAACAGTGCTCTCACCTTAGAGCTCTGGCAGCAGCTCTTAGCTCCTGGCTCTGATTTTAGTGTGTGAACAGGTCACACAGAGATAAAAATCCTGGTTTGCTTAAGAGAGGGGGCTGCAAGGGAACCTTTCCATCCCCTCTCCCAAGTCATAGAAACATAAAAACATCAAGGTTGGAAAAGACCTTCAAGCTCATTAAGCCCAACCATCTGCCCTACAACCCCCAACCACTAACCCAGCTCCCCAGACAACCTGACTGCCTGGTTGCTGAACACCTCCAGGGATGGCACCTCCACCCTCCCCCTGGGCAGCCTGTTCCAAGAGCCCCTCACTCTTGCTGGGACGAAGTTTTTCCTAAGATCCAATCTGATTCTCCCTGGCAGAACCTGACCCCATTTCTTCTGGTCCTATCACCAGTCCTTAGTGAGAAGAGGCCAACACCCCTCACTCCCACCTCCCCTCAGGTAGCTGTAGAGAGCAGTGAGGTCTCCCCTCAGCTCCCTCAGCATGTCCCCCCATGGCCCCAGCTCCCTCAGCATGTCCCCATCAGCCCTGTTCTCCAGACCCCGAACCAGCCCAGCTGCTCTTCTCCAACCCCTCCATGTCCTTCCTTTCTTGTGGTGCTCAAGCTGCCCCCAGCACACAAAGTGCAGCCTCACCAGAACCAGACACGTAAGAGCAGGATTAGCTCCTTGGTCCTGGCTAATAAACTACTTCCCCCTCCCAGCTGCCCTGAGTGGTGGTACCTACATCCTCCACCAACAGCACCCACCTGAATCGTGGCAGCAGCTGAAGTCACTCTGTTGTAATTTGCTGCTTAGCTCCAAAGCAAGAGAGAAAACTTCTTTAACTGGAGTTTCCAGAAGGAGCTTTAGCTGCTTATTCCTTATTGTTCGCCTGTCCTCGCCCAGCATTTATTATTATGTACAGCTCAGCTATTCAAAGCAAGTTTAATTTACCTGCAGATCGCATTACCTAGCCCACACTTTCAGATTTATATCTCAAATGGTTCCCTCTTGCATTGCATGATTATCTGAATGGAGCGTGCTGCTGTGATGGATGGATCTCAAACAGTTGGTGCTTCAATTGAGTAAGAGAATCGCCCAAATGCAAGGGTGGGGGTTTTCTTTGACTTCTATGTAATTGCCCAAAACCACACAAGTCTACAAATCTTTGCTAGCTATAGCAGATCCACGTATGATTTACTCAAATGCTCTAAGTCAGCTGCTGAAGAAAGGATTTTTCTCTCTGACTGCAGACAGAGAAAGCCCAGGCTTCTATTACAGGCAGCACGAACTGCTCCCATAGAAGGGAACAGAGCCATGATATTAAACTTATTATATTTTCCTATTCCCTGCATTCTTTGCAGGATTCAGGGGACTGTGTCAGTTCAATCAGAAGGTTTTTTTTCACAGAGAATGGGAGGTGGGAATGCAAACGGGTTCCTGGCTGTATCAGCAGTGATGTTATTTCAGCTCTCTCATTATCACTGCCTGGGTTTGATCCCATCAAAACCCTGCCCGTGTGATAACTGAGTTTTGTCACAGGCACTGTCGCTGTGCTATAGCCAGCAGAGCTGTTCCCAAGTGAATTCTAGGTGCTCATGGCAGCACCTACATCCTGAAGCCCATCAAGGGCTTCTTGTGATGTTGGTGAGATCTGGGGCTGCCCTTCAAGGGCACAGAGTGTACAAGTTGGAGAGAGGGAGATCCAGGGGAGCACAGAATGCAGCCAGAATGACTTTCAGCTGCAGACACTCATAGGGATAGAAGAGACCTCCAAAGGTCATCTAGTCCAGACCCTCTACACCAAGCAGGGCCATGTCTAACTAGACCAGATTGCCCAGAGCCCCAGCCAGCCTGACCTTCCATGGCTCCAGGGGTGGGGCCTCCACCACCTCTCTGGGCAGCCTGTTCCAGGGATCCCCCACCCTCAGATTTAACATTTTCCTCCTGTCCGTCCTCAATCTGCCCTTTTTCAGCTTTAAACCATGATCCCTCATCCTATCATTCCCTGCCCCATTGTCCCCTTACAATGTTGGTTGTTAGCTCAGAGATTTCTCAGAGGGGTTTAACTTGCCAAGTGAGAGCAGTGACACCACCCGAAGCAGAGCAGGAACTGGAGGGAAAGGAAGACCGTTTCACAAGGCAGCCCTGCCGTGCTGTGTGACCCTCACAGCACCACCTCGTCTCCTCTTGGCTTTGAATCACAGAATCCTAGAACATCAGGGATTGGAAGGGACCTCAAAAGACCATCTAGTCTAGATGATCTTTGGAGATTCCTTCCAATCTGTAATGATTCTATGACTCTAGTCCAATCCCCCTGCCACAGCAGGATCACCAAGATCAAGTCACACAGGAACACATCCAGGGGGGTTTTAAACATCTCCAGAGAAGGAGACTCCACAATCCACTCTGGGCAGCCCCTGCCAGTGCTCTGTCACCCTCACTGGGAAGAAGTTCCTTCTCAGACTGATGTGGAACCTCCTCTGTTTCAGCTCACACCTGATTCCCCTTGTCACTCACTGCAGTCTGTACAGCAGCAGGGGGCTTCAGAAGGTTTTTTCCTGAACTTACTTACTCTAGATATGACTGTCAGGGTGAGATAAACACACAAACACTCACAGAAGTAGGTTTCATACCCCATTTCCAGATGAAGTGTGTAATTAACACAACAAAGCCCACGTCTCATGATCCTGTGCTCAGGAAAAGCGTCAAGGGCAGCTCTTGGGGCTTTTTTGTGATTGGAGCAACGTCTGGCTGTTCGTCAGCAGTTAGTGCTGAGTGGTTTCTGTGATTATGTGAAGGAAGAGGATGAAATCAAACAAGGGACTGCAGGCTATTCCCACACTGCTGGAACACACCTTGCCAGTCACTGCAATGGATGCTCCATCGTTACCAGACGCCTCTCTTCTGTCTCAAAAGAGCCATTAACTCCCCTTGCAGAGCCTCCATACACAAATCAGACCAGGGAAAGGAATGATCCTGGGCAAAGGTTCAGGGAGATGAAGACAAACTGAAGAACTTGGGCACTGATGTCGAGAAAAGCCTGTGTGTGAGGGAAAAACATCAAGTGAGGTGCAGGTTTTCGGGGGTTTATGACGGCACAGCGCCCAGAGGATGAATTTCCACACAAGCTCATCCTGAGAATGATTCTGCTGCAGATTTCAAAGCTTTCTCTAACAAAAGGGCAACCAGGTGCTTACAGGTGGGGAAGAGGAGGAGGGAATTTAGCTGGAGGGACAAAGAGCCCGTGAAGATTCCTGTGAGCGGGATTTTGTCTCATCTCCACTTCCCAAAAGGAAGGTCAGAGCTTTCAGCTGCGGTGGATGGAAAAGCCCAAGAACTGCTGGCGCCTCAATGTCATGGTGGCATCTCCTCTGCAGCATCTCAAGCTGCATCTTGGCTTAATGATTTGTAGCAGGTTTTTAATCTACTGATAGATCTGCACTGCTGGAATTGAAGATTTTATGTCTTTTAATTTTCGTCCTTCTTCATAGAAGGGGCAAAACAATAATGAAAAATTGGAAAAATGATTGAAAAACACCCGAGCTGTTCTGAGAAGGGAGAAGAGGTTTTAAGAATTAGCAGAGCACGTTGCTACCGTGCTCAGCACACAGAGCAGAGCAAAGACTGTCTGACTCCCACATGGCTTCTGTGATCGGCCTCAGCGTGATGCCAACAAGGGTAAAAATAAAGACCTAAATAATATTTCCTATTAGTTCCCTCTAGTCAAATTCTAGGGGGTAGGAAGCAATCCTGACGCCTTCCCAGGAGGCTGATGCTGCTGGACCTTGTGCCCTCTGGGACCTACAGCCTTCACACCATCTGGTTTTAAGGGGCCAAGTGTAAGAGTGGGGCAGAGTTGTCATCATAGTCTTGGATGCTAAAGGTACAGAGCTGAGCACTAAAGGTGCAGAGCTGGGCACTAAAGGTGCAGGGCTGGGCACTAAAGGTGCAGGGCTGGGCACTGAGGTACAAGAAGGTACCCTGAAACGGATCAAACTATCACAGCAGAACGAGCCAGGAACACCTACCCCACCCAGCTAAGTGCTTGGTGCTATTTCCACACTGCCTGGTCTGGAACAGGTAACATCAGACTGTCAAGGAAGATCACCAAGAGCCACCTTGACATTGATGAAGAAATCTGGAACTTCAGGTTGACTTTGCTCATTATTAATCCCAGAGCAGCCCTCCTGGTCAAAAGCCAGGGGAGACCCCTCGGACCCTCCTCTTGGGACAAGCGTGGAAGCCTGGTTTCAGAAGGTGGAGATTGGCAGAGCTCCACAGGACAGAGATGGAACAAGGTGCATGTTGCTTGGCATAAAAGATGGCTTCTTAGCAACCAAAGTGGGCAAGCTTGGGTACAAGCTTTTGTGGACAGGCTTTGGGGCGAGCTTTCCCCACCAAGAACTGCCTGGAAGATCGGAAGGCTAGTGGAACACTGCCCCGAAGGCCAGAAGGCTGATGAATGCTGCCTGGGACCCTGCACTCGTAGCTGTTGCCCTCTTTCCCCTCTTTACTTGACTCTTTGTCCCTTTCCCACCACCCTGTTCTTTCTGCCACAGCTGCTTTGCAGGTAAAACAATAACACTGCACTGTTGAATTGAAGCAGAACTCCCAGGTGGGGTCACCTTGCTTTTGCACTTTGCACTTGGAGATCACGGTCAAAGAACCTACAGGAGTCCACCTGCATGGACCATGACACCAAAGTGCCAGAGGTGATGGGGCTCTAAAGCAGCCCATTTTAAGTAGCCATCTCAGAAGATGGCAGCGTTCACCGACCAGAGGGAAGCTGCTGTTGGCTGGCGACACTAACAAAGACCAGCCAGTCTTTGCTTGCCTTGTAACAGCAGCTGAGGGCCTTTAAAACTGTGGAGGTGACCTCACAGAATCATTTAGGCTGGAGAAAGACCTTCAAGATCATCAAGTCATAGAATCATTAGGGATTGGAAGGGACCTCGAAAGATCAGTCCGATTCCCCAGCAGGATCACCTAGACCAAGTCACACAGGAACATGGCCAGGTGGGCTTTAAACATCTCCAGAGAAGGAGACTCCACAACCCCCCTGGCCAGCCCCTTCCAGGGCTCTGTCACCCTCACTGGGAAGAAGTTCCTTCTGATATTTATATGGAACCTCCCATTAACCCTGCTGTCCCAACCCACCACTAAACCCTGTCCCTGAGCACCAGATCTATCAGATTTCAAGAGTCCTGTGATTATCTGCAAGTCAAACACAGATGAGAAACCAAATCTGTAGTTCCTGTGGCTCTAAAAAAACCCCAGGGGGAATCTAAACCCATCCAAAAGACTCAAAAGAAAAATAAGAAAGGAAAGACAACCATGAGCATGTGACTACAAGTCTGTGGGGTATCACAAGTGGAAGGTTGGAGCGTGTTTTGGAAAGTCTGTTAGAGCAAATTTCCACTTTCCAACCAGGAGCTTGCTGGGGTGAGCGTAGGAGAGAGATTGACTACAGAGCAAGCACTCTTGTAGGGACAGAGTATTTGCTTTAATAAGATTCTCTCCTCGTGGCATCCTCTGGGACACCAACCCTCTGTCTGATGAAGCACTTAAACGCTTAAGTTTTGCTTAAGGTTACAGCTTCTCTAGACAATTCCAATTGCACACAGCGAGGAAAAAAGACATAAAGGAGATCACAGCGGGGCTCTGCGGGCACTGGGCTGTGGTTTAATGCCAGGTACTCAGAAGAGGGTTCTGCCTGGTCTCCTGAGATTACACAGAGCAAAAAGGAGGCTCCAGATCTTCCTGCTCTTTCTCCCTTGTTAAAAATGTGTTTAAAATTACCTCTAGGAACAGTGGCTGAGGTTGCCCACCCTCCTCTTTGCCACTTGCCCCGAGGAAAGAGCTGCCTGTTGTAGATGAGCACATGTGTCCCTCTGTCCTGAGTGAAGCTGACAGACAGCCATAGCCCTGTGACCCCAGCCTGGCTCGCTCTGGTGAAGTGACTTGTACAGCTGCAACACCCCAAAATTCAGCAAGACTTCTGGCTCATCCCAAGATCCTCACTGAGCAGGGGAGGGCTAGCTGATGCTGAGGTTCATGTTGCCTTGCTCAGGTCAGTTAGAGCTGACCACAGTTACGGTCATCGTTACCAGCACATGGAAGCAGGTGATAGCAGCACAGAATCATTCAGGTTGGAAAAGACCCTTGAGATCATCAAGTCCAACCAAGAACCCAACTCTACCAAGTTCACCACTAAACCACATAGGACAAAGGGCTCACTGTAGCCTGGAGCCTATCTGCCTGTGGAAGTGGGACGTGGGTGAAGCTACAGACATACTAAGTCTAGCATGACAGCTAGAACCCTGACAGGGTGTGATGAGGAAGACTTTGGCTGATCCAGGAGGGATAACAAATCAATGTGGAGTTTCAGGGAACAGAGCCAGCAGCTAGTTTACCTCAGTTGTCTCAGTTTGACTGCAGGGTTGAACCTTTCAGTCAGCACCTCACAGGCAGCAATGTGTTTGGAGAGGTTGCCCATGTCTCCACAATTGCTCCTGGCTTTATGCTTCCCTTGGAGAAGAACCTGAGCTGGAAGATTAGGTTCCTCTGAGCAAAGCTCTGACAGCTCCCAAGCTGTCTGTGTCCTTTTATAGGTTCTGCTCAGGATGAGAGGATGTGGGAGACAATCCTGCTCACCTCAGTCACGCTTCTCTGCCTTCACAGCTCTGCTGCTTCTTTGCAAGTCTCTGTTTATTTGTCCTAAGTTTGCAAAGACCTTCCATGAAGCACCACAGTTCTGACAGCCCCTTCTTATCCCAGTTCAACAAAGCTTGCACCAAGCACCAGAATCGCAGGATCACTGAGGTTGGAAAGGACCTCTAAGATCGGGTGGGTGTCAGGAGGATGGAGCCAGGCTCTGCTCAGTGTCATCTAGTGATAGGACGAGGGGCAATGGTTGTGAGCTGGAACATAGGAGGTTCCAACATCAATATGAGAAAGAACTTCTTCCCAGTGAAGGTGACAGAGCCCTGGAACAGGCTGCCCATGGTGGCTGTGGAGTCTCCTTCACTGGAGACGTTTAAGACCTACCTGGATGTGCTCCTGTGTGATTTGGTCTAGGTGATCCTGCTGTGGCAGGGGGATTGGACTGGACAATCTTTTGAGGTCCCTTCCAATCCCTAATGATTCTATGATTCTATGATCCAGTCCAACCTTCAACCCAGCACCTCCATGACTGCCAGACCATGTCCCACAGTGCCACATCTACTGCCTTTTGAACCCCTCCAGGGATGGGGACTCCACTACTGCCCTGAGCAGCCTGTTCCAGTGTTTAACTGCTCTTTCACTAAAAATATTTTCCCTAATTTCCAATCTGAACTTCCCCTGGAGCAACTGGTGGCCATTTCCTGTGGTCCTGTCAGCAGTTATCGAGGACGAGAGGCCAACACCAGCCTCTCTACAGCCTCCTTTCAGGGAGCTGTAAAGGGCAATAAGGTCTCCTCTCATCCTCCTCTTCTTCAGGCTGAACAATCCCAACTCCCCCAGCCTCTCTCCATCAGACCTGTTCTACAACCCCTTCACCAGCTTCATCACCCTTCTCTGCATTGACTCACAACAAATTACTAGTCTCTTCACCCTGACTGAGTAGCTCTGTTCCCACCAGAGCTGCCATCACTAGAAAGTCTTTCAATTCATCGATCTTTGCATTACATTCATTTTAACAAGCATTAAATGGGTTGATACTGCAAATCCAATGCACAATAGGAGACTCAGATCGAAACAGGCAGTGAGTTGTGATGTCCTGTCTAATGCTTTATCAAACAATTTTGGGTACCTGGAATTTCTGAGATACTGCTGTTTTCCCTGAATCCAGTCCTGTATAGAATCACAGACTGTGTTGAGTTGGAAGGGACTCCCAAAGCTCATCTAGTCCAACCCCCCCTCCACCAAACAGGACCATCTCTAACCAGACCAGGTTGCCCACAGCCCCAGCCAGCCTGACCTTGAATGGCTCCAGGGATGGGGCCTCCACCACCTCTCTGGGCAGCCTGTTCCAGGGATCCCCCACCCTCAGATTCAACAGATCTTTCCTCCTGTCCAGGAGGATAAAGTTCCTTTCCTCCTTTCCAAACTTTTCCTCCTTTCCTCAATCTGCCCTTTCCCAGCTTCAAACCACGACCCTCGTCCTGTCGTTGTCTGCCCCTGGGAACACTGTGTCCATGATGTCCACACTGCACGAGTGCAGAAAAGGACAGAAAGAGTCACTGATCAACCACAGACAAAACTGTCACATTTAGTGGAAGAAAAGGTCTTTGTACAATAAGGTTTGAAATCAATCTACAAACCAGGAGCTCTGCTGGTTTTCTGGATGTCAGACACAGCTGGTGAAAGAGGGAATGTGCAGAGGTCACATCGCTCATCTCCCAGCAGACCCCAGTATCTGGAGCTCCATGAGCCAGTTTGCCCACTACACAAATCCTTCAGGTCTCTGAACCTTCCACAGAACACCTGACACCATAAACTTATAACCAAGGGGTTTGAAACCTTTTGAGAGCCCATGGCCTCTTGGCTGTTACTGATGGCTAGCACCATGGACTCAAGGGCTCTCTCCTCCCAGCTTGCTTGTTTCTACTCTGACAGGAGCAAGAGATCAAAAATGAAAGAGGATGCCACTTCTGAATAGTCTCCCAAGTCAAGCAAGGCTACTGGGACATGAATGTGTGGGCTTCATTTGCAAGGAAGCACGACAGAAATTACTACAGGGGAGGCAGAGTAATATCCAGAGATACCCATCAGGTGAGGGCTGTGGACATCAACCAGCAGAGATCTCCAGCCTGAGAACAAAGCTCCATTTACTGAGGAAAAGTGAGGTAGGATATTTTCCCCATCTCTGGCAGCTGCGTGTTTGGCGTTGGGTTTGGGCCACGTGACGGGGCCAGCAACAAGGCTGGAGTCAAGGAGAACAGTCACTGGGGGGTTCAGGCTGGTGGTGTCAGTCATTTCTGAGGAGGATTTCCTCTCTCCCCAAAGGGCTGTTTCCATCAAGTGATTCTGCAAAGGCAAAACTGCAGAATCACCGACTGGGTTGGGTTAGAAGGGACCTTCAAGTCTTCTCCAGTCCCACCCCTGCAGTGAGCAGGGACATCCCCAACCAGAGCAGGTTGCTCAGATCCCCAGGGTCCAACTTGACCTGGAATGGGAGGGCAGGCACAACCGAAGCTGGAGAGAACCTGCTGCTGCTGCTGTTAATCAGCACACAGGTAAATTATTTCTCCCCTTCATGACTCCCACAAATAAGATCTCCCTGCTGCTATTTTCTCAACCACTCCACTCATCAAGTCCCTTTGTTTTGCATGTCCTGCTGGCCCTTTACGACGGAGTAAAATGGATTTGCCTTCCAGCAGTCTTTCTCTGGTTTGTTTTTTTCACTTCATTTGGGTTTTAAATGCATCGAACATGAGAACTTCTGCATCTTCATGATGCCTGACTGCTTAGAGCACTCATTAAACATTTACTGTGCGAAGGGAGAGGGAGGGAAAGGCAAACAAAGCAGCAAACCAAACCCCAGCTGAAGTATAAAACAGGGTAAGTTCAAGGCAAACTTGAACTCAGGGCTGGTTTCAGTTACTACCCTGGTACAAAGGCATCTGTGGTGATCCGAGAGCATGTGGAATACAATGAATATAGAACATCCCTCCGCTTCAGAGAGCCCCTGGCTTCCTCTGGCATGGCACTGCCTCGCTGCACCTCAGGGCAGGGCACGTTTGCATCTCTGTTTGCTCTGTGGCGGGGCAGGAGCAGCTGCACATCTTGGCACAGCGGTAAGGAAAAGCTGATGTGGCCTGCAGCCGCCTGGGACCAGCAGTGGCAGGTGGTGCACTGAGTGCCCAGCAGTTCCCTGAAGAAGCCACAGAATCACAGAACATCAGGGATTGGAGGGGACCTCGAAAGATCACCTAGTTCAATCCCCCCACCACAGCAGGACCACCTAAATCAAGTCATATTCAGGTGGATTATAAATGGGTGGGTGTCAGGAGGATGGAGCCAGGCTCTGTTAGGACAAGGGGCAATGGGTGTGGGCTGGAACAGAGGAGGTTCCACATCAATATGAGAAGGAACTCCTTCACAGGGCACTAGAACAGGCTGCCCAGGGGGGTTGTGGAGGCTTCTTCTCTGGAGACGATTAAAACCCACCTAGATGTGTTCCTGTGCAATTGGATCTAGGGCATCCTGCTGTTGCAGGGGGATTGGACTGGATGATCTTTCGAGGTCCCTTCCAATCCCAAACAATCTGTGATTTCAAACATGACTCCCTGAATTTGCAAGGGTTCAAATAATTTTGCAGCCTTACAGCAGGTTAGGAGTCACCATCCATCAAAACCCTGGCTAAGAATGAACGAGGGTGAGGACGGGTGGTTTAATAACAAACAAACAGATGCAGTGCCCCACTCCTCTGGCACAGGCCATTGTTCCATCTATTCCATTCTCTGTTTACTGTCAGGATCTCCATGACAAATGGACCTTTGTAACTTTGATTCTCACACGCTAGAGTTATGAAGCACAATGGTGTTTCTCCCCCTGTTTTCACAGGGCAGGGATGAATTCTCATGATTCCTAATTTGTTATAATCTCATTGGTTTGCTCTTTGTCTCAGCAGCTTCAGCGTTAGCCCAGGTCAATAATTCTGAGTGGGAGTGGTGATACCTGAAATGGGGAAATGAAAACACCTTATGTCAGAGATGCAAAACCAAAAAGCTTGGATAATCACTGGATGAACATACTGAGAGCAGCTGAGGTCTGTCCAGCCAGGGAATACTTGACTACTGTATCCTTAGATCTGCTTATATGATGCAAAGTCCTCTTCTCACAGCCTCTGGCTTGAACATGACCTAACACCACAGCACTTTCCCCCTCCCACTGTTGGTTCCCATCTAACAGAAGGTGCTGAATTATCCTGCCCTGTCACGAGCTCTTGAAAGAATTTCAGGGCTCATCTGCAACCCAGACAAAGCTCGAACAATTGTGCCCTGAGAGCTGATGGATTCAAACATCACAAAACACAGCAGCTTTGTCACATTAAGTCTTTGCATTTGGACCTGCCATAGTCACATCCTATCACCTGATTGCCCTCTACAGCTAGCTGCAGAGAGATGAGGGCTGGTCTCTTCTCACAGGTCAGTAGTGACAGAACAAGAAGCACCAGCTGCAAGCTGCACCAGGGGAGGGTTAGGCTGGACAGGAGGAGGAATTTTTCCCTGCAAGGACAGTCAGGGCTTGGAACAGGCTGCCCAGGAACAGAGCTGAGTCTCCATCCCTGGAGGTGTTTAGAGATCATTTAGCTGTGGCACTGAGAAATCTGGTCTGGTGGTGACCTTGGTAGAGTTGGGTTCTTGGTTGGACTGGATGATCTCCAGGGTCTTTCCCAACCTGAATGATTCTGTGATTCTACTTACCAGAGGCTGAGCTTCCTGGCCAGAAATACCGTCATGGGCATCCATGCACATTCCAGCTGTGAAGACTGGTCTTTAAAGCAAAAGACCATGAGGCACAGTCATCGCAGTCACGTCTGCAGTGTCCAGAGTCCCACCTAGAGCAGAAGGCAGGCACCTTCTTTCCAGGTTTGATGTTGATCTTTACTCTCTGTCAAAAGAACAAACCTCCAGGGAAGCCTTCAGTCACCTCCCGCGTTACACTCGCCGAAGTCAGATCTGAATCACCCAGGATTCATTATAAATGAATCGGCTGTCACAGAGAGCTGGGTCTCACCGGGTGGATGAGATGGGGACATCAGCAAGCCTGGAGCTGTGAAGAGCTGTAATGTATTCCAGGGAGACCATATCCCCAGGTCTAGAATTACACAGGGCTGTATAATGAATAAACCATTCATTTCCTATTGTGTTCCTGGGACTGTAATCTCTAGAAATCCAAAATTACCAGGAAAAGAATATAACGTTCACCAGTAGCATAACAGCAAACTATCCCCCAAAGCACAGTGTTCAGCTTATGACACAGTTTCAAGTGCCCTCTTCTGCGGGGAAAAAAGTTCCTTCAGTCCTCGAGTAATTTGTTAAATTGAGTCTTTTAGAGCTGTGAATTCCCAGACCAGGAGATAAGGATATGCACTGCCTTCAGCATCTCGGGTCGCATTACCAAGCTCTCCTCTGCAATCACAAGAACTAGACACTGAAGGAAAGCCTCCCTGAACACATGCACATACATTACTGCTCCTCTGCTCTCCCCATTCCTCCCACTTTATTGTGTCTTTACAAATGCAGACAGCAGTGTCCTGCTGTGTCTCATACTTGATCAGATTTGTCTCTTTGAGAAACTCCGGCTGGTCATGTCCTCATGGTTGCCCATTGGTCCCAGTACTCACATCCACTGGTTTTGCTATTCCTTGACTTGCTCTTCCCCATCCCCACCACTGCAGTGATTCCAGTACAGCCAGTTGCATTCCTCAGCTCACGTCCTCTTTGTATTCTCTCTGGGCAGAGGGACGGGGTGGGAGGAAATCAATCCCCTTCGTGTACTTCTCTTCTTGTAGGACTTGCATCTCCCCTGCCTCCAGCCTCCAATGTCTGTTCCTCTTGCTGTGTCTGCCTCCAGTCTGTTCTGTCAGTACAGCAGTTTGATATATTTTTACACCGATACCAGACACGGGCTGGGGGTTTTTTTAAACTCAGTTTAATTTCATCAGTCGCCAAGAGCCGAACAAGAGGAAGCACTGCCAGGGCAGACTTAACCCGTCAGACTGGGATGGCTCAGATGCTGCAGTCTGTGAGGGAGCGATGTGATACGCATCACCTTCACCTGCCTTCTCCTCCCCAACCTGAATCTGCACCTGTGCTGCCTCCCAGAAACCCCCTTCAGCTCTTGTTGTTAATACTTTTTCCAACACCCGGGGACCCCAGGGTCTGTGGCTGCTCCAGGTATGAACCCTCTGATGAATGGGATCTTCAAACTGCCAAGTGGGTCCTGATTCAAAACTGAGAATTCAGCCACAACCTGAATTTCCCACTGACTCTTCCCCAGGTCAGACTAACAGATCTGAAAAAGCCTTTTGGATCTCGATGACTGTTGTGGTAGAAGGACACAAAGACTAGGAGGGTCCAGGACAGACCCCATGAAGAGCTGCTCTGCAGTCTGACCAGGGCTTTCAGTTGGTCAAGAAAGACAAGGAGACAGCACACACGGTTCCCTTAACCTGGCAGCCTCGCTCTGGCTGCAGCACTTCAACACCAGACCCATCTTGGGGCCAAGACCCTTTTTGGAAGAGTTATCTCTGCACATGAGGAACAACAGCCCATTTCAAGGCTGTTTCCCAAGTGGTCCCTGTTCCTCAGGTCACTGATGGTCAGCTGGCTGAATGCACTCCCCATTTATCTGCTGGACTGTCCTGTTGCTGACACACTGTGATGGCCACGTCTGACCAGTCACATCACAGGATCACATCTGCTTTAACCAGAGCTGGAAGGTGTAACCTTGTTTGAGCAGGTGAGACATCGATTGGGTGTCTCATCCTATCTCTCCACCAAGTCATCATCGGCCCTTTCAAATCACTGCTGGGTGGGGGAATGTGGAGCAGGATTCTTGAAAGCTCTGGTTGGAGAAGGTTATTTTGCTCCTCTGGGAGAACAGGGGGACTTGCGAAGCGAGTATTTATGGAGACATCCTACCTTGAGAGAGAACACAGTTAACAAGGTAGGAAGTGTGAAAATCATTTCCCCATAGGTAGCTGTCATGTCAAACTAAACCGTTCCTTATCATGAAACCTACAGCTAACGGGGGATATTTATGATTCACTTCTGGAAGCCACATGATCTGAAATGTTCTATTTTCACAGAGGAATAAATAAACCATAACAAGGTTTCTGGATCCCTACATTTCATGAAAAAGAACCTGGAAGGCTGACATGGAAGCATCCCCCTGACTCCAGACCCAAACGAAGGAATCTAAACACATGTTTATGAACCCCGTGAGTTTTAGTCTCGTCTTAATTTTGGGGTAAGGCCTGGCTCATTAATTTTGACTGCTCAAAACTGAAAATACTGCTGTGAGCTATTCTAGTGGCTCAGGAAAACCTCACAGTGAGCATCAAAAAAATTTACTTTGCCTTTAAGCCACCCTCATATTGCCAGAGTGATAAAAAAACCTGCTTCTATCTATAAATAAGAAGCTGGTCAGCTGTACTTAAAATATTCAAAGTAATTCTCTCCTTAGCACTTCTAGGTTTAGGTTATAAAACAAGGTTTGTTGGCTGCTGACA
Source organism: Rhinopomastus cyanomelas (assembly GCA_013400115.1). NCBI lineage: Eukaryota > Metazoa > Chordata > Aves > Bucerotiformes > Rhinopomastidae > Rhinopomastus > Rhinopomastus cyanomelas. The sequence goes on along the minus strand of VXBP01006512.1, from coordinate 480,371 downwards.
TTCTTGAATTTCAAACAAACAGACTCACTATGGCCGCTCACGTCTTCATCTGCAGCGTCTTCAAACTGTCGTCAGGAATTAGTTAAGGCCAGGCATCCTCACGGCTTTCGGTTCGTGACACAGGAGAAGCGGAGCTGAGCAGCACCCCACTGCCAGCAGCACAGATCACACAATCACAGGATGTGTTGGGCTGCAAGGGACCTCCAAAGGGCATCCAGTCCAACCCCCTGCAGTGAGCAGGGACATCCTCAGCTAGATCAGGTTGTCCAGAGCCTTCTCCAGCCTCCCCTTGAAGATCTCCAGTGATGGGCGTCAGCTCCCTCCCTGGGCAACCTGTTCCAGTGTTCAGCCACCCTCCTGCTAAAGAACTTCTTCCTAACAGCCCATTTCAATCTGCCCTTCTCTGATGTGAAACCACTGCCCCTCATCCTATCACTCCGGGACTTTGTAAACAGACCCTCTGCAGCCTTCTTGTAGCCCCCTTCAGGGAACATGACGATGGGATTATGGTCTGTTTGGACCGACCTTGGAAAACCTGCTCTGCAAATTCCCAACTTCTTGACGGAGTCTCTAGCCCCCAGGTCAGGATGCCAACAGCTTCCTCTCCAGTCCTGGACATTTCCAGCTACTATCTGCAAAATAAAGCAGCATTTGCAGCATCTCAGCTCTGTGTCCACACAGATGGGTGAAGATGCCCATGGAATCAAGAGGTTTCCCCAGTGCACCCCTATTTCTGAATCTTTGCTGTCACCAGCTACACAACCAAGTCCATGACCCAAATGAGGAGAGGAGCAAGAGCTCTCCGTTGCTGTTTCCCTAAGTTGCAGGGAGGAAGAAATCCTGACGGCCTGTGAGCAATCGATCCAGAGTGACTTTTTACAGGTCAGACGGTTGACTTTTTCTTAATTCAAAGAATTGTTCAGTTCTGTTTACAAATGTTCTTGCACTTTACCTACATGAAATGAAAACACAACCTCAATTTGTAAGAAAAAGACTAGGGAAAAAATCCAAGTGTTTTTGACATGAAACAATTCTTCCTTCTGTTATTAAAACTGTTGAAGAATTCAAGACATCATTCACCCAGCTCTAGGCACTGGGCCACTGGGAAAGTCACTGGAAGCCACTGCTGTGCCAGACTCCCCTCTCCAGAGCGACAGTGCTGGCATCTTCTGAGTCTTCAGAGCAAAACTCAACATGGACTTGATGATGACTGACATGAAAGGAGAATTGTTACAGATTCACAGAATCATTGAGGCTGGGAAAGCTCTCAGAGCCCAGTCCAGGACCTAACATCACCCCAGCAGCCAGACCAGGGCACTAAGGGCCACAGCCAGCCTGTCCTTCAACACCTCCAGGAATGGGGACTCCACCACTGCCCTGGGCAGTCCAGTCCAGGGTCTGATCACCCTTCTCATGAGGAAGGGCTTCCTAACATCCAGCCTAATCCTCTTCTGGCAGCTTCAGGCTCTGCCCTTTCATCCTGGCACTGGTTGCCTGGGAGAAGAGCCTGACCCCCAACTTGGCTACAACTTCCCTTCAAGGAGCTTCAGGCCCCCCCAAGTCTCCTCTTCTCCAGGCTAAGCACCCCCAGCTCCGTCAGCCTCTCCTCGTCAGACTTTCCCTCCAGTCCCTTCCCCAGACTAATTTCTGCTCTGGACCCGCTCCAGCCCCTCAATCTCTTTGTTGCAGGAAGACAAACAGGTAGACAAACACAATAGTTTTATATCATATCAATTAAAAGCCAACCCCTCAGAGTTTTCCTTTGCAAGAAGTAGGACAATCAGCTGCCTGTTGAAGGCCACTCAGCCGTTGGAGAGGGTGTTTGTTCTCCAGGTTGGATTTACTGTTTGCACGAATGTTGCGTAAAAATAACAGGCCTTGTCCTTTCAGTAACTGTTGAGCAGCCCCAACAAAAACAGGAGCAGGTTGTTTTGTTCTTGCTAACACCCTCACAACAGTAGCATGTTTTGATGGAGACTCCTCTGGCGGCTCTACCCTCTCGGAATTGTTTGAGTTACCTGGGAATCCAAATCGATTCCTATGAGGCAACAAAAGAGAACCCACACACGGCTGCGTCAGGCTGGCCCCGCGCCCTGGCCGGGCTAACGCCTCTGCAGCCACGGGGCAACCAAGTGTCTGTCTTGGGGGCATCTCACTGTGACCTCCCGCTGCCATCCGCTCAGCCCCTAAGAGCGGTACTGGACCGGCTCATCTCACACCCTGGCTGTCCCTGCCGGGGGAGATGCTGGGAGCAGAGCGCAGGAGCGTGAACAGACGGAGCCTTTCTCCTGGCCGTGTCCCAGCTCCTGTCAACCCACGGCTGGCGCTCTGGCAGCCGGCATGTTGTGTCAGTGCTGGTCGTAAAGTCATCCGACCCTTTTACCAGTGCAACTGCAGGGTCTGCCTGGGGATGATAACACAGCACAGAGGCCAGCTCTGCTCACTGGGAAGACAAACAGCCTTTTATTAGCTTTACATTTACTGACTATTAATTTAATGGGGCAATGGGACAGAGTAAAACATCAGGAGGCTGCAGGTTTTGTCATCCTGTTCACAGCCATAAACTCCTCTAACAAGCCCTTTGTACATCTCTCACCTCATTTCCCTACTCCCAGGGCCACCCCTCCTCTACATCTTCTCCCCTAAAGCGTGAGATGATTGAGAATTCCTACCCTGAGGTTGAAAATGTTCCAACAAAACTCCTTTTCAAATGCAATTGTTGGAGTTTTTCCCCAGCTCTGCTTCCACATTTGGATGGAAACCCCAGTCTCTTCCCAAGCACCAAGAGTCTGGAATGGAAATATTTGGATTTGTGTTTTTCCAACTCAGTGAGAGATTTTGACCTCCAGTTGTTGGCTGAAGTTGAAAATACCAGGGAGTCCTCTAACCTGCTGCACAGCCTGCCCGGTCCATTGCTCTTTGGGATGAGCCATGATGATTTCAACTGGATCTGTGGGACACAACCAAAACCCAGGTGTCATAAAGAGTGGAAATCAGAGAGAAATCTGTGTTTGCAGGACAGTCTCAGCTGCTATCAGAGTGGAAAAGCCCACAATGCCCTCACTGAGGAAAGGGCCACTTGGATCAGGGCCATAGATGATCAGGGCCAAAGCCACAGATGAGCCCCACAGGGACGGCAAGCAGAGCCAGAAAGACAACCCAACACCTTCATGGTTCTTGCAGAAAGTGTTTAGGAGAAAGGCAGCAGCAGCAGGATCAGTCCCCCTCATGGTGACCCAGAGAGCTCTCTGGGACAAGGCTTTGGCAACTCTCCATCAGGAACTTTCATCTACAGCTTGCAGCGTTTATTAATGTCTTTCAGAGCAGCAGAGCAACCTGAATCATTCAGGTTGGGAAGGTGCTCTAAGATCATCAAGTCCAACCTTCAGCCTGATACCTCCATGACCAATAGACCATGTCCCACAGAACCACATCTACTGCCTTTTGAACCCCTCCAGGGATGAGGACTCCACCACTGTCCTGGGCAGCCTGTTCCACTGTTCAACTGCTCCTTCACTACAGACATTTTTCCTCATTTCCCATCTGAACTTCCCCTGGAGCAACTGGTGGCCATTTCCTCTGTCTGCAGTTATTTGGGACAAGAAGCCAACAACAGCCTCCCTGCAGCCTCCTTTCAGGGACCTGTAAAGGGCAATGAGGTCTCCTCTCAGCCTCCTATTCTTCAAGCTGAACAATCCCAACTCCCCCAGCCTCTCCCCATCAGACCTGTTCTCCAACCCCTGAACCAGCTCTGTTGCCCTTCTCTGCACCCACTCCAACCCCTCAATATGTTTCTTATACTGTGGTGCCCCAAAATGGACCCAATGTTTTATGCCCAGACTCCTGCAGCACCCAGGAACCAAACCAACCTACGGTTGATGCCTCCTTGGCCCATCACAAGCTCAGATTCCTCACATGTTGTCTCCTACCAAGTGCTGCAGCTCAACGCTGCTTTTGCGTTGCTGTTGCTGTAAATTAGATTTCTTTATCCCACTTGAAAACTTGCAGAATCAAATTACCAGCACTTCTGCCAAGCTCTCTGCTGCTTCTTCCTGCTCCCTCTCTCCAGTCAGAATACGTGAGATGAACCTGCAGAACCCGCAGGGTAACAGATGGAGCTAACACCAGGAGCCCTAATGAGCTGTATGAACTGGCTTTTATTAGCCAAGTCCATTTGCTGGCTGGGGCTCCCAGACATCCTGGCCAACCATTTCTGCCCATCTCTGTCCATCCCTTCCCATTTGTTTGATTAAATAATGGCAACCCTGGCTATTGGCCGCTGCCTCCTCCCAGCAGCTCCTGGAGAACCGAATGGCCACTGACACTTGTAGACACCTGCTCAGTGATGACTAAGTTTGGGCTGAGAGAGCTGCTCATGGCCCATGGAGAAGGCTGGGAAGCACAGATGTGGGGTTCAGCTTGTGCTTTATGTCTGTTTATTCAGTCCTGCCCAGTGACCCACAGACCAGCCTCCATCTACTGGTGGGAGTTCGTCAACCTGCTTCAGCTCAGTGGCTGGGCCCATCACCTCAAGAGATATTGAGAGGCTGGAGAGGGTCCAGAGGAGCAGTGAGGCTGGGGAAGGGACTGGAGGGAAAGTCTGGTGGGGAGAGGCTGAGGGAGCTGGGGGTGTTTAGTCTGCAGAAGAGAAAGCTGAGGGGGGACCTTCTCCCTCTTTACAACCACAGAGCAGCTGATGCCAAAGGAAGGGTCTGGGTCTGCAGGGTTTTCCTGCCAGAGCCCTAGAAGAACCAGCTGCTCCCAGCCTCCCAGAGCAAGTCCTGTTCACCAGGACCTACCCAGCTACTCTCCATCCCAGCTTTGGTCGCCACGCACCCTCCTTGCTCCTGCTCTCCACACAAAGCTGGAGGCTGCCATGGCAATCCCAGTGGCAACGACGGCAGTTTCACCCCAGGAACCAGCCTTCGCCAGCATCCAGCAGCCTCACACAGCCAGTCCCGCTCCTCCCAGAGCTCCCAGCGTTTCCTCACGAAGGGCTGCACCGTCTCCCTGCAGATGCTCAGTCCAAAACCCATCCCCATGAAATAACTCCAGTGCATTGACGGCTGGAAACTGGCTCAGCTGAAGGGACTCACTTCCAGCAGATAACTGAGCGTGGCTGCCTGCCCAGCCTCCACTGGAGATGGATTTTGTAGAGCCAACTAAAACCCTGCCATCCATTAGGGGAACTACAAAGCAGAACATTTTCAAGTTAATTGGTTTTGCAATTAGAAGATACGCTGAACATGTGATGCAATTAATTTTACATAAACTTGGTCAGGAATTAAACGCAGAAGCACTTGGTTACTTCTTTAAATGCAGCCTGTGCCCGTTTCCAACACAACCAGTGTCTTTGCAAAATGGGAGGCACCGGAACATTCACACGCAGCAGCAGAAGACAGATTAGCTCTCAGCTGCTCCATGTTCAGAGGCCAAGCTGGTTTGGAGATCACAGATTCACAGAATGATGAAGGCTGGAAGAAACCTCCAAGATCATCCAGTCCAACTATCACCCCAACCCCACCCTGCTCACTGTTGCCCAGGGCCATGTCTCCAAGGACAGTGACTCCCTCTATCCTTGGGCAGTCTGTTCCTAGTCCTGACCACTCTGTCAGAGAAAGATTTCTCCTGATGTCCAACCTAACCCTCCCCTGGCACCACTTGAAGTGGTTTCCTCTTGTTCTGTTGCTGGTGACTGGGAGAAAGGCCAACCCCCATCTCTCTCCTCTCAGGTAGCTGTAAAGAGCAGTCAGGTCTCCCCCCAGCATACTTTTCTCCACACTAACCAGCCCCAGTTCCCTCAACCACTCCCCATCAGACCTGTCCTCCAGACCCTACCCCAGCTCTGTTGCCCTCCTCTGTCCCTGCTCAAGCCCCTCAATGTCCTTCTTGTGTTGAGGTGCCCAGAACTGAACCCAGTAGTCAAGGTGGGGCTTTCACCAGTGCCCAGCACAGGGGAAAAATGATTCAGTTTGAAGCGCAAAGGTCAGTTTGGAAGAAGCAGAACTACTCATGGAGACAGAGCTGCTTCCTGCCTCTTTGCGTGGGGATGCAGAAACCAGCCAGGTCTGAGTGACGATCCAGCAGTGGATGGTTTTCAGCTGATAAATAGCTGCAGTTGTTTAGGGCTGAGCAGCCAACTGGCTTTTCCTGAAGTTCAGCTGCTGAAAAAGCTCCAAGTCTGAGTTTTCAAAGCACAAGCTGGTTCTCACCAAGATATCAGCAGGTGGGATTTCTGGCTAAAGCATCCGTCCTCAGACCACATCACGAAATCTTTTGCACGATGGATGACTGGATGGATCTGGAAAACTCATCTACAAACTCCTTCCTACTAAACACCATGTGTGGTCCCAGATCCAGGGCACAGGTCTGACTCTGTCCTACTGCAAACCTGCTGCCAGGCTTGTTTTAGCCGTGGTGGTTCCGTCTGCTGTAGCCCATCCTCAGGGAATGTGCTCTGTGGGGCAGGCAGGTCTTTGGTGCCTGCTCAGCACTTCACACCACTTGGATCTCGTTCTGATTGCAGCTTTTCTTAAAGGAAATAAAAGCCATGGAAACTGCCAGGTCCAAAGAGCAGAGGCTGGAGCTGGCGGTGAGAAAAAGCTCCGTAAAGCAGCCCCAGCAGGCTGCAGATCCCACCTGCTGAGGCAGCAGGCCATGACAGCAGCTTCTTCCATCAAGGACCTGGGGCTGGGTTTTAAACCAACTCCGTGCTGCCTTCGCCAGCGCCGGGACTGGCCTAGCAGGGTTACACCTGGTGCTCTCTTAATGCCTGCAAGAGGAAAATTGGACCCCAGGGACCCACTTTACAATCCCCTGCCAGACCTCCAGCCCCAGGAGAGGGTTGGAAAGGCTCCCTGCGCTGGGGCTGTACATCCCTGGGAGTGACAGGCACGAGCAGAGGTAACGGTGCTGCTCCAGCAGCCCTAAGAGTGCTGGGCTGGGCAGCTGAGCTTTGCAGAGGTTGGATAAACACTTCCTTCCGTGCTGATTAGAGCCCAGCAGTGACTGGGCTGGCAGTGGCAGCACATGTCCAGGCTGTGGTAACAGCTCATTAATCAGCCAATCAAAGAGAAAAAAAAGCTGATTTCTGTAGAGCTCTGGAACTCACTGCACAAATCCCTGCAGCTACTGAGATTCCTGCAGCTCCCGCAGCAGCAGAATTAACCCCAGTACTGTCACGGGCTGTTGTGTGGACAAACCAGGGTGGGTTCTTGTTGGGTTGGTTGGTTTCTTCTGCAAATTCACACCAGTGCCAGAATCTATCGTCCACAAAGATTTCGGGGAATGGCTTTTGGGTCTGTCGGGGAGTAACTGGAAGGGAAAACATCAGCATTGGTCACGTCCACCGTGGTGCGAAGAGCCACGGAGTGCCAGCATGGGAGAAGTGGTCTCTTATTAAATGGGAGCAAAGTGTAACGATTCCTGGGCAACAGAAACTAGTGGAAGTGGCAGAGGAGTCTGGATTATCGACACATATGGATCGAACATCAGGAGAAAGAAATTAGGCAGCGAAAACCTCTGGTGAGACGAATTTTTCAGTCCAAACGTGCTGCTTAACACAAGAAAACATGTTGTGGTTTCCAAAGAGACCAAAAACATTCCAAAAGGGGTAAAGCTGAAACAGCCCACTTCATTTTATTCACTGGAATAAACCTTCTGGGTTTCAAAATAAAAAGAAGAAGGTGTTTGTTTTCTTTTTGTGATGATTGGGTTGGGTTGGACTGGGTTGGGTTGGGTTAGACTGGGTTGGGTTGGACTGGCTTGGGTTGAGTTGGCTTGGGGGTTTTTTCCCCACTAAGCCCCTTTGAAAAGTCTTATTTCTATGGAAGTGTGAGGGAGGCTGCTTAGAAAACATTCTTCTACCTGAGGAAGGAGAGAGGATAAGTGCAGGACACAGCCAGCCAACAACTGGAGGGGTGATAGGGGAGCAGGCACTTGGGACCTTGGTTCTCACCAGAGCATCTCACCCGAGGCACGAGACAGCAGAACTCTGGATGAGAGCAGATCATCCACCTGCCCAAGAGCACTGAAAAGCCCTGGGAGACTGTTCATCTCACAAAAGCTACCTATCGTCTTCCAAACAGGCCGGTCTCACATCAGCCTCATTAAGGAGGAATCTGCATAAATTAACTGCAGCTCCTGTTGACATTAAGCTCTGGTTTTCACAGACAGGCTCAGGGGGCACTGGAGCCAGGAGCAAGCGATACCTTCATTTTTTTCCGCTCCCTCCGAGAGGTTTCTATCTGCCAAGGAGGTTTCAGCAGCAGCTGACAGGGACAGTTCTCTCTCTTTTGTGTCTGTGCCACCCGTCTATCACCTGTTCTTCATGGAGATGCAAATTCACCGCATCTCCCCCACCGGCACCTCCTTCCGTTTGAGCTGATCTGATCGGGTAGAGATGAGAAGAGGGAGAAAAACAGACACAAGAAATGATGGGGTTTGGAGAGCACTGGGGGCCATGAGCTGCAGAAGGGTCCAGCAACTGCCAGGGATTATCTGCAGGAGTCAATCTGCAACATGTTGAGCTGCTCTGCTGGAGCTTCTTGCAAAGATGGGACAACTTCTTAAAATCTTCTGCCATCAGCACCCGCAGTCCCTGGCCATGCATGAAGAGGGCCCTGGCTGCTGACCTCTTCTTGTGCCCCATGTTCCACATGTGTTTCCTTTGATGTCAGCTGCAGGATGTTTTATCAAATAGACATTTTCCAATATCCAAGCAGAGGAATCGTGGAATCATCAAGTTTGGAGAAGACCTTCAAGATCATACAAGTCCAACCATCCACCCTACAACCCCCAATCACTAACCCAGCACCCTGGCTGCTCAATTGTTGAACCCCTCCAGGGATGGTGCCTCCATACCCGCCCCAGGCAGCCTGTTGTAAGACCTCCCCACTCTTGCTGGGAAGAAGTTTTGCCTCAGATCCAACCTGACCCTCCCCTGGCACAACCTGACCCCATGTCCTCTGGTCCTATTGCCAGCCCCTAGGGAGAAGAGGCCAACCCCTGCCTCACTGCACCCTCCCTTCAGTGGGCTGTAGAGAGCAGTGAGGTCTCTCCTCAGCCTCCTCTTCTCCAGGCTGAACAGCCCCAGCTCCTTCAGCCTCTCCCCATCAGTCCTGCTCTCCAGACCCTTCACCAGCCCAGTTGCCCTTCTTTGCAGGTTCTCCGAGCGCCTGGGTTTTACTTGGTCAACAAGGATGGGAGGCTGCAGACCTCAGGAAAGATTTGAAAGGGAAAGACAGAAATGACTGTTTTTTAACATGCTGTTTTTCCCCAGCACAAGTAACTAAGCACTAGAACAACCTACCAGGGATGCACCATTTCCCATCACGGAGAGCTGCCAGGTCAGGGCACAGCACGGACAACCAGGTCTTCATGAATCAAAGTTCTGTCTTGTTCTGACTCTCTCTCTCCACCTCAGGGGCTGAGGGAAGATTAGAGGCAGTGTGTTTTCACCGGTGCACAGAAGGGTGTCACACATGATGCTCAAGGACAAGAAACCAAGTCTACAGGAAAGGAACCTTCTCCCTGGTCCCCAGGAATTGTCCCTAACTAGTACCCCAGTCTGGAGCTGACAGCAGAGCTGATCCTCACAGCAGGAGCCCAATGTCTCTTCTCTAGCCAGCTCCCTCATCGGTTTCTCATTCACAGGTTTCCAACCTTGGCAGAAACAGACTCAGGATCCCAGAGTCTCTCTGAAACATCAGGTTGACTCTTACATGAGAAGTCCTGCCCCTGGCTGACCTCTGCTTAGCACCTGCTCTGATGATGTTGACCACAGAGCTCTCCTCAACGGCCAGAGAACAAGGCAGGAGGCTGTCTGAGGCTATTTGCAGGCAGCAGTGAGCCTCTCCTGCACAGAGCAGCCCCTGCAACGAGTGACATCACTTTAAATAGCAAAGACAGACACTTTTGAAAGCGTCTATTGACTTGGAAATCAGGCAGAGAGCTTACAGGTGTCACAGGAAGTGACAGGCACAGTCACACTGCTCAGCTGGGCTGGGGGAGCAGGCGAGGCAGGACTGTGCAGGCTGGGCTCTGCCCTTCTCCCATCACATGGAGCAATTCCTGCTTCTTTTGGAGAGACTGGGACTGCTGGAGAGAGTCCTCAGCATCTCTGTGCTGAGAGACCACTGAGAGAGAGCCCTGGGGCTGTTCAGCTGGAGCAGAGCAGGCTGAGAGGAATCTGACTGATGCTGATCAATAGCTGCAGGAGGATGGGCTCAGACCCTGCTCAGTGGTGCCCAGTGACAGGACAAGGGGCACCAACTGGAACCCACAAAGTTCCATGGAGAAAATCTTTCCCATGAGGCTGCCAGAGCCCTGCTGAGGGCAGTTGTGGAGTCTCCTGCTCTGGAGAGATTCCTCCTGGACCCATCCTGGGTACCGGCTCTGGGTGACCCAGCTGGGTGATCTCCAGAGGTCATTCCCAGACCCACCAACCTAGGATTCTGGAATGAAGTCACAGCTGGCTCTGGCCTCTAGGCCAACACAAATGTCACGTCAGGGGCACATCAGCGAACCAGCTGATGTCCAGAAGGTGGCTGCCTATGTCCAGTGTGTCCATTTGAATGGATCACTCCAAGCAGTCCCTTGTGGCAGATGCCACCTCAGCTGGCAGCGCTGTGCTCCTGGGCTTGTGCTGCTCTCGTCCTGCCAACACCTGGTGCAGATCTACTCTGATGGCTTGGACAGGCAGACGCTGGGTGGGGACTGAACAGCACATCTGGTCACACAGAGAGCAGAGAGGCACCAGAGTGAAACGAAACCCAAATGACTTTTCAGCTGGAGACTCAAACTGACCCGGCACAGGTTCCAGCTTGCTCTGTCCTGCAGCTGTTGGCTTCCTCCACAGGCAGCTCTTGTTCTTCTGCCTGAAGAGGAGAGGACTCCAGGAGGACCTTATAGTGACCTTCCAGTCCCCAAAAGGGGCTGTCAGAAGGCTGGGGAAGACTGTTCCCAAGGGCAGAGAACAGTAGTCTGAGGGGTCATGGTTTGAAGCTGGAAAAGGGCAGCTTGAGGCTGGACAGGAGGGAAAAGTTGTTGAATCTGAGGGTGGGGGATCCCTGGAACAGGCTGCCCAGAGAGGTGGTGGAGGTCCCATCCCTGGAGCCATTCAAGGTCAGGCTGGCTGGGGACCTGGGCAACCTGGTCTTGCTAGAGCCGGCTCTGCTTGGTGTTGGGAGGTTGGACTGGGTGCCCTTTGGAAGTTCATTCCAACCCAACATGCTTTACGATTCTGTGATCCTCTGCAGTGTGTCCCCAACACAGGGTGTTTGCCTGGCCCTTCCCACCCTTCCAGAGCAGGAGCATTGTGGAGGGAATCAAAGCAGAGCATTTACTTTTCCCTTCAGAGAACTGATTGGTACATAATTAGCTCTTTTGTTCCCGATACACAAACTCTGCCAGTTAATTACAGGCCACCTTGCCAGTGGTTTTTCAATTCTCCATGGGTCTGGTAGCTGAGAGGAACCTTAAGTAGCTGCGAGGGAAGGGGAAAGCAGGACAGCTGCTAAGAACAACATATTGACAACCCTCCCGAGTTGTCTGAAAGAGCTTCTGATTTCAGGAGTAGCCCCAACAGCCGGGCTTCCATCATGCCCTGTGGATTTGCCAGTCTACAGGCACAAAGGTCAGGGAAGCTGCGATTCCAGAGACTCTTTCCATGAGCTTTGCACTTCTGACAAAGGTTTGAGCTCAGAAAACTGAACCAGAGCAAGCGCTGCTCTCCTGCTCTGGTCTGTGAGAGGGCTGTTGGTTACTTACCTCTGAGAGCTACTGAGCCCCTCTCCAGTTCGGGGGCTTTTTGGCCACTTAAGTGGAAGAATAGACTCTTCTCTTTATTTTTTTTTAAATTGCTTAGGTGCCTCTGCATTCAAGAGCAGCTTCACAAAGGGCAGGTGATGCCAAAACAGAGTCACAGGAAAATGAAAAATACATCCCTGCAAGAGAAGGGAGCAAGGAGGTAGGGAAGGGAGATGAAAGGTTCTCGGGGTGTGAGTCCTCTGTGCATTTGAGTCACCCTCTCCCTCCAGCCCTGCCAGCAGAGCTGGTGAGAACCTGCTAAAGCCTTTGGGGGGTTTTGTTCTGCCCCAGAGATTGGCTGCAAACTGAAGCAAGTCTCTGTGAGACATGGAAAGCTCTGCAGAGCAAAGAGACCTGAGTTAAACATCCCTGGACCTCAGCCCTGTTCAGTGCCCTGGAGGTGCTGTCACAGATGGAGCTATGGAGCAGACCCAAGGTAAGGACCATGGCAAAGGCATCATGAGAAAAGAGGTACATGATGTCATGATGTCTCCATGGATTTTGTAGTCCAAAGTGGGTTTTCTGTTACCCAGAGAGGAGGATTTGCCCACTACCCCAACAAGAGTCATAGAGTCAGTCCCTTCTAACCCTGACTGACTCTAGGACTTGGTCTAGGTGATCCTGCTGTGGCAGGGGGATTGGACTGGATGATCTTTTGAGGTCCCTTCCAATCCCTAATGATTCTATGATTCTAAGACCAGTCAGTACAAACCAGGTGGTGCCAGCAGCCGTGACCCAGGACGGTGCCAGAGTACTGAGCCTTTCAGCATGGGGAGCTCCTGCCCTCAGCCTGGCACAGCCAGACACAGTCCAGAGCCAGAGACACCCCTCCTGTGCTTTTACTGGAGCTGAGCTGGATTGCAGAGCTTCTACCTGGCTCTGCCTCCTTTCTCCAGCAGTGAGGCTGGGATTAGATGATCTCCAGAGGTCCCTTCCAACCCCGACCAGTCTGTGACACTGTGATGCCAGCCTCTTCTTGGACCATCGTTTGTCTTCATTAAGACACATGAGTTCTTAATGAAAATTTCAGTCCACCTTCTGCCCAAACAGTGGTTCACTTGGGCTGTTCTTTCAAATAATCACAGCTCTTGCTGGAAGGAATCACTTTTCTCTTACTTTAATTTTTTATATGAAAGAATTTCTTGTTTCACCTGGAATCCTGAAAGTTTCCTCATTTGAAAAGGCAGGATCCCAAATTTAAAGGCACTCGGTGCGTTGCTTTTCAAAAAACTGAAAATACAACCCTTTTTTTAGAAGAAATCTGATTTTCCTTCCTTCTCGTGGAGAGAAAACACATTTTCCACTGAGAAGTGGTTTGGATAGAAAGTTATTGCTTCGTACAATGCCGGCGCCTCCAGATTCAGCGGGAAGCAAAGCTCACAGCGACAGCAATTGGTTCTGCAGAGTCCTGGGTTCAAAATGAAAACCCTGCATGTTTTCTTCAAGGATAAAAACCCCCCAAAGTCTCCATGAAGAAAATAAAGGCTCCCCCAGCAAAGGGCACCGATTGAAACAGATTTCATTGCAGCTTTGCTGAACACTTCTTCATTTCAAGGTGTTGGATGAAGAGGTCTCTGAGCAGGATGCCTCTAACATCCTCCTTAGAGCAGGAGCCTGTTGTACACCACCACGGCCACTGGAAAAGGAGATGGTTAAAGATTTATGCATCCAGGGAACTGCTGTACGAACAAAAAAGGAACTATTTTTAGGAGGGAGGCAAACAGAAGGCGATGCCCCTGCGTTTTAGATTAAGTCCTGTGTGAAGAAGTCTTGCCTTTGGTTGTACAACAGCTCCAAGCACGTTTCACCTTCTCCTTCTCTCCCTCCTCCTCTCCCCTTCTCTTTCTTTCTGCTCTTTATTAAGAGACTCACAAAACCATCACTTCTTCATCTGCAGTCACAGGACAGAAAATTCATCAGTCACTGTCTCTTTGACTCAATCTGGAATTTTCCTGCAATGAAAGGGCTGCTCCCTGCACTGCTCCTCGAAAGTGACCTCCCTTGTCCTTCGGGTGGAAGAGGAAAATCTTGATGGGTGAAGACTTGTTTCTTTTAAAGTCTTCTGGGCTTCTCTCAGGGGCTCCAGCTGTGAGATGTGTGCTGGGGCCACTCTGAGCACTGGGGTCACTCTGGGCACTGGGGCCACTTCGAGTGCTGGAGTCACTCTGGGCACAGGGCTGAGCACTGGGACCACTTTGAGTGCTGGGGTCACTCTGAGCACTGGGGCCACTCTGGGTACTGGGACCACTTTGAGTGCTGGGGTCACTCTGGGCACTGGGGCCACTCTGGGTACTGGGACCACTTCGAGTGCTGGGGTCACTCTGGGCACTGAGGCCACCCTCTATTTCGCCAGCCCTGGCAGCTGGACCACAAGTGGCTCTGAATTCAAACTGTTGGAGTTGCTGAGGTTTGAAAGCTTCAGCTCCCGGAGTGATCTGAGAAGTTCCTCCTTCATCTTCAAAAATCCCAAGAACAGAGCAAAAGAGCCCCAAGTGTGCAGAGCAGCAGTGTCCCGGTGCTGCGGGGCTTCGCTGCTCAAAAGCTCGAGACACAGAAGGATTAAAAGGTCAGTGCAAAACCAGGGTTAATTACAAACCTCGATACTTTCAACATAAAACCCAACCTAAAAGATCCTAAATCTAGCTGAGACAGAAAACAATCCACTCCTCACTCACCAGAGTTAAATCACTAGATTAGAGTTAAAACCTATGTAGAGGAACTAGAATTAAATCTGTGCAGAGAGGTTAGAATTGGTTCTGTGTAGAGGGAGATGTTTCCCAAGTGTCCCCCTTCCTTCAAAAACAGTTTGTGGGGTTTTGGGGCTCTTTTGTGTGCTTTCACTGCAAACATCCTGATAGTCCCAGCAGAGGAAAGCCCACAGCTCAGAGCAGGTTTAACTCCAGCAGTCAAAGCTTTACTGAATCCATATTTTTTGTCAACTTAAGGGGAAGCTGCAGGGACAGTTAATTCAGCCTTAACTGAAGGAGCCCCCAGACTCCTGATGGCAAGTCACTCGCTCGCTGCTGGCATTTGCAGCCAGCGGAGGGCACGGGCCAGTAGTTCTTGAGAGAAGGAAATCAGAGAGCCCAGCACAGGTGAATTTCAATGAGAAGAGAATTCAAAGAAAGACTTTTTTTTTTCCAGTGGGGATTTGCCCTCTGAAGTGCAGACTTTACCCTCTGATCAGGGTCCTGTTGAGGAGACTCAAGTCCGGGGTTCAGTGGAGATTCCAGACCCCAAATCCGAATTCAGAACATCTGTTCCTTAGATCAGCTAAACCTCGAGGTACTTTGGAGGCTGCTGCTTGAGACACCACCCTCTGCTCTGGATTTCCTTCCTTTCACCACAGAATCACAGACTGTCAGGGGTTGGAAGGCACCTCAAAAGATCATCTAGCCCAACCCCCTGCCACAGCTGGATCCCCTAGGACAGGTCACACAAGAACATCCAGGAGGATTTGAAAGTCTCCAGAGCAGGAGACTCCACAGCCTCTCTGGGCAACTTTTACAGGCTACTTTCCCTCAGAACCTGGATCTGATCAGAACGTGGGTTTCTCCTGCTTTGAACATGTAAATTTATTCTGTATTTCCAGAGTCGTGAGCTCCTGTTATCTGCCTGTTCCAGTTATCGGCACAAACAGGGGGAGACAAGTGCTTGGAGAGATCCTGCATGTGCGTGAGCTAAGGACTCAGCCAGTAGCCAAGCCAGGCAAGGAATTTCAAAACAGGGATTGTTCTGCTATTAATTGCCAGAGATAAGCAAGTACAGGAGGAGGGGTGGGAAGTCCCTCCTCCCAGGAGTCAGTGAGGACTAACGAGGGACTTTCTCCAGTGAAGATTCAAGCCACAGGGCTAAAAGCAGCCTTCTGCAAGGGTCAACAGCAGAAAAGTGACCTCCAGCATCCCCGAGCTTGAGGGGAAGGTGAGCAAAGTGATTTGTGTAGGATTCAGCCAGCTGGGTCTGAAGAGGCAACTCTGAAGATCCTTGACTATCAGGACAAACTGGGCTTGGAGAAATTTTGCTCTTTGCAAACCCAGTTCTTACTTTCAGTAAGTTGTGCAGCTTCCAGAAGGACATCTGTGCACCTCCAGCTGCCGGCATCGCAGAAACCTGCTTTAGACACTTGAGGCTCCCAGCTTTCAGCTGTGGATCCAGTTGAGTGTCTCAGAATCACAGAACTGGTTTGGTTAGAAAAGACCTAAGATCCCCCAGTCCAACTGCTTTGGTTAGAAAAGACCTTCAAGATCATCCAGTCCAACTGTCCCCCCAGTACTGACAGGTCCCAAATAACCCCTGTCCCTCACCCCAGATCTCCAAAGCTTTGCAACCCCTTCAGACACAGGGACTCCAGCACTGCCCTGGGCAACCTGGGATGGGCCTGGGAAACCCTTTCAGGGAAGAAATTGAGGCCAACCTAAACCTGCTTTTGGGCTACTTGAGGCTGTCCCCTCTTGTCCTGTTACATCTTCACTGGGAGAAGAGACTGACCCCCACCTCGCTGCAAACTCCTGAAGTTCAGAGAGCTGTCAAGAGCAAGAAGGTCTCTCTCTGAGCCTCTTTTTCTCCAGTTAAACCCCCACACAGTTCCCTCAGGGCGTCCTCAGAGCACTGGTGCTCCAGGAGTTGGGTGTTGCATTGATTCACCCAGGACTGCAGCCTCCACCATCACCACCTCTCGCTTCTAGCTGGCTCCTACCCCCAGTGCTGTGGATGGCCGTAGTGTGCAGCAGCACCCAGAGCCCACGTGAACCTCTGAGCAGAGGGCTTCTGTCACCCTTCCATGGGTCTAGCCCCGTTCATACACAGATCTATGTGTATAAACAGCTAAAGACCACCTACACCTTCGCATTTGTCACCACGGGGTTCCTCTGCTGGAGCCTGTGCCCTGGCAGCGTGTCTGACCCCGCAGACAGTTGGGCTGAGTTAGAGCTGCTGGCTTCCTGAACCACCTTAAATAACAGAAGAAGCTGGCAAACACCCGAGCTGTCAGGACTAGTCCTATCAGAGTCAGTTTTCCTTCCCAGTCTCGGCAGCAGAGAAAAGACCGGGAGCACTCTGTGCAGAATGAGCATTCGCTTTACATTTAATCAGCCCCTTGTATTAATTAAATATGAATTGATTGTAAAGGCCATTAATTGAGATTTAAAAGAGATACATTGAGGCGCCCGTGTAATTAACTCGGAATAACAGAGGCACTAAACGTGGAAGCTGATTAATACAATAACCTTGCAAGGATGGTTTGGAGCCCTTCCTGCCCCCAGCCACGCAACCACCTCGCCCCAGCTATCGCGACGTGCAGATCAGTGAATGCCCTGCCAGCAGATAACACACATTTCCAATTAGCTGCTCTCTTGCTCGCTCCTCTGACAGAGGTTCTGCCTTGGAGTGGCTCTGCCCTTCTCCTCTCTAGTAACCCCCACGGTTCTGCTCTTGGGATCTCTTGCCACCTGCCCTCTCCTCCGTGTCAGCTCTTCTGATCTCTGTAATTGGTAATAGAAGCATAGAAATAGAGAGTGTGTTGGGTTGGAAGGGACCCACTAAGGGCATCCAGTCCAACCCCCCTACACCAAGCAGGGCCACCTCTAACCAGATCAGGTTGCCCAGAGCCCTGACCTTGAAGGGTTTCAGGGATGGGGACTCCACCACCTCTCTGGGCAGCCTGTTCCAAGGATTCCCCCACCCTCAGATTCAACAGCTTTTCCCTCCTGTCCAGCCTCACTTTGCCCTTTTCCAGCTTCAAACCATGACCCCTTGCCCTATCATTCCCTGCCCTTAGGAACAGCCTTCCCCAGCCTCCTGACAGTCCCTGTCAGGGGTTAGAAAGTCACTAGACGGTTCCCCTGGAGCCTTCTCCTCTTTAGGCTGAACGATCCCAACTCTGTCAGCCTGTCCACAGAGCAGAGGGGCTCCAGCCATCCGAGCATTTACGTGACTTCCTCTGGACCTACTCCAGCAGCTCTACATCCTTCTGCTGTTGGAGGGCTCCAGAACTGGATGCAGGACTCCCGGTGAGGTCTCACCAGGGCAGAGCAGAGAGTCAGAATCCCCTCTCTCGGTCTCTGGCCACAGTTGTGTTGATGCAGCCCAGGACTGGATCAGCCTTCTGGGCAGCAACTGCACACTGGTGGCCATGGCCAGCTTCTCACTCGCTAGTACTGCTGAGCTCCTCTAGAAATGCAAGGAGGCCAGCATCAGGTTGGGAACAGGTAGAAATGAGTTTGACTATCAGATGCAGACCTGCTGTTCAAACAAATAACTCCTTTCTCTCCCCCCTCCTGCAGACAATAAATTTTTCAGAATGTGCTAACCTGAACCAAGCTTCTCCTGTTCACCAGATGGTCCCCAAATGGGCAGAACTGGGGACAGGGAGTCAGTGAGCAGCAGGAAAAGTGCACACAGCGCACTCAAGGGCTTCTTTTTGAAGCAAAAGGCCCTTTTTTTGGCTATTTTTTTGAAATCAATATGTCTTTTTCCAGCATGAAAGTCCCTCTTTGAAATAAAATAGCGCACGGGGCCCTTTGGGGCTAATTACCAGATGCTCATCTGGATGTTATCTTTTACAGAAGCTGCTGAAAAAGGGAAAACTGGTAAGTCAAGGCAGTGTATTAACACTCTTAAAAATGCATTCATCATTTATCTGCCCGAGAGATGAGGTTCTGAAGGCTGGCTAATGAACACGAGCCGCTGCCTGACTGCCGGGGAGCGCTGCTTTCATCGGAGTCAGGCGGAATTATTGCTGATCAGGAAAATGGGTTTCCTATCCCACATTAGTTCTGAGGATTTCCAAGATCATCAGACTTTGAAGGGAGAAAAAAAAAGAAGCTAAAATCAACAGGTTTTTATGGCTGGATCCTCCAGAACCTCAGCGTTTACACTGGCTCACAGAGGATGCATGGGTGTTCCTGGAGTGTGTGATTCTAGTGTTTGTTAATGGGAATCAGTATCTCCCAAAGGAAATTGTATTTAAAAAGAAAGAATCATGGAATTGTAGACTGTTTGAGGTTGGAAGGGACCTCTAGGGATCATCCAGTCCAACTCCCCTGCCAGAACAGGATCCTCTAGGACGGGTCACATAGGAACATCCAGGGGGGTTTGAATGTCTCCAGAGCAGGAGACTCCACAACTTCTCGGGGCAGCCTGGGCCAGGGCTCCATCACCCTCACAGGGAAGAAGTTTCTCCTCATGTTGAGGTAGAACGTCCCATGTTCCAGCTTATTCCCATTATTCCTTGTCCTATCACTGGGCACCACCAAGAAGAGCCTAGCCCCTTCCTCTGGACTCCGACCCCTCAGATATTTACAGACAGTAATGAGGTCCCTCTCAGCCTTCTCCTCTCCAGACTAAACAGCCCCAGCTCTTTCAGCCTTTCCTCATAGGGGAGCTGTTCAAGTCCCTGCATCATCCTCATAGGTCTCTGCTGGACTCTCTCCAGTAGATCCCTGTCTCCTTCAAACTTGAGAGCCCATAACTGGACACGATACTTCCTCCAAGGGTGGTCTCACAGACAGATTTCAAGTGACACCAGCAAAGGGGTTTTTTCAAAAGACACAATATTCCATGTGCTTCAGTGACTCCATTTGTGCTCTGCTGCTGCTGGACAACTGTAGTGGTGGACACAGAGACAAGCCAACCGTAGACAGAAACCTGAAGAGGACTCTTCAACCACGGACTCCAACGTGGGTTGGGGCTGCAGCACCGATTTCTGCTGCAGGGCACAGAAGCACTGGGAGCATCTGCTGGTGTGCCCAGGGCTGACATAATTGGGTAGTGGGATGGGACAGTGACCCCATTCCAGGCAAGTGTGAAAGGACGTTAACGAGGATCTCACTGCCCAAAGAGTCAGGCCTTAACCAAGGGGAAGGTGGAACCCGAAGCCCCAATATGGACAAGGAGAGGACAAGGAGACAAAACACACTCTGTGAGCTCCTGCCACCACGGAGGACTGGGAGCAGGTGCCTGTTCACAAACCCCGTGCAGACGCAGACATCAGCCTGGTTTTACGGACGGAGCTCAGGCAGGCAGAGGCTGTAGCTGTGCTCCAGGCCAGCAGGAGCCAACTCTGCTGCCAAAGCCCGCGACTCATTCCCACTCCCACAACGCTCCTCTCTTTAGCAAAGTCAGTGCCATGATGACAAGACATTTTTCTTCCCCCTCCAGTTCCTTCCTCGCGATACAATTTCGTTGGAGCCCGTTGGTCTGAGTCAACCCTGCCAGGATTTATAGGCTGGAACTGAGACAGATGAAAGGCAAATCGGCTAAAGAGCAACACGAGAGCAAACAACGCCGCAGACCCACTGAGAGGTGACTTTCTCCTCCCTGAAGCCTTTAATGCTTTACGTTGAGCTTGGTTAGAAACAACAACCAAGAGGATGTGATGAAAGACGAAGCCAAGTGTTGACATTTCCCAAAACCTTTCCCTCACCCCTTTAAGCAGCAGCAGCAGCCTTTAGGGCAATTTCACGGATACTCTTGGCTCCTCACAAAAAAATCTAAGCTTGAGGGAAACTTACCTTTCACTGGGGTCTGCAGGAGGAAGGTTCTGACCTGCTGCCTCACAAGTGCAATGCTGGTCCTACAGCCAGTGGCTGTTCCCCGCATCCTGCCTGCACAGCACAAGTCGTAGCCAACGGTTCACCCCATGGTGTTGGAAGAGGAGCCTTTAGAAGCACAGCATCCTCTCAGCTTGTTTTAACGTTGGTTTTATCGTGTTGTACTTTGCCTTGAGCTGCTGTCTCTGCCTTTTACTATCTATGAAAGGCACGTCCTGCACCCAGGAACAATTTACCAGGCAGGTGCAGGCCACAGGAATCCAGTAGCAGCAGCTCCATGTCTGGCACCAGCCTCAAGTGTGGGCACCCTCAGGTATCATCCACCTGGCTCCGGCACACTCTGCTCAGCCAAGCACCTTTCTGGGCCAGAACAGATCCGGGTAGACCAAGCATCTCCCCAAGTCCTCTGCTCTCAGCTCATCGCCCGGGCTAGCCTTAGGCAGAGCTACTCTGCCACCATGTGCCACCACTCTTCCAAGAAGGACACCAACAGCTCCTCTTTCCATCTGCAGTTCTTCACTCTTCTCATTCTGCTCCTTCCCTGTATCTGGCACCGATGCTCTGTCACATAAAAGGTTCATTTTTTCCTTCCTGGCAAGTGCTGGCTGACTCCCATCCCATCTGGCCTGGCTTTCCAGGGAGGACGCACCTGCCTTGGACCCCGAGTCGAACCAAGTCTTTGGCTGCTCCCAGAACTCGTTACTCCATCTGGAATGAGAAATGCCAGTATCAGCTCAGTGCACTGGTTCAAGGACTAGGAAAGCTGGGGAGTGTTGAGGATGGAACAAAAGTCAGGTTCATGGATGTTCATTTCCAATTGATTTCAAACATTTGGGGCTGGCTTTCACCTTTGGTCAGACAACAGTCAGGATGGTGCTGAGCCTGGCTACAACAGGGTCATCTGGAAAGACAAACTTGTACTTATGAAACACTATTGGAGAGCTTGGTACTTCACTGGGTATAGAAAAACAGCCTCCTCCACGAGCAGACGCTTCCCCTTAGGCAGAGGATGCAAACAGGAGGTGCCTTTCAGCAAGTGCAGCGCATTAAAATCACAGAATCATTTAGGATGGAAAAGACCTTTAAGGTCATTGAGTCCAACCATTAACCCAGCACCGCCAGGACACCACAAAACCACGTCCTCAAGTACCCATGTCCACAGCTTTTCAGTACTTTCAGGGTATTGGAATGAGACAGTCCATGTTTTTCAACACTGCTGCAGCTTCACACAGTTTCTCCTCCTGCCTCCCTCTTCCCAACAGGTTCATTTATTCTACTCATTCCTAGAACAGGACCCTCCTTAAAAACTAAAGGCCAGTGAGCAGCACTGACACCAGAACAGGTTTAGTGGGACGTGAACACAGTCTAAAGCAAAGGGAGTGATTAGGATCACAGGATCACAGAACTGTTTAGATTGGAAAAGACCTTCACGCTCACAGAGTCCAACCGTTGACCCAACCGTCCCAACCCACCGCTAAACCCTGTCTCTGAGCTTCAGACCCCCATGACTGTGAAACGTGACCAGGGATGGTGATTCAACCCCTTCCCTGGGCAGTCTGTTCCAAGGGCTGAGGGCCCTTTCCAGGGAGAAGTTTCCCCTGTTTTCCAACCTAAACTCCCCCTGGTACAGCCTGAGGCCATTTCCTTCTTCTCTGAACCCCACAGAGCGGCTGTTGGGGGTGACTTTTCCTGGTGGAGAAAGCAGCCGTGGGAAGGAACATTCACGTCAAAACACCTGGTGTTAGAAGTTGAGCAGATTTGCTGGAAACCACCCGAGTCCCCAGCACAGAGCCCAGCAGCTCTGAGTACTTTATATGAAGATGATGGCACCAAAAGGATGAGAAGTTCTCTCTCAATGCAGCCTTTTCTGAGCAAACTGGAGAGCAGGGGGAAATCAGTCAAATCTCTATGAAGAAATGGCTGAAGCTGGTGACTCGGATTTCCAGATTTATTTCTTACCCTTCTCAACTGCATCCAGATTTGCTGGATTTGCATATCAGGGGAGATTATTTTTGCTGCTTTCAGCCTTGGAGGAGCAGGCAGGTGTGGAGTAATCAAACCCCATTGAGCTTTAAACACCACGGAAGCGATGCTGAGGGCCGTGATGCAGCTTTCTCGTCTTCCTTGCCATCTACTTAAATTTATATATAAACCCCTGCTGCTGCATTAAGGGCTCACTCGTCCAACCCTGCAGCTGGCCTGGGCGGTCCTTCCCAAACAGTCCATGGGGCTGATGCCCTCCAACATTACTTCACACCTTTGTCTTGATCTCGTTACTCCTCTGATCTGCAAGCCAAGAAGCCTTCAGGATTCAAGGGGAAGGGTTTATGACAGCAGGTTTTTAAGTAACTGGGTACAGTATCTCCAGCAGCACAAGGGTCTTCTCTTCTCTACAAGCCCACACCAGCAGCTAACGCTGCATGAAAACAGTGTGATGAGAAGGCAAGGGTCCCATCACCAACTGGAAGTTGTTATTCTTTACTCCCCTTTCCCCCTAGATTGTCAAACTGTTGATATTGGGTAGGAAATCAGCAAAACTGATTAAAAAGAGGGGCTCTGTAATTCTCTTCCTGCTTCTCAAAGCTCAAAGAAAAGGGGCAGCAACAGCAGGGTCTCAGGCAACGGCAGAGGAATCGCTCTGCACCTGGACACATCGGTGCAAAGCCCAGATCCTGTCTGTGCTGCTCATCACCAGGACCTGAGTTTCCTCTCTTCTCTCAGAGTGGAAGAAGCTGAGATGGAGGCAGAGGAAGAATCTACCCAAGGTCCATCAGCAGAGACAGAATCTGGGGCCCCTCCAGCAGCGCTTCACCATTTGGGCCACCCAGGACACTGAGAAGCCACAAGACACCTGTGAGCTGATGGCAGATGGGGGACAATTGAACAAAACTTGCTGTTCTGTGGCAAGGGGATGAGGGGCTGGAGAGTGGCCTGGCAGAGAGGGACTTGGGACTACTAGTTGACAACCAGCTGAACAGGAGCCAGCAGGGTGCCCAGGTGGCCCAGAAAGCCAGCGGCATTCTGGCTTGCATCAGCAATAGTGTGGCCATCAGGGCTAGGGATGTCATTCTCCCCCTGTACTGGGGAGGCTTCTCTTCAAGTGCTGGGGGCAGTGCTGGGTCACTCACTTCAAGAATGAGATTGAGAGGCTGGAGAAGCAATGAGACTGGGGAAGGGACTGGAGGGAAAGGCTGATGAGGAGAGGCTAAGGGAGCTGGGGGTGTTTAGCATGGAGAAGAGGAGACTCGGGGGGACCTTCTCCGTCTCTCCAGCTCCCTGGAAGGCAGGTTTTAGTTAGGTGGGGCTCAGGCTCTTCTCCCAGGCAACCAGCAACAGGACAAGAGTTCAGGGTCCGAAGCTGCCAAGGCAGGGCTGGATGTTAGGAAGCCCTTCCTCATGGAAAGGGTGATCAGAGCCTAGAATGAACTGCCCAGGGCAGTGGTGAAGTCCTCATCCCTGGAGGTGCGGAAGGACAGCCTGGCTGTGGTCCTTAGTGCCCTGGTGTGGCTGCTGTGAAGATGTTAGGTCCTGGGATGGGCTGGCTGAGCTCAGAGGGCTTTTCCAGCCTCAATAATTCCAGGATTCTGTGATTCTGAGATGGTATCCAGACAACAGCCAACAAAGAGTTCTCCCCCTCTATAGATACTGATGACTTGAGAAAAAGATCCAGTAGGAGGAGACAAATGGACCAAGAGTGCAGAGTCCCACTGCAAACTCATAGCCACATTCTGCTAAGAGCACAGACAGTGGGTGAGGGAACCAGCCAGGCCTGGTTCTGTCAGCAATATGGAGCCTTCAAAGAAGAGATAAATGAAGCATCAGTTTCAAGCTGGTGAGTTTGTGATGAATGGAAACACTTTAATGGCTACAGAGGATCTCACCAGAGAAATGGAAAACATTCCTCAAAGACTCTGAAAGTCAATTCCCTTTGGAAAATGAGGCAGTTAAGGCTGGAGGAGGAAGGAGGGCATTAGCATATTATAATACAGACACAATTTGGAGCTTGCAGACACCCTTCTTAGAATGATTTGGTTGCACAGTGCACAGAGCTCAGGGGAGGGTACTGGGTGAGCCCTGGCAGGGAGAGGGCAGGTGGCAAGAGGTTCTGCAGCAGGAGGATGAGCTGTCCATGAGATACTGCTGCCAACAGGAGCGTGAAGCAGCGGGACCTTTGGTTTAGCAGCATCTAGAGCTGCCTTCCTGTGTGGGAAGGGACCTCCAGGAAGGCTGGAGAGGGACTTTTCCCAAGGAGATCCAGCGACAGGACACAGGGAAATGTTTTGAAACTGAAGGAGGCTCAGACTACATCTGAGGAAGAAGTTCTTCAGTGCAAGGGTGGAGAAACTCTGGAATCAGTTGCCCAGAGAGGCTGTGGCTGCCCCCTCCCTGGAGGTGTTCAAGCCAGGTTGGATGATGCCTTGAGCAACCAAGTCTGGTTGGTAGGCGTTGCTGGCCATGGCAGGGGTTGAAGTGGATGAGGAATCTATAACTAATGTCAATGGCAATGTCTTGAGAGCAGTGGGGCTTCAGACTACGTGACATTACCCTCAAGCCACTCAGTTCCAAGTATTAGAGATCCCAGCAGGATTTCTCAGCCTGCAGTGCACGGCACCTCCGTTTAGTGCTGCTCTATTTGCTCACAGGCGGCCAGGTGCTCACAGAATAGGCACCATCATGGCTGTTTAAGCTCCCAGATAACTGCTCCAGGAGGACAATCGGTTTACAAGCAATTCTGATGAGGCCATTAGACACACTGCCATCAGCGCTCATCAACATCGCCGGAGCTGCTGCTGAACGCAAAGCGCTCCCGTCAGCGCCGAGGATAGCGCAAAGCCCACGGTGCCTTATCATTTCCCTTGCAAATTTATCACATCCGGTGAAGGTACCAACTCCCCATCGTGGCCAAAAGCTGTCACCAAACAAGGAAAGAAATCAAATATTTTTAAAAGAGCTTTTTTTTCCTCCCCTTTTAACCATCCGCTGCGATGCTGGGTACTGCGGCAGCTCGTTTGCTGTAACGAGCTCATCAATGTAAAACAGCACCAGGGACACGGCAAAACACACAGACATCGAGCTGATCCCCAACGATTTCAGAGCTGGGGCCACCTCACACCGGCAGTTTGCTCCGTGGCCATTACTGACCCAGCAGAGCTATTAACGGGGACGGTGCCCAGAGACGCGGTACCACACACAGAGCTGGACCTCATCCCGTTTGTTTTAAGAAAAGAAAATAGAAAAAGTCAATAAAAGGCATCGAAATATCACAGTAAGTGGCTCTTAAGAGCAAATTTGTGGAGTTTTGCTGCTGCCTGAACCACAAGCCCCTGGTGAGCCGGGGACTCGGGCAGGCGTGAAGGCAAGGCTGGGCTGCTCGCTCTGCCGGATGCTCAGAGCTTTGAGCTCCTTTAAATTACAGGACAGACTGAGAGCATCTTTCTGGTTGGGGTTTTTTTTACACTAAAAGGTTCAATTAAACCCTTCAGCTCTAAAAGAAAACCACTTTTCCCAGTGGGGTTCTGATTCGGTTCCAATGCCCCATGATAGCTACCAGTGCTTTGCTGGTAACGTGGACAAACCCTTCGAGAGGCTGCTGTGACCTCTGGGCTTCTCCAGTTTGCACACAGCAGCTGAGATTGAGATCAGGAGCTCTGCTCTGCTTGGGTGACTGGGCCAAAAAGCAGCAGATCTGGTTTATATCAGCTGTGGTTTCACCAGGTTTGGTGCCATGAGTTCAAGGAGTGCTTTGCACAGCTCCAGCAACAAGGCCAGCCTTGGCTGTGTCGGGGCTTTTCAGCACTGTCATAGAGCTGAACAGGAACACACAGCAGAGACTTGAAACTAGAGCTCATCATTTGCCAGGGTGAGAAACTTTACATTCAGCCCATCACCGTATCACCTCCACTAATGGGACTCCCCAGCCCAGAGCTCCTGCAGACCCCAAACGTGAAATTGTAGAATTGTTTCGACACTGGTGAGGCCACATCTTGAGTCTTGTGTCCAGTTTTGGGCACCTCAATACAAGAGAGATGTGGAGGTGCTGGAGCAGGTGTAGAGGAGGGCAACCAAGCTGGTGAAAGGCCTGAAGAATAAATTTTATGAGGAGAGACTGAAAGAGCTGGGGCTCTTTAGTTTGAGGAAGAGGAGACTGAGAGGAGACCTCACCACTCTCTACAACTACATGAAAGGACATCGTGAAGCAGTTGGTCTCTTCTCACAAGCAATTAGTGATAGAACAAGAGGGAATGGGTTCAAACTACAACAGGGCAGGTTTAGACTTGATATTAGGAAAAATATTTTCACAGAAAAGGGGGTCAGGCACTAGAATGGGCTTCCCAGGGAGGGGGTGGAGTACCCATCCCTGGATGTGTTTAAAGACCGTTTGGATGAGGTGTTGAGGGATGTTGTTTAGGAGTGAACCTGTAAGGTAGGGTAGATGGTTGAACTCGATCATCCCAGGGGTCTTTTCCAACCAGAGGGATTCTGTGATTCTGTTTACAATGGAAAAGACCTTTAAGATCATCAGGATAATCCACAACTCAGAAAATCTAACCTTGCATGATGGACCTACATGAATTTTTCCCTACAAGTCTCTAGATGGAGCCTACTCTATCTGCAAGCAGCTGATGGCACAGAGCACATCCCTCAACCACACACAGCCCAGCCCTCGTGGGCCTGGAGAAGCACCAGGTTTGAGTCATCACCCTTCTCATTTACACCAGCGGAAGGCATGTCTGAGCAGAGAGAAACCACTGTCATCCTCAGCTCCCCTGGGGTACCTCACAGCGCGAGGAAGAGCTCTTTGTCTTCGGGAATCAAACCAGTGCAGGCAGCACAGTTCACACACGCAGATATTTTACTACGGCTGTATTTTATAGTGGCCATAAAGGCCATAAAACAAAAGGTTAATACCAGCAAGTTCATAAATTTAGTAGTCAGCGATTAGTACATTCCTGTTCATCTTCTCCCATGTTATTGAAATTTTATATATAAAGGTTTAGATTTGCCCTTGCATGAAGTCTGAGACAGAAATGCCAGTCTGGGTGGGTAAATAGTTTAAATCTCAGCTGAAAGAAGCTCTGGAACAGGCTGGACTGACTGGGAATTCTCCAACCATTCCTAATTTCTGTATTACAGAGCACTGCCTGTTATCAGCAGGCTGAGGTGTCCCCTTCTAAAACTACTTAAAGCTATTTGGTAAGTTGCTGCCTGCAGCTAAGAGTCACCAGTCCCACCTACGAGTCACCAGTCCCAGCAAAGAGTGATGACCTGAGTGCTCCCATGACAGCACAGACAGCTCAGTTGGCTTCCCCTTGGGCATTACCTACCATCGCAGCTGTAAACCTGCTTCCCTCCCACCCTGCAAAGACCCCTTAGGAACGACAGCAAATTCATGTTAAAAGGAAAAGCCTGTTAAAAAAGTTACTGAGATTATTGGAGGGACAATTATTTATCTGCCTTCTCTGGAATATTTGTGCCCCATCCTCTCTCCCAGCCCACTCCCAGTGCTTTTTGCCACAGTCACCCCAACCACTCTGTCAGGAGGCCAGATGAGTTCTGTGCCATTTACTGTTCCTATTACAAGCTCCAGGAGAACAAGTCCTCCATGTCTTTAATGCCACCTGCAGCCAGTGACTTATAGTTATGATCCTGCGCTCTGCTACTTTGATCCTCTCAGTATTTGCTTGTTTTTATGGAGCTGCCTCTTCTGTTTTCTCTCCGTTTACAGCCTCACTAATCTGTGCGAGCGGAGCGGAGCCGGCAATCAATCACGGCGCAAAATACTGAGAAGGACAAAGCAGTGTGGTGCAAAGCCTCTGCTGCCAGCTACACCGACATAATTAGTTCCCAGGGGGATGGAAAGAGCTCCTCTCCCGGGTGATGGGATCTTCCTTCCAGAAGGCTCCTAATATACCTGTCACCCGATGTCACGCAGGGGTGCTCCCCGGAGTTTGATCGTCTCACCAAGTCCACATCTCTCCTGACGGGGTTTATTAAGTCAAGGAGAGCGGGAGCAGCAGGAGTGGCCGCTGCCACACGGGGTTAACCAAACCATGTTTTAAATATGTTGTTTTAATGAGTACCAGACCCAACTGTGGGGTTTGTGCCAGAGGTCTCCTACCTTATTAACATAACGCCATGGTTAGCTGCTGCTCATCATCATCATCATGCAGAGCAGACCCCCAGCTCGGGTCATCCATGGTAAACAGGCAGAATAAAGTGGTTTCCCAAGATGTGCAGAAGCCTCGGGTTTAGTTCTAAACTGTTCTCCTTCTTCATCAGCTGCTCTCTGGTGGGAACTGGGAGCCCACAGGCTGGGCTATGGCCATTTCTCTCAGCAAGCCGGGGCTCTGCAAACCACAGCCTGTGCAGGGAGTTGCTCCCTGGGCAACTGCGTAATTCTGTGGCTGGGCTGAGGCCATTAGCTGCTTGTTTATGGTTCTTGCGGGTCACACACTGAGAGCCTGTGGACACCACTGGCAGCTGTGTGCACGAAGTTACCTCTACAGGGCTAGAAAGATGCAGAACAGCTGCTTGAGGTTTTGTGTCTTTTCCCAACATACAGGTATAAAACCCCACCTGCTTGCTTTGCACTTAGGACAAGAGGAAATAGCCTCAAGTTGCACCAGGGGAGGTTCAGGCTGACCATGAGGAGAAGCTTCTCCCTGGAAAGGGTCCTCAGCCCTTGGAACATGC
This sequence comes from Rhinopomastus cyanomelas, assembly GCA_013400115.1. Classification (NCBI taxonomy): domain Eukaryota; kingdom Metazoa; phylum Chordata; class Aves; order Bucerotiformes; family Rhinopomastidae; genus Rhinopomastus; species Rhinopomastus cyanomelas. The sequence continues at coordinate 451,320 of VXBP01006512.1, read as the reverse complement.
TGCCCAGGGAGGGGGTTGAATCTTGAATCACCATCCCTGGTCGTGTTTCACAGTCAGGGAGATCTGGAGCTCAGGGATTTAGAGGGTTGGGACAGTTGGGTTCATGGTTGGACTCAACGAGCTTGAAGATCTTTTCCAACCCAAACCATTCTGTGATTCCATGATCTGCAGGCCCAGATCAGGTTCTGCACAAAGAAGTCACCAGGAGTCCCTCTTGTAGAATTCTTTCCCAGACTTCAAACACAAAGACATGAATCTTAATAAAATGACAACCAGGTGAAACACAAAAGAGAATAAGGTAGTGCAGGATATTATAAGTGGGCTGGTCGGAGAATTATGTCCTTTACTTCCTCACGTTAGCCTTGAAACAGCCCAGCACAAAGACTTTCCGTGAGAAAGTTAAATCTTCCCGGGAACAATTGATTTAAAATGAGTGAGGTGGCTGGGAAGATTGGTCAGTAATTTCAGAGCTAAAATTGTGATTAAAACCACTTTGCCAGTGGAAGTTGGGAAGCAGATTGCCTGATGGTGATTAATACGACACTACAGGACTTGGCTGCGTGGAAGAACAGCAGAGACTCGACTCGAGTTAAATTCTTATCAAGTGAAATGTATCCAGCGTAATCTGATAGGTCTTCAAAGGTTAATGTGAGCTAAATCAGTGCTGTCTCCATCCAGATAGGGTGGGGGAGATTGTCCTTGAGTGTGAACGCTCAGAAATACACTCCGAAGATGAAGGTAATGAAGGGCTTTCGACGGCTGCTCCTCCTTGCCAAGCCCAGCGCAGTGCACAGGGAAGCTGGTGATAAGGGAGCTCTGATTTATCAGGCAGCAGATCCAGCGCTCGGGTTGGTGCAGTTTCACAGAATCACAGAATGTTTGGGGTCCAAGCCTCTGCCAGAGCAGGATCCCCTTGCACATGTCACACAGGAGCATTCAAGGGGGTTTGAAAGTCTCCAGAGCAGGACACTTCACAACCTCTCTGGGCAGCCTGAGCCAGGGCTCCAGCACCCTCACTCTTGATGTTTCCATGGAACCTCCTCTGCTCCAGCCTCTCCCCGCTGCTCCTTGTCCTGTCACTGAACATCCTTGAGCAGAGGCTGGCTCCATCCTCCTGACACTCATCCTGTCCATAGTTATCAGCATGAATGGGGTCACCCCTCAGTCTCCTCTTCTCCAGCTAAAGAGACCCAGTTCCCTCATCAGGGAGATGCTCCACTTCTGAAACGTTCATCTTCATGAACATTTATTTTAATAAACATTTCTAAGATCCAAACACTTTTCAGACAGTCAGAAATGCCGGAGGCAGAGGGTGGTTTGGCATTGCCTCATCTCATAAGGTTTCCTGCAGCAAAACACCAGAAGTCCCTCAGGAATGGGGAGGAATTTGAACACCGGGCTCTCATGTTTAAGAAAACTGTTCTGCTGGGATAAGGAGCTCAGTGGATGCAGAGCCTCAACGTGCACTTACACTTCAAGCGCCTGGTTAAATCCCAGGGATCAAGGAGATTTCCAAGCTCTACTCAAATCCATCGGAGCTGAAGGGCTGCTTAGCTTCCATTCATGACTTTGAAAATATCCCTCTAAATTTATGGCTAAACTTAAAACACAGGCTTAAACCCTCTTCTGGTGAGTTAAGTCAGGGGCTGAAAACAGGACAGAGAAGGCCTAAAGCTCTAACTTTGCCAAGTGCCCAGGAAGAGATGGCTCTCCTTTCCGCAGCCCGCGTTTCTGCAGCTCAAACTCCAGAACCCAAACCATTAGCCTGAACACAGATGGAAATGTCTGACTGTGGCACTGGTGAGGGCTTCTGTCCAGTACTGCGGGCAGTGCTGGGGCCCCCCACTTCAAGAAAGAGATTGAGGGGCTGGAATGGGTCCAGAGGAGCAATGAGGCTGGGGAAGGGACTGGAGGGAAAGGCTGACGAGGAGAAGCTGAGGGAGCTGGGGGTGTTTAGCCTGGAGGAGACTCAGGGGGGACCTTCTCCCTCTCTACAGATTCCTGAAGGGAGCTTTCAGTCAGGTGGGGATTGGACTCTTCTCCCAGGCAGCCAGTGCCAGGATGAGAGGGTTAGGTTGGATGTTTGGAAGCCTTTCCTCATGGAAAGGGTGGTCAGACACTGTAATGGACTGCCCAGGGCAGTGGTGGAGTCCTCATCCCTGGAGGTGTTGAAGGCCAGCCTGGCCGTGGCCCTTAGTGCCCTGGTGTGGCTGCTGGGGAGATGTTAGGTGCTGGGCTGGGCTGGATGAGCTCAGAGGGCTTTTTCAGCCCCAACCATTCAGTGAGTCCTGCAAACCCACTCCAGCTGTCCATGGACAGACATACCCTGCCACACTCTCTCCTTAGAACAACACAGTACCTCAGGATCACGCACTGGGTGATAATTGTATCACAAAGACTCAAACCCAAAGGTGCTCAGGCAAAGGAGGGTTTTCCCCCTGCTGTATTTTCTAACTGTGGAGCCTTGGTTTAAAGGCTCAAAGTTCACTGCAGCCCCCAGTTTCCAGCAGAGACCACGATGTGACAGAATCATAGAACCATCAGGGTTGGAAAAGACCTTCAAGATCATCAACTCCAACCATCTGTCATTCCAAGCTGGTGATAAAAGATGCACACCACACAGATTTGAGTTAATCCGTGGCTAACCCTGACCGTCACAAAGCTCAGCGTCCCGAAGTGCTTTCTGCCAACTCACAGAGTGACCCTTCACCGGCTCCTTCACACTGGTGGCTCTCTCTCTTCGAGCAGACGGTGGGATGAGATGTGCTCAGCACTAACTCAGAGTATTACTGTTGCAGCTGATTAATACCTGAGCACTCGGTGAGCCATGAATTATGACTACGTGTGCAAACACACACAACCAACAGGAGATGTATTTTCCCAGAATGAGCTGTCAATTACCCTGTATTTATATATTATGTTTACACGGGCTTTTATAACCAACACTCAAACCACTTTAGGTATTAAGTGCTTAAAACTATTGATTTGATTAATTCAACCACCTTCATAAAACTGTCCTGCTCCATTTCCCTTGGGCTGCAGCTCAGATGTGCAGCCACCCTGTCCATCTGTTGTGGCCCTACCTGATCCTCTTGTTTGAGGATCCCAAGGCATTTAGAATCACACAATCACAGACTGTTTGGGGTTGGAAGGGACCTCTAGAGATTATCCAGTCCAAACCCTCAGATATTTATTGACAGTAATGAGATCCCTCTTAGCCTTATCTTCTCCAGACTAAACAGGCCCAGCTCTCTCAGCCTTTCTTCACAGGTGAGATGTTCAAGTCCCTGCATCATCCTCGTAGCTCTCTGCTGGACTCTCTGCAGCAGTTGTGGGGAGACCAGCTGGCTCTGGGGAGCCCAGAACTGGACTCAGGGTCCAGACCTTACTCCAGGTAAGGTCTCACCAAGGCAGAGTACAGGAGGGGGAGACTCTCTCTAGACCTGCTAGACATGTTTTTCTTGATGCACCCCAAGATACCATTGGCCCTCTCCATTGCTGTCACATGGAGAACTTACTGTTCACCAGGTCTCATAGATTAAGTCATTCTAGGTCACAGTCTAAGTTTGGGTTTAAGGGACCTTAAAGATCATCTAGTTCCAATCCTCCTGCCATGGGAAGGAACATTTCCCACTAGACCAGGTTGCCCAGAGCCCCATCCAACCTGGCTTTGAGCAGGATTTACCTCCTCTGCAAGAGCAGAGCACTCAGAACCACCCACACTGTGGCTTAATAACTCCCTTCACACATCAGCAGTTGCCAAACGTCAGATGACCTTCCTGTTAAACACAAGAGGCTTCCTTTTGCAGTGATGGTCTCTGTGAGGCCAACATTGTGAGCCCTGGGGTTGTGTTGGCCCTGTTATGTCTCCAAGTGGGAGCATGTACAGCTCAGCTTGTTTTTCTGACACCTCACTGCAAGGGCAGCTCTTTAGAACTGGGGGCACTTCTGCACCACATTGCCCAGTGCCCAGCACAGCAGACCTCACGTTCTAATCGTCACTAATGGAGCAGCCAGACTCTCATCATTTGATAGAACAATTAACATCAATCTCCTTCTCACAGCCATGGCTGCCTCCTCCCTGTTTAAGTGGAGCCTGAGGTACCACGGTTTCCTGTCTCCTCTGCTCTTCCCATCAAATCATTGTTTTATAGCCTGTGCTCAAGTTTGGCTGGGGAGGCAAGAAGCAAAAAGTAGTGTCCCAGCAGCTCAAAGTGAGAGCTGGAAGGCTAAGTAGTGGCAAGAAGGGCAGCCAAATCTCAGAATATTATTTAGGAGAGAGTAATAAATAACAAAGGCAGTGCTCATGCAGGCTTTAATGGGATTTTATCACCAGAGGAGGCATCTTAAAGAACGAGGGGCAGAGGGAGCCAGGTTCCAACTCCAGAGACTTGTGACACCTGCTGACTTGTGAGAAATGAGATGGGGGAGTTCCACAGACAGGCTGAGAGGAGATGGATGGTAGAGATGGTTTCTTACTGCCCCACACTCTTTGCAGAGTAATAACAAAAAAATCCCAGCAACTAGAAGGCAAATCTTGAAGGAATAAATTATTGTGGTACCTCATGGGAAGTGCACAGCAGTGATGAGGAGCCACTGATAAAGTCCATCCAACTTCAGCTCTTCCCATGCCCTCTGATTTGATGAGCAGAGGAGACAGAAGAGAACATGGTGAGTTGGAGGGCTGGAGAGGAGCAGGGCTCCAACAGTCTGAGTTGTCTACTGGGGAGGACATCAGGCTGTACAGCCTGAGTCATCACATGGAACTGAACTTGGCCATCACCTTCATCCATCTGTGTCCCTGGGCCCTGAAGGATGTGGAGCTGTTGGAGCAGGTCCAGAAGAGACCATGTAAATGCTCAGAGGGCTGGAGACCCCCTGCTCTGGGGACAGGTTAAGAGGGTTGAGGCTGCTCAGCATTGAGAGGACAAGACTATGTGGACCTTCTAGTGACCTTCCAACCCCTGAAAGGGGCTGTCAGGAGGCTGGGGAAGGCTGTTCCCAAGCACAGGGAACAACAGAATGAGGGGTCATGGTTTGAAGCTGGAAAAGGGCAGAGTGAGGCTGGACAGGAGGGAAAACTTGTTGAATCTGAGGGTGGGGGATCCCTGGAACAGTCTGTCCAGACTGGTGATGGAGGCCCCATTTTTGGAGCCCTTCAAGGTCAGGCTGGCTGGGGCTCTGGGCAACCTGGTCTGGTGAGTGATGCTCGGTGTAGTGGGGTTGGACTGGATGCCCTTTGGAGGTCACTTCCAGCCCTATGACTCTATTATATCATCCATATCTCAGGATATTTTGCAGCACTCCTGGCACAGTGGGATTCTGACCTTCCATGGGATCTTTCTAGACCCTCAGGTTTCCAACCCCTGGAGCAGAGAACCTGCTCAGCACCCACCTTCCCTCCCTCATGCTTCATCACTCTGTGATTCCAGCTATTCCTTTCTTGCAGAAGGACAAAGTCAGATGTTTTCAGATGTAGCCCAGGCAGTGCTCAGCACTTGGTACAGCCCTGGCAGTGTCAACAACAAGCATTTGCAAGTGCAGCCAGCTCAAGTGGGAAGCGCAAACACTTCCCAACAGGGTGAGCACTCAGCACAGCTACCAAGCCAGTCATTTGAGGAAACTGCTTGTGAAAACAGGTTTTAACCTCTTAATTTGGTGCCAGTGGCTAACAAACCCCATTGGCAATTCTCCCCAGCATGGGATAACGTTTGTTCTGCAACTTTCCCACCCACTCTGGTTTTAACTCTGGGTTTGAGTCGGTGGTGGGGAGCGAATGCAGTGGGGATGTTTGACAGAGCTCCTAGCGCTCCACTTTCTGTTCTGTAACCCAGCCAGATGCTGGCAATCCCTGAGACACAGTAGTGCTCCACTGAACGACGTCTGCTGCTCACAGAAAAGCCTCAGAAAACAGGCAGCCATGAAGGACTGGCAGCTGAAGCTACAGGCTGCACCCACACACCTGCTCCCAGTCACTCCAGGATACACTTCAGGATACAATTACCTGAAGGGAGGTTGGAGTGAGGAGCAGGGGTTGGCCTCTTCTCCCTAGGGACTAGTGATAGGACCAGAGGAAATGGGGTCAGGTTGTGCCAGGGGAGAGTCAGACTGGATCTTAGGAAAAAATTCTTCCCAGAAAGAGTGGGGAGACCTTGGAACAGGCTGCCCAGGGAGAGGGTGGAGGCACTGTCCCTGCAGGGTTTTAACGACCAGGCAGCCAGAGTGTTTCAGGAGTAGAGTTAGTGGTTGAGTAAGGTTGGACTGGATGATCTTGAAAGTCTTTTCCAACCTTGATGATTCTCTGATTAAGGGAAAAAGCAGATCTTAAGGAGATGCAGAGATGAGAAAATGGTGCTGAGTCCATCAAGCTTCTACACTCCAATATCCAACTGTGGAGTACTAACAACATCCACTTCCTTCCTCACCTCCAACAGCTCAAGCTCCAACACCAGTAAGAACCCACACACTGGGAAGAGCCCAGTCCCATCCTGCTTTTTTCCATGCTTCAAGGAGGCTGTGCCCTAGCAGAGTGGATCATGGGGGGCTGTGTGGTGAGAGGAGAGGTCTGAGCTGTTGAGGTCCACCTAAGAAGAGGTCAGAAATTACTTTTACAGTTGAACAGTTTCTGCTGTTGCAGAGATATTGCTCCCTCTGGATTCGGAAGGACAGGCTGCTCAGATGCAGCTGAAAGCCCCCCAAATCCGGGCTACTCCAAGAGCACTGTCTGGAAAATCCAGGCTTAAACTGAGCCAAAATCTTTTCCTGTGGAACGAAGGTGCCAGCTAAGCTGCAGCTTTGTGGGAGTTTCTCATCTCCTACACTAACTGCTACAGAAATACTGGAGTAAAAAGGACAAGTGGGAGACACTTCTCAGGGACACACAGACTCCAGGCCAGCAGAAGCTGGTCAGTATTTACAGGTGGGGCTTCTAGCCCTATTATACGCAAACACCCTGCTTTGTTATGGAAATGGAAATGGGTGGTGGATGGACTGAGAGCAGCCCTGTGGAGAAGGACCGAGGGGTGTTGGTGGATGAACCAGCAGTGCTCCTGTAGCCCTGAATCCAAAGGTATCCAGAGCTGGATTAAAGAAAGTGTCACCAGCAGGTTAAGGGAGGTGATTCTCCTCCTCTGAGCTGCTCTTGTGAGACCTCACCTAGAGTTCTGTGTCCAGTTCTGCAGCCCTCAACATAAAAAGGACATGGAGCTGCTGGAGTCAATCCAGAGAAGGCCACGAGGGTGCTCAGAGGGCTGGAGCCCCTCTGCTATGGGGACAGGCTGAGGGAATCAAGGGAGGGAGAGGAGAAGACTCCAGGGGAGCCTTATAGCAGCTTCCAGTCCCTGAAGGAGCTACAGGAAAGCTGGGGAGGGACTTTCTGTGATAGGACAAGGGGGATGGTTTCTAATTAGAAGAGGGGAGATTTAGGTTAGATCTTAGGATTAAATTCTTCACAGTGAGGGTTCTGTGGCCCTGGAACAGGTTTCCCAGGGAGGCTGTGGCTGCTCCATCCCTGGAAGTGTTCAAGGTCACGTTGGATGGGGCTCTGGGCAACCTGATTTGGTGAGAGGTGTCACTGCCCATGGCAGGGGGTTTGAACTGGGCCATCTCCAAGGCCCCTTCCAACCCAATCCAGCCTGTAATTCTATGAGCAGGAAAGTGCAGGGCTCAGGGGACTTGTCCTCAGCAGGTTAATGCTGCTGAGATACCCAGACTGGGCTGTCTGCTGGCACCTCTTTCCAAAGTCAGGTCTCAGAACTTGCCGAGCACAGCTTCAGAGCTCTTAAAATTGCCACCACACATGAGCACTAAGAGCTCCCCATTAAAACGAGGTCCGTATTCTTCTTCCGATAGTGTTGCCGTGTTCTTGAAAAATGAGTGTTATTTATGGGATCGTCCCCTGAAGATTCCTTTGTCACAGGCTATTGTGTAAATCTGTGTTCAGACAATTTTGGAAAATGTTGAATTATTCACTTGATTGGCCTTAATGTCTCCTCCTGAAACACCTCAATATGCTGCGATTATTATCAATATGTGGAGGGCTAATAAAAACGGGGCAAAAATAACTGCAGCTGGATTTTCAAAAGGGAAAGGATAATTCTCTAACTACTAAAAACATTAGTAGTTAAGAAAGTTAAGATAAGGGTAATAAAGCCCAGTGCTTCAGGGCTTTGCAAAAGGGGTTGGGAAGTAATTATTTCAAATTCTTCCTTCGCTATTATGTAATTTAACTCTCGTTAATAAAGGGCCCAATTTTCAAAGGCAGTGAAAGATGTCGCTAGGAACCAGATGAGATTTTTTTTTTAAAAGAGAAGTTAGTCCTCAACTTGCTTCAATGCTTCTCCAAAAACCCCCCGGACACTTATTTGCATCTTCCAACTCCTACGATAGAAGATTTTCTTCCTTCCAAAACGTCAGCTGGTTGGAAGCGAAGCCTTTCGCTGTAATGCAGGAGCACTCACTCGTGCTTCTGAGGTCCCCAGCACCTTCGTTTGAGGCGCTCAGTTGGATTAATCTATAATTTATAGGTTCCCCCGGTGAATTGGAGTGATTCTGGTTCTTTACTCCCTTTAAACATGAGACAAGACCTTCTGCGATGTGGGAAAATGACAGAGTCACAGACTCACGGAATTATTGAGGGTGGAGAAGCCCTCTGAGCTCATCCAGCCCAGACCAGGACTGAACATCTCCACAGCGCCCAGACCAGGGCACTAAGGGTCACAGCCAGGGTGGCCCTCAACACCTCCAGCGATGGGGACTCCCCCACTGCCTTGGGCAGTCCATTCCAGTGTTCAATCACCCTTTCCATGAGGAAGGGCTTCCTCATATCCAACCTAACCCTCCCCTGGCAGCTTCAGGCTCGGCCATCTCATCCTGGTGCTGGTTGCCTGAGAGAAGAGCCCGACCCCTATAAGAAGTCCAGACATCCCATCTGTCCACTGCATTTCCTCATATCGTGCTGCTGAGTGCTTGTGGCACAGGCCAGGCACCTACTGGGCCACCAACCAGGCATGTGATGAATGGATTTTGAGAAGACGCTGTCTCCAAGCATATGGAGTCCTGTCCTGTCCTGCTGGCCAGAGTCACCCATATGTTGGTCTTTGGTGGTGCAGGTACCCTTCCACACAGCACAGGAGCTACTGTCCCTCCCTCCGCGCCCCTGCAGTGAGCAGCACGTGGGAGCCCTCACTTGATACAAGAGTCACACAGGAACTTCTGATGGAAGAAGCCTGTACCTGTACCCGTACCAATAACTGAAGGACATCACAAGAGCTTTTTCTGCCATGAAGAGGAGTGCTCACGCCGCCTCGCTAACGCATCACACGCAGTGTTCAAACACAGGCAGCTACTGAGGTGAAAGAATCACCCTCCATAATTGATGCAGCCATCGCCGAGTGCGATCGCGTTGTCAGAGGCGATGCTGCCTCTGCTTTCCCCAGGCTCCTGCCCTTCTTCCCTCCTCAGTTTTCCACAAGGCTGCACAGTGTTAAGGGAATGGCTGCAATTAAAACAGTTCTAGTGCATCAACAGACAAGAGCTGAACCAAACCCGCTTGTCCTGGCAGAGCTGACTGGGCTTCCTTCACACGTGTGCAGGGAACGTGTGCTCCTGTCACCAGCAAGAGGAGCTGGGTGGAGAAGAACCCAGTGACAGGCTGTCTCTGCAGTAAGTGTCCATCTCCACACCCTGACGTGTGTTTTGTCCTCACCTCCCAGTTCAGTGAGCTCCTACAAGTTTAAGTTGGTTGCCCTGGGACAGCAGTAAGGCTGCATCCAGGGAGTATCTCTGCACCACTCCTTAGTCATCCATCATGTTCTCTAGAGCCAACTCCACGTGTTTGGGTCATCTTTGTGTTCTGAGAGTGTCACAACCTTAGAGGTCGGGAATCATGGAATCACAGACGGGTTTAGGTTGGAAGGGACCTTAAAGATCATCTAGTTCCAACTCCTTGCCATGGGCACTGACATGTCCCACTACAGACAACCTTCCTGATTCTGCTTCACTTTCTATCCTCAAAAATCTTCCCAGCAAACTCCAGATCCTAATTTGTACTTCATGTGTTAACTGATTTATTTTTTTTTCTGAGGAAAAGGGGAACTAAAGGATGTGGGTGGGTATGACCTTTCCAAGCTGGGCACAAACTCCTGACTGTTGGATCAACAGGCTTTTAAACATCAGCTTTCAGGTGTATCCCAGGGGTGACACTTTCCAAAGCTCTCAGCAATGTGTCCTCGTGGCCAGGAAGGCCCGTGGGCTCCTGGGGTATGTTAGAAGGGCTGTGGTTAGCAGGTCCAGAGAGGTTCTCTTTCCCCTCTACTCTGCCTGCTGAGGCTGCATCTGGAATATTGTGTCCAGTTCTGGGCCACTCAGTTCCAGAAGGAAAGGGACCTGCTGGAAAGAGTCCAGAGCAGAGGGATGCAGATGAGGAAGGGACTAGAGCATCTCCCTGGGGAGGAAAGGTTGAGGGAGCTGTTGAGCTGCAGGAGACTGAGGAGTGACCTCATTGATGGTTATAAATATGGACAAGGTGTGTCAGGAGGATGGAGCCAGGCTCTGCTCAGGGGTGTCCAGGAACAGCACAAGGAGCAGCGAGGACGTGATGGAGCAGAGGAGGTTCCGTGGAAACAGAAGGAGAAACTTTTTCCCTGTGAGAATGAGGGAGCCCTGGCCCAGGCTGCCCAGAGAGGTCATGGAGTCTCCTGCTCTGGATTCTTTCAGACCCTCCCTGGATGTTCTTGTGTGACCTGTCCTAGAGGATCCTGCTCTGGCAGGGGAGTCGGACTGGATGGTCCCTTTCAACCCCAAACAATCTGTGATTCTGTAATTCAACAGAAAATTTACTACTGGCTTTAACAGGAGTCAAAGGAAACCTCTCTTTTCACCACTGGATCATCTTCAGACAGGAGCCAAGCACAAACACCATGTGTGTTTAGCGACAAATTCCTGCAAATACATTAAACCCCTCGAGGTCAGTTCTACTGACTTGTGAGGGAACAAAGATACTCACCCAGAGAAGGTGTCTCAGCCAAACAACTCATTAAGTGATGGAGCAGAATAATTCTTCCCACATTTACCTCACAGGACCCTATTTGGTTCTTCCTCTTGAGGCCAAGAGGGAGTTTGTTCCCTTTGTTTATGAACTCTGCTGAGTTCGAACCCGCTGCAGCTGAAAGACTCATCCAGCAACTACAAAATTGGGGTTATGTCCTTGAAAAGAACATTTTCATGTTTCCATGTTATTTCACCTCTCAGTAACTAAAACATCCAATCTTCTCTGCCTACAGGACCAAAGACTTCTCCAAGCATCACCCAGCAGCACTGAAGACCCAGATCATGGCTCTAACACTCCAGCTGTCGGTGCGGTGCTTAAAGATGTCATTGCCAGGCTAAAGGCTCCGGCATCAGGACTTAATGAGCTGTTGTGTTTGTGATGACTGGAGAGGCACAGATGATGGATTGTTTGGGTGGTGGGTTGTGGTGTTGGGTTTTTTTCTCTCAAAATTACTGAGAAAAAAAAATAACAACAAAGAAAAACCTCAACCCAGACAGAAAAGATCTATTTCTGGCTATAAATTAAGTCGCATTAACCCCGGAGACACACGGGACAAGAGCAGAAAATAGCACCATGGAGCTATTTTTACCATCATGGTTTCACTGAAATCAGCCTGTGCAGGCAAACACCCAGCACCCATCCAGCCAGGACTGACCTCAGAGCTTTCACACACTAAAGGGGGGTTTTACTAAGGCACCAACTTAAAAAAGGTTTTGAAGAATAAGGTCTGGAGGCTTCAAACAGAGGACTGGGACGGGCAGAGCCAACCCTGCCTTTGAGATGGGTGGGGTTAGGATGTCACAGAATCATGGAATCACCCAGGTTGGAAGGGACCTCCAAAGGTCATCCAGTCCCTCAACTAGATCAGGTTGCCCAGAGCCTTCTCCAGCCTCCCCTTGGAGAGCTCCAGGGATGGGGCCTCAACTACCTCCCTGGGCAACCTATTGCAGTGCTCAACCTCCCTCCTGCTAAAGAACTTCTTCCTAACAGCCCATTTCAATCTGCCCTTCTCTAATGTGAAACCACAGCTCCTCGTCCTGTCACTCCAGACCTTTGTAGTCTCTGCTGAAGAGGTCCATAGGGAGCCCTGCTGCTACCCAGGCCCCTTCCCTAGAACCTGGGTTCATGGAATCACAGAATCTTTTTGGTTGGCACAGACCTTTAAGGTCATCGACTCAAACCATGGGGCACTTTTCCTTCTTTGTGGGACAGCAACACGCAGCAGCTGACTTGTGGAGAGGCCATACAGAGCATCTCACCATCCTCTTGCCAAAATGAACAGCTCACATCCACCTCCTGAGTTTTTTCTGTTCCATGGAACTGTGCAAAACAGTGGAATGAAGAACCACTGGGAACATCTCCCAAGGGAAGGGGTCGATTGCCCTACACTGGACAGTTTTAAGTCCCAGCTTGACAGACTGATGAGACATCAAATTCAAACTGTATTTTTAGCTGGGTAGGTTGGACTAGATGATCTCTGAGGTCTCTTCCAACCTCGTATCTATGAATCTATTATAAAACCTGAGTGTGAAATCTGAAGGACCAGCAGTGTCTAAAATGCCCGACAGGGCTGGCACTTACGGATGCTGAGGCACAGACACAGCTCCCTCCCTGGGAGACAAGACAAATACAGAAATTGTTCCTGAGCCTAAATATTTGCATTTCTGGATCTTCTCTTCTTGCCATCAGCAGCAGCATCCCCAGCTCTTGTAGCTGCTCTCAACTGTTGCCCCAGGGGATGCAGAGCCCACTGCCTGTGTGAGACAGGGCTCTTGCAGCTCCCTGACACCAGCAGCACAGGACTGAGCTGAGGAACCCAACGGGTCATTCTTTTTAGCTTGTTGTCTCCTGAATAAGAGGATTGTTTCACCTCTCCCCTGCTGCCTCCAGGAGGGGGCTGAAACAGCGGGACTGTAAGACAAGGCAGCAGCTTCACAGCTCAGAGCACACTGGCTGCAGCATGGGGGCCCTTCACTATCAGTAGTTCTCCTCTCTGCTTGGCTCTTGCACTGAGATCTAATTTAGCTCATGGCACTGCAAGGGCTGCCTGTGTCTGACATCAGCACAAGAACCTTCCATCCAGCAGCAGTGAGTTGGGAGGGCACCACAGGAAGAAGGGCCAGAGGAGGGCTGGGTGGAGACCCAGGGGTTTGGCCCCTGAAGGATGGGCACAGAGCATCTTCAGGCTATCGGGGGGCTCAGGGAAGAGGGTCAGCTGAGTTCCTAACAAAATCCCATCCCTACAGGCTTTCAGTTGTGTTCTCTGCCAGGAAGGATTTGTTACCTTCATCTACTGAGCTGCTGCTACTTGGGATGGCAGAGCCAGGAAGAAAAGAGAGCAGGCACCCAGCAGCTTCACTGTCAGCTCCTTTGGATCCCGAGCTAGAAGCCACCTGCACTCATGGGCTTTCCACCAAAGCACAAGATGAGCTGGAAAACAGAAGGAGCCCTGTGACATGTGGGCAACTGGGAACACTGCTAACGCAGCTGAGTTACCAGTTCCATAGCCCACTGTGCCCTGCACCAACAAAGTTCCAGCAGATGATCGGCTTTAACTTCCTAACCTGAGACCCCAGTGAGAGTGAAATGAGATTTCTTTAGTTCACAATGATCTCACGCTGCCTAGCAAGAAGGGAAAATGCCTCATCCTGGAGCAGAACCAGGAAAACAAGTGGAGTTGGGCAGCTGGACAGGCAGCCCAGTTAGTCGCCTGAAGCACTGACTGAAGTACCCACAGGCAGAAAGACTGGGCTGGAATGGGACCTCTAACTTTCTGTTTTCCCTCTGCATAATACAATCCAGATATTTTTATTATAATTAGAATTATTGTTGCTCAAGCAGGATGCAAACAGCAACAGAGCTGCCCCGCAGTTGCCTGCAGACACAGTATCTGTGTATTTCAGTGCCAGAACAAGCTATTCTTGAACATAAACTGATGCCTGGTGAGACTTCCGAGTCTCTCCCAAGGGAAAAGATGTCTCCACTAAATGCAGTTCTCCCATTTAGCATCATTACATCTTAACAGTATTTTGCATTTAAATCCACTCAAGGTGACATTTAGGTCATCAAATCCCAGGTTGACCTTTAAGTGGCAGAGAGTGTCAATCCTGGCTCAGGAGGGTGCCTGCAGACGGCTGTCTGCTGCTTATTACAAATACAGGCTGTAGCACATTATGGCCCCTGGCACGAATAACGTGGAGGTACCAAAAATGCAGTCGCCATGGCAACAGCTTCACGATGATCACAACGCTGGGTGGAACAGGCTGGCCTGTGAAGGGGTCAGCTCCACACTCAGGGGGATTGGGAGGGGAATGGAGGGTGACGTATTGGTCATCTCTCACACCAAGTGCACTGACTGGTGCTGAATGGAGCCCATGGGCCGATGGCTGCTCTTCCCTGTAGTTCTTGAACTTTGAAGACATTTGAGCTCCAGTCATAGAATCACAGAATTATGAAGGATTGGAAGTGACCTTGAAAGATCATCCAGTCCAACCCCCCTGCCACAGCAGGATCACCTAGACCAAGTTGCACAGGAACACATCCAGGTGGGCTTTAAACATCTCCAGTGAAGGAGACTCCACAACCTCCCTGGGCAGCCTGTTCCAGTGCTCTGTCACCCTCACTGGGAAGAAGTTCCTTTCCTGCATCAATACCTCCGGTTCCTTCTTTGAGACCCTGCTCTTCACAGAATCACAGACTGTTTGAGGTTGGAAACCCTAGAGATCATTCAGTCCAAACCCCCTGCCAGAGCAGGATCCCCTAGGACAGGGGAGATTTGAATTCAGGGGGTTTGAAAGTCTTCAGAGCAGGAGACTCCACACCCTCTCTGGGCAGCCTGTGCCAGGGCTCTGTCACCCTCACAGGGAAGAAGTTTCTCCTTCTGTTTCCATGGAACCTCTTCTGCTCCAGCTTATCCCCATTATTCCTTGTCCTGTCACTGCACACCCCTGAGCAGAGCCTGGCTCCATCCTCCTGACCCCCTGCCTGTGCTTATAACCATCAATGAGGTCACCCCTCAATCTCCTCTTCTCCAGCTGAAGAGAGCCAGCTCCCTCAGCCTTTCCCCATCAGAGAGATCCTCCATTGCTTTCATCATCCTCATTGCTCTCTGGGGTCTCTTGCATTGGAAGGGCTTCTCCTGGCCACTGAGGGCTTCCAGCCTCCGAATGTCTCAGCAGGTACAAAAGCAAAACCCAAGTTCAGCACTTGGCTGCTGTTCCTTGCATTGACCTCTCAGCCTGGAGAAGAGGAGGCTCCGGGAAGACCTTATAGCAGCCTCCAGTACCTGAAGAGGCTGTAAGAACCATGGGAAAGGGCTTTTTTCACAAGAGTTTGTAGTGACACGACATGGGGAAATGGCTTCAAGCTGGAAGAAGGGAGATTTAGGCCAGGAAAATTTCTCCCTGTGATGGTGCTGAGGACCAGGAACAGGTTGCCCAGGGAGGCTGTGGCTGCTCCGTCCCTGGCCGTGTTCAAGGCTAGGTTGGATGGGGCTCTGGGCAACCTGGTCTGGTGAGAGGTGTCGCTGCCCATGGCAGGTGGTTGGAGCTGGGTGATCTCTGAGGTCACTTCCAACCCAACCCAGCCTGTGATTCCATTATCCTCTCTCTTGCTTCTCCTTAGCCAGAACTTCAGCTCCATTGGCAGAGGTTCAGTGCAGTGACTAAATCTTACAGAGGCAGAGCACCATCAGAATCAGCTACCTGGGCACTGTGCAATCACATGTTCTGCACTCAGGTGTTGTGGGATCACTGCAGGGTGTGAAAAGAGAGGGAGGTAAGAGGCTGTTTCAGAACATGTATGAGCTGAGGAAGCACCAGCTGGCAGTGGGAGAGGTGAGGAGGGGCACAGATACCCTGAGGAAGCACCACCAGCACTTCAAACGAGCTGCTTCTACACAGGCAGCAGGAGAGTGAGCGGCTGCACTGGGAATATCTCTGTTCTCCTGTAAAGGCTTTTATGTCCGTTCTGACTGCTACACCGGTGCCACAATCCTGGGGGGCATCCAGTGGAGCTGACTGGAACAACCTCCCTTGGAGTTTTGCCAGCTCCTTCATGTTCCAACTTGCTCTCCAGAAAAGCTGCTCTTCACACAGCCCTGCCAGCACCTCCGGGTGGGGGTCCTGCCCTTGCAAATTCAGCATCACCTCTGAACTTACCCAGATCTGCATTTCAAGGACAAGGAGCTACTGGAGAGAGTCCAGCACAGAGTCAGGGAGATGCTCAGGGTGCTTGGAGCATGTCTCATAGGGGAGAGGCTGAATGATCTGGGGATGTACAGCCTGTACTGGAGGAGACTGAGGGGTAATGTTCTAAGTGCTGATCGATAGCTAAAGGGTGAGTGTCAGCAGGATGGGATCAGGCTCTTATCAGTGGTGCCCAGTCACAGAATAAGGGGCACTGGGCACAAACTGGAGATTCAATATAAACAGAAGAAAACACTTTTTCCCAGTGAGGTCCCACAGCCCTGGCCCAGGCTGCCCAGAGAGGTTGTGGAGTCTCCTGCTCTGGATTTTTTCAAACTCTTCCAGATGTTCCTATGTGACCTGTCCTGGAGGATCCTGCTCTGGCAGGGGGATTGGACTGGATGATCTCTAGAGGTCCCTTCCAACCCCACCAGGCTGGGATTCTGCAGGAGTCTGTGGATCTGCACCTCTTAGAGACACATGTTAGGAAATGAAATTCAGCACTTGAAATTTACTACTGACAGAAGGTACCAAACACCACGTGACAGATAAACACTCCCTACAGAAAATATTTACGATGACAACAGGATTTTCCTGTTACAAATGAAAGAGTAACCAGATTAGAAGAGAGTTTGGAATGTTTTTGTTGGGGTTTGGAATGTTTTCAAACGAGAGCCTCCTACCCAAACACACAGTGCTGGAAACAGGGAACCTTTCTGAGCAGATGAATCCTCTCCCTGGTTCCTGAATTCCTGTTGCTGTGGCCTGTCCACCAGCTCAGCCCCTGTGTTAATGGTCTCAGTGGTTTTGGCCAGACAAGAACCCCACAGCAAGGAGGTCCTGGAGGAGCTGCCAGGCAGTGTCTGTGAGCACTCAGCCAAGGAAAATGACACAGAAAGACAGAATGTCTGGAGTTGGAGGGGACCTCAAGAGACCATCCAGTCCAATCCCCCTGCCCCAGCAGGACCCCCTAGCACTGGTCACACAGGAACATCCAGGGAGGTTTGAAAGTCTTCAGAGCAGGAGACTCCACAACCTCTCTGGGCAGCATGTTCCAGGGCTCCATCACTCTCACAGGGAAGAAGTTTCTCCTCATGTTGAGGGGGGACTTCCTATGTTCCAGCTTATCCCCTTTATTCCTTGTTCTGTTACTGGGCACCACTGAGAAGAGACTGGCTCATTCCTCCCGAGACACATCCTCAGATATTTACAGGCAGTAATGAGATCCCTCTCAGCCTTCTCCTCCCCAGACTAAACAGCCCCAGTTCTCTCAGCCTTTCCTCCCACGGGAGAACATCACCTCACGGCACCACGTCCAGGTGAGTCTATTTTCCTTGCAACAACTCCGTCGCTGCTCCCACACGGCTGTGAGTTATGAGCCCCTGCAAGTCCAGATCCATCACTCCCTGCATTAGCCCCAGCATGGCTGAGTAGGACAGTTCATCACTGGAAGTTCAACATTCTGGAGCAAACATCCCTCGGCTTTTAGTGGTTGTCAGTCTTTCATTACTCACTGCAAATGGGAGAAGAACAAATGAGAGGCTCTGCCTTCCCTTGCCGCGCTGCGGTAGACGGGCACAGATAGCCAAGGCGAAGCTCTGCAGGATACATTGCTGAACCTGGAGGTCTCTGTGCTGCAGCTCCTTATGACTAATTCATGATTCATTACTCTTTCTGGGTTGAAAATCGAGAGAAGGCCATTAAGTAACTGGGATGCATATTTATTCAAGACTAAACAGATGTTGTGGAAACGAGGCTGCAGATAACAAGTCCGCGAGAGATGCCAGAGTTTTAAAGGCAAAACAGCAACGAGCGCAGGGAGAGACTTGGGTGAAGAGTCTCCCAGCCTCCTCCCACCAGTGTGCCAGCTGGGTCAGACAGATTTCCAGCATCACCCTCTGCGTGAGGAGCAGAACCCACTGCAAAGGGCCTTGCTGACCCTGCACAAGCCACAATTATTTATGTCCAGCTGAGGGTCCAACCCTTCACGTTCTGTTCAGTTGGAAGCTTTCCCTCCACCCTTCCTGATGAACATTACGAGACTTTCTGGGCTTCTCTCTTCTTTTTTTTTTCATTTCTCAAATGTCAAGTAGATCTTTTACAGCAGCTCTTAAGATGATAAAGGGGATTAAAGGATCATTTTATCCTATTTAAAGTTAGCTCGGCGACGCTAGGAGTAAACAGGCACATTTTAAAGGATGTTAATCTCGCCTCTTTCTTATCCCCCCCTTCTCCTTTTCTTTTTCTTCCTCGCTAGCAAAATTTCACTTTACGGGATGTATTCACTTTTGTGGGCGAAATGATTGCGAGGAGGCAAATTCTGCTTCCCTTTCTCCTCACTTCAAACAGCAAACACAAAATGTCACTCCTGATTGCAATATTAAACAGAAGTTTAAATTGGGCTGTCAATCACCGGCTTAGATTTTATGGTAAGAAGATGGAGGGAATCAGAGGCAAACAAAACACTTTGCAAATGCAGAGAGCCTGTCCCTGCTGCTGGCACCTAGAGAGCAGCAAAACTGCTTAGGAGCTGCAGAAGAATGGAAAGAACTGTGTTGGAGAGAAAATCGAGTCCCAGAAATAAGAGCTCTGCACTATTTGTGGGCATTTCAACAAGAGCTGTCAGGAGACCAGGAGACAGACTGGTTAATGATGATTAGCTCACACTTAGCGCTTCCAGCTACACTGCTACCGGCAGCATCTTACAGTGGATGTATTGTTAGGAAAGGGAACCAACAAGTTCAGGCTTCACCAGACCAGCCAGAGCTTCTGGATGATGGGAAGACCATCACCTCACTCAGACTTGACCAATAGTTCATTCATTCTTCTTCTGTCCTGCTCCAGCAGCGGGGTTGGACTAGATGATCCAGTCCAGAAGGCTGGGAAAGAAGTACTTAATAGGACAGTGAATGATAGGATGAGGGGTCATGGTTTGAAGCTGTAAAAGGGCAGATTGAGACTGGACAGGAGGAAAAAGTTCTTTAATCTGAGGGTGGGAGACCCCTGAAACAGGCTGCCCTGAATGGTGGTGGAGGCCCCATCTCTGGAGCTATTCAAGGTCAGGCTGGCTGGGGCTCTGGGCAATCTGGTCTGGTTAGAGATGGCCCTGTTTGGTGTAGAGGAGTTGGACTGGATGACCCCTGGGGATCCCTTCCAACCAAACACGTTCTAGGATTCTATTTCTATCTTCTTCTATTTCTATGATCTTCAGACCCTCCAACCCCCACCAGTAGGAGATTCTGTGACAGTATCAGATGTAGCAGGTAACTCCTGATTATCAGAAGACCTGAAGCAGCACCTTGCCCAAAGAAAGTCTGTTTTCTGGCCATACTACAGACCCCAAATGAATTCTGGCCATATCAGAAGTCTGACAGCTAAAGCCCTACCCACGACTCATGTACAAGTGACAAAGGTGTGCCTCAAGTTCACTGAGGTGCCTTTCCAAGCAAGAGCTTGCCTTCTAGAACAAACCCTTTTGGTTTGCTGCACATTTGGACCACCCTGTGGAATCCTGGCCAGCACTAGTGGAGGTGCTGTAGATTGTCACTCAAGAGGAGGATGCTGGATGAGGAGGAAAAGAGATGGACTGACAGCAAACGAGTCCTGTCGGGGTCTCAGCAGACTCTGAATAATCAGGTCTATTATTCTCCTTGATAATTACAAAGAAATGTTTGCGTGGCGTGAGAATTTCTCGTGCACTGAGCTGTGAGCTTTAATTGCTGCTTCTGCGAACACCACCCTGAGACTTGATGAGCAAGCAGCATTCACTCCTTCTCAAACACCATCTCCAGGAGGCCAAGCCCAGCATGAGCAGTGTCATGCAGATGCAGTTTGCAGAAGGAAGTGCCATTACCAAGCAGAAGGAGGGGGATGACTTCCAGAGAGTTGCCAGCAGCTCTGCTGTGGAGCTGCCTCAAGCATCATTTTAACCCACCAAGGATCTGCTGGCTGGAGGCAGAGTCAGACCCACTAGCAATTCAACTGCTCCTTCCTATTCTGACACAGATGAAAATACCTGCTGGGGCTGGGAGAGACAACAGTTCCAGGCCAATATCTCTGTGAAGGTGCTCACACCGCCCTGTGAGCACCCTCCTTACACCTACAGCAGGCACTTCACTGGCACAGGAGATACAACTGCTCTTCTTTTTGAGTGAGACCTCATGGATGAATCCCAGGCACCACTGTCCTGCCCCTCCAGCTGCAAATCTCCCCTCCACTGCCTCTCCACTCCATGGGCCTGGATGCTGCATTTCCCTACCTACTGTAGGGATCCTGCTCTGGCAAGGGGATTGGACTAGATGATCTTTCAAGGTCCTTTCCAACCCCAAACATTCTGGGGTTCTGTGCCTGACCACAGTGCATCTAGCACACGGGATCCCAGAGCAGCCCAGTGGACGTGGAAAATGGGGGCAGCCAGACCCTTCAGGGAGGTGCAGGAGGAGTTACACCAAGATGTCATGTCAGGGGTGGATCTGAAAGGGCAGCATTAGCTGCTGTAGGAGCTCTTGGCTGGCTTCCGATACCGCTGGTCCCAAGCCACACGTGGGCTGGGTAGATGTGGCTGCTCTCTCTCCCCAGGGAGTTTAAGATTTGTTCATTCTCTGTTTATTTCCTTTAATCTAAAACACAAGTCCTCGAGTCTGAGCAGCCTAACAAAGACAAACAATCGCAAAAGAAGGCAGAGCATTTCACTTTCAAGCTTTCAAAAGATTATTACCAATGACAGGAGAGAAAAATAACATCTGAGGGGAAAATACGATGTCAGGTTCCCCATTAAACAGCTTCCCTTGTCTTTAAGGTGCAGCAGTTACGTCAGGTAGTACCAGACAGTAAAATATTTACTAAAAACACAGGGACTTGCATGTTTCCAGCCATGGAAGAGCCACACCTCCAGCTCTGTCTCTTGTAGGGAGGATTCTGGAGTTTGGCTGAGATGTCTGGTCCTCGTGGTCCATGCACTAAAGGTGGGAACTGCAAAGATGACAAAGGGAGTGGAGCATCTCCCTGATGAGGAGAGGCTGAGGGAGCTCGGTCTGCTCAGCTGGAGAAGAGGAGACTGAGGGGTGACCCCATTCATGTTATAAATATGGCGAGGGTGGGTGTCAGGAGGATGGAGCCAGGCTCTGCTCAGGGGTGTACAGGACAAGGGGCAGCAGAGATAGGCTGGAGCAGAGGAGGTTCCATGGAAACAGCAGGAAAAACTTCTTCCCTGTGAGAGTAACCAAGCCCTGGCACAGGCTGCCCAGAGAGTTATGGAGCCTTCTGCTCTGGAGACTTTTAAACCCCTTTGGATATTCCTGTGTGACCTGTCCTAGGGAATCTTGCTCTGGCAGGAGGATTGGACTGGATGATGTCTGGAGATCCCTTCCAGCACCAAACATTCTGTGATTCCATGATTCTATGAACCTACAGCCACTGCCATCTGAAGAGCAATTACCCTAAAATGGGCCTGCAAGGGAAAGGCATGGTCTGGGGGTCAGGCAGGAGTCCACAATGAGTCTGGTGTGTCTCGGGAGCAACCAGATCTTCGACTTCACATGGGCGACCCTGCTCCTTTCCAACACGGTGGAGCTCCTGCTCCTCACACTGCAGCAGTGGCTCAGGGCTGTAGGTTCTGCCCCTTGGGCTCAGCCTGGCTCTGCAAATGGCTCCTCACTGCCAGGGCTGGGAACAAGGAGTCTCTCACTACAAAGAGTCTTGCTAGCTGATTTCCCCCCACTATGCTCCATTCCTTTTGCACTCACTGTGCTGCTGCCGTCAATCTCCCAGCCCATGCAGGAACCCTTTGCAGCGAGCTCTGCTACACTGACCCCCATCAGTCCCCACACAGCTCCAATCACACACATCCATGAGAATCCAGAGACTTGCATTTTCTCTATCAGTGGAGGACAAATCAAACCCATCTTCAGTAATGGGTTCATTCCAAACCAGCAGCCTAGATGTGAGGTCGTCAGTACTGATGGGACATTAATACTGGTCATCAACTGGATGAAAAAGACCCTTGATGAATATGAAAACCATAGAGTCCCAGACTGGCCCAGGTTGGAAAAGACCTCAGAGTTCATCTACTACAACCCCCTGCCAGGGGCAGTGACATCTCTCAACCAGACTTGATGGCTCAAAGCCTCATCCAACCTGGCCTTGAACACCTCCAGGGAGGGGGCAGCCACAGCTACTCTGGGCAATTGATTCCAGAGTCACTCCACCCTTGCACTGAAGAACTTCTTCCTCAGATCCAGTCTGAACCTCCTCTCCTTAAGTTTCAAACTGTTCCCCCTTGTTCTATCACTGGATCCCCTTGGGAAAAGTTTCAAACTGTTCCCCCTTGTTCTATCACTGGATCCCCTTGGGCAAAGTCCCTGTATAGCCTTCCTGGAGGTTCCCTTCAGGTACTGGAAGGCAGCTCTAAGGTCCCCAGGAGTCTCCCCTGTTGGCGGGCTGAGGGTGTGTTGTGTCCTTTTGTTTTCAGTGCAGGGGCTCACACTTCAATAGCCAAACAAATGACACAAGACATCCCCCAGAATCGGCTGTTGAAGGGAAGAGTAACCTCCCTTATCAGGGGCTGTCACAAGCCCAGCTCCAGCGCAGTCTTTCTAGGGAGAAAAGCTGCAGAGACGGGAAGCGAATGAGCGTACAGCGGCACATCGATCCCACAGCCTGGAGCCTGGCAGATAAAGACTTTAGGAAAAGGTTCCAGAGAAATAATTTGGACATATATTATCGCAGACAATGCAGCAGCGCACACAGCCACCGCTTTTCAGCAGACCCCAGCCGGTGGCTTCAGAGGGGGGTTCATGGCCCGAGCGGCACCGCTGCACAGCACAGATATCTGGCTGGGGAAGAAATGAAACAATGGAGAGAAAGAAGAAGAACCAGCCTGTGGCTACAGCGTGTTTGCTCTGAGCGTGACACAATCAGATTAGTTCTCCCCTCTTTCTTTGGCACCGTGTCGCTGGTCCCTTCTTTATCCACACACACACACACACAGACACATACACAGACACAAGCTCTGATCTGGCTCCGCAGCAATGAGAAACAAGGTGAGATTTCTTTTTTCAGGAAATAAACCTGAGCACTGAGCTGAGGATCAGTCACGTCAGTGCCCAGGGCACAGACAGGCCAGATGGCAGCTCTCAGCCTGGGCCACAGCCTCTCAGACTGTGCCGAGGAGCACAGGAGCTGTTGGCCCTCTCCTGCACACTCTGTCCCTGTCATTGGATGCTGCTCTCGTTGCGTTTTGGTAGATGCCTGCTCCAGCTCTGCAGTCAGCTGGGCTGGTTAGTGCTCTGGAGAATAGGGCTGATGGGGAGAGGCTGAGGGAGCTGGGGCTGATCAGTCTGGAGAAGAGGAGGCTGAGGGGAGACCTCACTGCTCTCTACAGCTACCTGAAGGGAGGTTGCAGTGAGGTGGGAGTGAATCTCACCTCATCTGGGAGAGCAGCAGCACTGCCTCATTCTGTCCAGCACCAACTGGGGCAAGACCCTGCCCCAGAGCTTAAAATAAAATAAGACTGAAACATTAAAACAAGAGGGAAGAACAATGCCCAGTGCCCTCACTGAACTATTTCTCTGTTGCCTCACTGCCACGGGGTTGTTCAAGTCCAGTCCCGACCACACCAGCTCTGCAGACTCTGTCTCAGCCCAAAGACACAAGCAAATACTCAAGTGCTCAGATGAACTGGAGCTTAAACTGAGCGAAGCTCAATTGAATTAAACCCATTTTAGATCTGAGCGAGCATGTCCACACAGGCACCTAATGTGCCTTAACTGACCTGCCTGAGAAGTTAATTTGGATTAATTTTCCTGCAAACTCTTAAGTAGGGGCATCCTGCACCACCAGTGGCCTGGAAAGTATTAGGGAAGTGACCTCTCCATTAACCTGTTGTCACTGGTTTCCCTCTCGGGCGCTGTGCACGGCTTCTGTTTGAGCAGTTTACCATTCTGCTGGCCACTACAACACCAGCAGCACCGAATTACTCTGCCACTTGCCAGAGAACCTGAGCCATGCAGATAGATTTTAAATCACCACACCAGGCTAAAGAGGTCTTCTGCAACAAGTGCCTTCCCCATAATTGGAATTTTCTTTAATACTTTATGGATTGATTTCTTTATTACCCCCTGACGAAGTTTAACACAGCGAACCGAATCGATCCCAGAGGCCAAGGGCTGGGGCCGGCCGCCTCGCTCCTGCCGAGGGTGGGTTGGCTGCTCCAGTTGAATTATAGTTATTGTTCTGCATGGAGCGTTCCTGATGTCTCATCATGACAGATGGCTCTCTAAATGATAGCAGATTTGTATTTCATTAGGACACTTAGTCAAAGGATCGATAGCGCCTGCACGCACCTTTCTGCGAGCGCGGATCTGCCTGAACGGGGGCTGCCGGGGGCTTAATGCGATTTACGGAGCGTTAGCCGCGACGCAGACATGTGTTTTATTTGCAATAACGTCTCATTGATTCCAAACCCAGCAGCTCCAGGAAACCCAAGAGCTCTGCTTTTCGCACGTGTGTAGTGCGGGGTGGCAGGTTCTGGGTGCTGGGAGAGAAGGTGGGCAGAGAGAGGAGCTCAGCAGAGCCAGCTCTGGCTCCAATCTCCATTGCCCTCTTGTGGTCCCTGAGCAACAGCTCATCAGGAGAGCGGCTGCAGACCTGGAAAACCCTCGCTGGGTTCCAGCCTGGCACCGTGAAGGAGGCTGCTTCTGTCGTAGAAGAAAGGCAAAACATTGCAGAAAGGTTTTTGTTTTGTTTAACACCTTCCTCCTCCCTCACATGGTGGGATCCTTCCGCCCCCCCACCCCGCCCTCATCAGCATCATTGATTCAACCCGGGAGTTACTGTAGAGTTACGGGCTCCATTGATTGATCTGGCTTGTAATGAGCCTTTTCCACGTCGGCGGCGGTGCAGAAAGAATTGGTTTCAAACCTCCCCCTGATGGCAGTGATGGAGTGTGAGCAGCAGCCCGTGGAAGGGCTGAGCTGCTCCTTGCCTCGTGCACAGACAGCACCACGGGAACACAGGAACTAGAGCTTTAGGGGGTAAGGGGCAAAGGGTATGTGCTGTCCTTAATGGAGAGGAAGACTCCTTCATAGAAAGCAGCCCTGAGGACGAGAAGCTGGTGGATAGGAAGCTGGAAGGTCCGGAAGGCCAACAGTGTCCTGGGCTGCGTCACCACAAGTGTGGCCAGCAAATCAAGAGAGCAGATTTTGACCCTCTGCTCTGCCCTGGTAAGACCTCACCTGGAGTCCTGCGTCCAGACCTGCAGCCCTCAGTACAGGACCTGCTGGACACACACTCTCTAGAATGTGCAGAACACTTTTCTTTGAAGGTGGGAGGTGTACTAGGTCCATCCTATGGCCCTGTCTGCCACGCAGGATGGTTTCCTTGGGACCCAGGCAGGAGCATAGGACCACCAGTGCAGCCATCGTGATGAAGTGAAGGCCCTTGTGTGCCTGCAGCACCTCCTGATTCAGAGAGCTGAAGCCAACCCTCCCTCTGCCCCAGTAACCTTCCAGTCATCTGAGGACACGGGGAAGCCTGTCCTGGAGGCTTTTACTACTTGCAATGGTGAATGCTAGCATAGTGAATCCAATAGGGAAGAGACAGGGATCTGAGCCCAGGTGTCACAGGGCTGCAGCACTGAGCTTCTTGCTGTGCTCTCAAGTTAAAAGGCTGAAGGGAACAGAAACCCCTGTTACTGCCCGTGAGGCTGCAGGGATGTCCTGAGGGGGCTGATGGAGCAATCTTCACCCACAAGCCTCACACAAACCAGTCATTTCTACAGCATTCTGTCCAGCTCCTCCTGATTCTGCCTCCTGGAAGCTCCCTGGGCTCTCCCCCGGACCTGACCTCTCTCCCTACATCCCACAGATGTCAGCTCAGAGAATGTCTTATCACACTGGAGTTCCAAACTCTGCACGAGTACCCCAGAGCATCCCTAACCACTGGTATCTGAGAACATCGACGGAGCATCCCACCCACTCTCACACCTCCCAGCAGTGAGAGAAACATCTTCTCAGCAGGACTTTGGTTCCCACCTCCATACCTCACCCAGCTGCTTTCAGAGAATTCCTACAGCCAGACATGCTGCTGCAGGACTGAGTGCCCCCATTTCCATGGGGGTAATGGCCACGTGCACAGCCCCATGCACCTGCGTCCCCCAGCACCACTTTCACCAGCCTTAACTCTCCACCAGCATCACACCCCTGACTCGGCTGCTGTCACTTCTGATTTCCATCCCGGCGATCAGTCCCAGGCCCTCCCTGCTCTGTGCATGCTCAGCTCCAGCAGCCTTTGACACTTCCTTTGAGAGAGAGGGGAAAAAAATCCCCCGGTCTTCTAAAAGCCGTTTTATGTTGAGCAGTGCTTACAGCTCATGAATTGCAAAAGCATTTTAAAATCTTAGTATTACAGGAAAATCCGTCCTGGTTCACTGCCTCTGTCACTAAAACTCATCGCATGCACCTTGCCAAAGCAATTAGGGCTCATCGTTCACTCCGGGATCCTGACTCAGGATTGCTGGGCCAGGCCCCACTCCTCTAAACAAATATTTCACCTTCCAGTACAATCTGCGGAGCGTGACGGGACAGCCACGAGCAGGGGGGGTTATCAGAGGAGGAACCCAAGTAGCATTTTAATTCCAGTGTAGAATCTCTTCAGTTTCATTTCCTCTGCTTCGTGTGTGGAGTGGCAGCAACAGCAGCCTCACAAACCTTGAGGGAAGAGAACTTTTGACCCATCCCTGACTTGGCATCATAAAGTCTCCTGGCCCCAAAGTCCCCATTATAGTTTGGACTTTGAAGAGCAATAAAGAATGTCAGCCTGACAAATATATGTTATCAGAAGAGATTTCTTCTTCAGTTTACAAGGCGATTCCATGGTTTTATTGCACCTCTCTGGAGGTCCCAGACTGTTCGCTGTTCTTTCTCCGCTCCCGCTCTGATGGATGAACAAACAGCTTCATACTGGAGTCGTGCCCGGAGCAGCTGTCACTCCAGGATTAAAAATTTTAATGGATAAATCTTAAAACCTCAATGACTGGCAAAACCAAAGCAGGTACCTAAGAAGGACCTGGGGTGCACTACCACAAGTGTGGCCAGCAGATTGAGAGAGGGGATTCTGCCCCTCTGCTCTGCCCTGGTGAGACCTCACCTGGAGTCCCTGTGTCCAGCTCTGGGGCCCCCAACACCAGAAGGAGTAAAGCTTTTGGAGCAGGTCCACAGAAGGCCACAAAAATTATCAGAGGGCTGTGAAGTGCTGAGAACTGGGGGTGGCACATGGATGATTCCTTTTTCCCACCAATGTCCAGATTCTTGTGGGGAAGTGTGGAGAAAAACACTGCTCTGGCTGGCTTTCCCAGAATTTGGCAACCTTGAGAGCATCTGGATTGGGTAACGACAGGTGTCTGCTTCAGGGGAGAAGGTGTTGAAGCAGCACCACAGTATAAAAAGGAGGCTGCTTGCAGAGACCCCTGGGGAGATAGAGCTGTGCTGTCTCTGTCTGCAGGACTCTCATTCTCCCTCTCTGCAGACAGGCTGCTGCAGACTGAATGGATCTGACCTGGACAATGACCTGGACTGTGAGTTCAATGGACATTTCCTATGACAGATTCTGAAGGGTTTTCCTTTTGTTATGGACTCTCTCATTACCTTTGGGCTTTCTGTTGGGATAGTTTTGGTCAGATGAGGACTCTTTTTTATTTTGATGGAGAATTCTGCCCCTCCACGCTAGTGCCCTGACTCCAAGGCATCTACCCATGCCAGGCTGAAGGCAGTCTCAGCTGGACAGTGGCCACCGTCTGTCTGCACTGTTACCACCTATACCTTTAGCTCTGACCAGCTAAGGATCCACATCAGCAGCTGGTTTTACTTCCAAAGCTTTTTCTTTGGATTAAAACCTATTTCTTTGGCTTTTCCTGGCAAAAGCCCAGCCAGAACTCAGCCTGGCCGCTGCTGCAGGAGATAACAAGAAGTGTTTTTGCAGAGCCAAGGAGAATCTTCATCCCTTATCAGATGGGAGGGGGAACACTGCCACCAACACTAAGGAAAAGGCTGAGGTGCTTAAAGCCTTCTTTGCCTCAGCCTTTCATAGTCAGACCTGTTATCCTCAGGGTATTCTCCTCAGTTCAAGAGGAATGTGGAGCTGCTGGAGAGGGTCCAGCAAAGGGCAACAAAGATGATGAAGGAGGTAGAGCACCTCCCTTACTAGGAGAGGCTGAGGGAGCTGGGGCTCTTGAGCTTGGAGAAGACTGAGGGGTGATCTCATTAATGTCTACAAATATTTGAGGGGTGGATGTCAGGAGGATGGAGCTGGGCTGTTCTCAGTGTCATGTAGTGATAGGACGAGGGCCAATGGGTGTGAGCTGGAACATCAACCTGAGAAGGAACTTCTTCACAGTGAGGGTGACAGAGCACTGGAACAGGCTGCCTAGAGTGGTTGTGGAGTCTCCATCACAGGAGATGTTCAAGACCCGCCTGGATGTGTTCCTGTGTGACTTGGTCTAGGTGATCCTGCTGGGTCAGGGGGATTGGACTAGATGATCTTTTGAGGTCCTTTCCACTCTGTAATGACTCTATGATTCTATGATTCTAGTCAATCCCTTGGCCTGGAAGACAGGGATGGAGAACAGAATTAAGCCGTCATAATCCAGGAGGAGGAGGTTACTGACCAGTTGGACCCCCACAAGTCTACAGGGCTGGATGACATTCATCCAAGAGTACTGAAGGAACTGCTGGAGGAGCTGGCCATCATTCATCAGCAGTCCTGGTTAACAGGGTTGGTCCTGGATGACTGGAAGCTGCTAATGTGATACTCATCTACAAAGAAGGGCCAGAAGGAGGATCTGGGGAACTAAGGCCTGTCAGCCTGTTGGGCTAAAGGTTGAACTTGATGCTCTTAGAGGTCCTTTCCAAAGTTAATGATTCTGTGATTCGTGGTGTCACTGCACCCAGCCAAAGAGCTGCCAGACCGTTACAGCCACGTTGTCATAGAGGGTGACTGTCTCTGCCCAGAAAGAACCCAGCAGACACAACGACAGGGCAAGCACCATCCCATTGCTGTTCTCTGCTGTCACTTCCCTGAACACAACTGCACTACAGTGATTACTTGATCAGAAGGACCTCACCAGCCTTCGTGCTGGAACAGCCACGTTCCTGCTTCAGCAGCAGTGCTGGGGCTCACGAGCACTTTAGTATTTGGGGTTTGATCTATCTGTAGGACGAGTTGTGTTCCTCAGGTAAACCCTCAATGCTCTGCACTTCACAAGGATGGAACGTGCTGTGAAAACAGGTTCTGCAGCGCTTCAAGGGAACCATTTCTGGGCCAGGCTGATGGATACTTCAGTGGGTAACAGCGATGCACCAACTACCTGAAGCACCCTGGAAAGAACAGGCTTCACAAACACGCCCTGAAGCAAAGGGCTGGGTTACATGGTCTGTTCAGCACATGAGTGCGGGGTCCACCGCTGTGAGGGGGCTGCGCTTGGTGAGCGGAGAGGTACCGCTAGGTGAGGGAAGTGCGGTAACGGTGAACTGCTGCACTCCTTCTATCACAGCAAATATGATAATGATTCGGCTGAAAAATATCATTACTTCACACTCATTTAATTCTGGAAATCTAAATTCACAAAGGAAACACGGAGCCCTTTAATCTCCTGGTAGATAAATAGCCCCATTTTATTTCTACTATTATTTTTTTTATCCTTTTCCAAGACATTTTAGAAGACTGCAGAACATGAGAGAGTGGTTTAATTAACATTATCACATTAAAAGCCCAGCCAAAATTTTCATGGAGCTTTAATTGAAATATAATACTGCCTCACTTAATTTTTATTTTCTTTCTTTGATTGCATCAAGCATACTGATGAAAACCACTGCTGCCCGGATCGCACGGGTCTATTAGCCAAGAGGGCTCAGCACAAGTGGCCATTTGGAGAGCTTGGGCCAGCCTTTTCTTGCAGAGATGCACCCAAGTGCTGTGGAAGGAGGCAGACAGAGAGGTTCTTCCCTTCATTCCCAGCTCTAAAATGATCGTTGGGGAGCCACAAGTAGAGCCAGTAGCAAGCAAATGGTTGGATGGAGGTCTGTGCATCTGCTCTCAGCCGCTCTGCCTGCTCATAGAACATCACAGACTCACAGAATCACTGAAGCTGGACAAGCCCTCTGAGATCATCCAGCCCAGACCAGGACCTAACATCACCTCAGCAGACAGACCAGGGCACTAAGGGCCAACAGCCACCTAACCCTTCAACACCTTCAGGGATGGGGACTCCTCCACTGCCCCGAGCAGTCCATTACAGGGTCTGATCACCCTTTCCACAAGGAAGTGCTTCCTCATATCTAACATCTCAAAGCTCTCTGGAAATGTTCCCTTCTGTCCCTCAGCAGCCTTTTAGCAACAGGATTCAAGCTCAGGGCTTCTCACTAAAGAAATGCCAGCATTGCCCTGTGCTGATGGCTGTGGCAATGATCTTGGCATCTGATCACCACCGAGCCAACAGCAGAAGGTCTCCGGTGCCTCAGAGAGCGCTGCCAGTCCCCAGCTATTTATCACTCAAATGTGGGTGGAAGGTTTTTTTGTGAACAGAAATGCTGTGGGTCAGCCAGAGGCTCAGAGACGAGCCACTGGAGCCAGACGTTCCCTTGGCTGTGCCAGCCCAGGAACAACAGCTGACACTTCCATGTGCAAAGCCTTTGAAGGGAACAGACAGGAGACTCTCCAGGCTATGACTTTTGGACACCGCTATCCTATCTGGCTCCGCAGGAGCTGCACGTCCGGCTCCCTTGAGCAGAACAAACACAAGCTGTCCCTTTGGATTGTGCTCAGGCCCAACCTGAGACCTGGAGACCTCACCAAGGGCACCAAAAGTCCATGTGTGGAGTGAATGTGCCACTGGGGAAGGGACAAGCTCTGCTTGGTTCAGGAGGATGAAGATTTCATGCTGGCCTGGGGAAACTGCTGTGTCCTTGTGGCTGAAGTGACAGAGCAAAGACATCCACCGCTCTGAGGTGCCCTGAGCCAGCCCCACACACCAGCCTTGCTGCTTCGCATCTCCAGCAGCCCCCCATCTCCAGCTGCAGCTTTCCTGCACAACCAGCCACTACTGCTGCTGTTGCTGACAGAATCAGAGTTGGGAGAAGACTCCAAGCAGACGGCATGTCCTGGTTTAGATTATTTTGTGCTGCTTTGGATTTCTCAGGGTCACCGAAACAAACAGTAAAAACCAGGAACAAAAACCAGGTAAAGAAAGAAAGAAAAGTTATCAACAGAAAAGGAAAGGGTTTGAGGTCAAACCCCATCCAAGGGCCCCTGCCCACCTTTCCCCCCATTGCCCCTTTCTCCTCTCTGGGTGTGGATATGTTGCGCTGACTGATGTGGCCACCAAGACACTGATCTTCTCAGAGAGAGACAGAGAGAGGAGAGAGAATTCCTTGTCAGGTTGGAAGCACACCTGGTCAGGCTGCTTCACAACAGAGACCAGAAAAAGCCAAGGTGGAGTCTGGATGCCCAGGAAAGGAGTGCTTCCTGCATTCCAGGAATTCTTCAGGGCTAACATGATTATGGGAAGGGATATCCAGCTGTCCCTCATCACAGGGCAAATGAGTCCTGCAGCATTACGGTGGTTGTTATGGTTGAAAAAATGAGTGTAGTCTGTAGGGTTCATTTGGGTGTTTTCTTTCACATCTCCTCCACCTTGGAGGTCATCTTGCCTGGTCAGAGCTGCATCGCTTCCTCTGAGGCAGAAATGCTTGCTGCTTTGAAGAGGATTTAGGGGGAAGACAGCCCCATCTGGAGCTGTGGGATCTCCCTTGTTTGCTCAGGTGACTGCAAATTCCAAACTCTGGAGATTTATGGAGAGTGAAACTGTCTTTTAAAATGTCTACGGACACCGAGATTTTGGGAGTCAGGCAACCACTGCAATTTCAAAAGAAGCTACAGTGAGGACATTCAGTTTATCTCAGTCCAGTGTAGGAGCAGCGTGATGAAGCTCTGTGTGTCTGTCTTCTGTTTAGGGCTTTTTGTCTGGTGGGTGGGGAGTGTGAATTAAAATGTCTTGTTGCCTTTTTTTCCTAAATAGAGCCAGTTGTTTCATTTCCTGCAGATTCTGGCTCTGTTCAACCCTCCACAGAATCACAGGATGTCAGGGGTTGGAAGGGACTTCTGAAGACCATCAAGTTCAATTCCCCTGCCAGAGCAGGACCAAAATCAGGGCAGATCACTCAGAAATGCATCCAGACAGGACTGGAAAGTCTTCAGAGAAGGAGACTCCACAATCTTTCTGGGGAGCCTGTTCCAGGGCTCTGTACCCCTTACAGTAAAGAAGTTCTTCCTCATATTGAGGTGGAACTTCCTCTGCTAGAGCTGGATCCACTGTGCCTCTCCTATTAGAGGGCACAAGTGAAAAGATGTTGTCCCTGCCTTCTTGATGCTCAGTCCTCATGGATTTACATCTCCAGACTAAAAAGCCCCAGGTCTCTCAGCTTTTCCTCATAAGGCATAAAGCAGGTGGTCCCAGTCCCTTCATCATCACTGTAGCCCTCCGTTGGACTCTCTCTGTTCCTCTTGAACTGGGGAGCCCTTTGTGTTCAGCACTGTAGCTAGAAGTTCTTGGTTAAATTAGAGTCGGGGACTCTAACCCATGGCAGAGGTCTACCCTGTGACACAGCCACCAACAGTCTGGTCTGTTATCTCCCAGCAGACCAGACGTGTGACTGTAATTGCTTCCTCCAGGCTCTGAATCACCCATCTCTGCACAACACCCCTTGGGGTGCTCATCCAGCAACATGGGATTTTCTTTAAAGAGTTTTTCTTCCAGCTGATGTCTAAAGTTCACTATTTAATCTTAGGGAAGCAAAGGCCAAACCAGATCAAGTGTTTCACTTACTTGATCACTGGCTGGCAAAATTCTCTCTCGGATTTCCCTGAGGCTGTCTGCATCATTTTGAGGTTGCAGCAGGAAGGCTGTTGGTCAGAACACTGCTGCTGGAATGTACTGTCAGAACACACTGGACTGCTGTAGCTGACTTCTCCTACTGAGCTATCTTGGATTTGAGGATGGGTTTGGATGGGCACTTTTCTGGAGCTTGTTCTTTCTCACCAGAGAAGGAGGCTAGAAAGAGCGAGAGGCGGGGGGAAAGAGCAAATTGCAAAACTGTGTGTCAGGAAAAATTGTTTTTCTCTGGAATGAAAAGAAAATTTAAAACCTCAAAGGGCTTTGTGAGCCAGAACTAGGATTTGGTCTGGTTTTTTTCTGAGCAGAAGCACTAGAACCTGGGCAGCCAAACTGAGTCCACTGGTGGCAGCTTCTAGTCTGATGGTTTAGTCACAGAATCCCAGACTGGGTTGGGCTGGAAGGGAGCTCAGAGCTCACCTAGCCCCAACCCCCTGTCATGGGCAGTGATACCTCTCACCACAGTGAGGGTGACAGAGCACTGGAACGGGCTGCCCAGGGAGGTTGAGGAGTCTCCTTCACTGGAGATATTTAAAACCCACCTGGGGGTGTCCCTGTGTGACTTGGTCTAGGTGATCCTGCTGTGGCAGGGGGATTGGACTAGATGATCTTTCGAGGTCCCTTCCAATCCCTAATGATTCTATGATGATTCCATGATTCACCAGACCAGGTTGCCCAGAGCCCCATCCAACCTGGCCTTGGACACTTCCAGGGATGGCGCAAACCCTTCATGGCTCTAGTCACAGATTTCTTTTCCCAGCCACCTGGAGCAGAAATCATGCAGCAAGGAAAATTTTCTATACTGGATCAATACATCAGTTTATGTGCATCGATCTGAACAAATACACTCCCTTCCCAAGAGCTTTGCTCAGGAGCTAAATATAAGACTTTCGTACTCTCTAGATAATAACAGGCCATATTCTCCTGTGTGTGCGAGCAGCCTAGAGAACTGAGGACTGAGGAAGCAGGCTGGGGCACGTCTGTGTCACTCTCCACTATTATGAGTGGCTAAGGTGACCTTAGCTAAGTATCTGGTTGGCAAAGGGATCTTGCTTGTTCCCTTCCCTGGTTCAGACAAAGATCTTAATGAATTGCTCGGGAGCCTTTTCCACCGCACATTAGCAGTGGTACCCAAATAACTGGTTATGAATTTCTATTCTTTCTCAAAGCTCTCAAGTTCTTGGCAAACAGAGCAAAGGACAGATCAGAAGCCCAAACTTCAATTCTCCTTTTTGTTTTCCCCATCCTAAATCAATAGATATATAAAAGTTAGAGATGAAAACAAATCATGATCATGGTGCAGCTTTCAGGGGAAAACACCGTCTACAAGAAAACAAATCAATACGGCTCCGCATTCCTGGAACATGGTCTTCTGTTTTGGTCAATAAATGCAGTGTGTTGTGCAGTCCATCACCCACGCCTGCAGCACTTTGCCAGTGACTGAGCGCGGCCATTTGGGGTGGGGGGATGAAGCGCAGTTAAGCAATTGTATTTCTCGCACGCCAGGTGTGTGGTTTGCTCCTGCCTGCAGAATTCTTTGCCCAGCCGAGTAACAGCAGGGACCTCTGTTCCTTTCCTTGATGATTTGCTCCTTTGAAGCAGAAAGTACTTCCTTACACAATCACAGAACATTAGGGATTGGATGGGACCGTGAAAGATCATCCAGTCCTATCTCCCTGACACAGCAGGATCCCCTAGATCCAGTCGCACAGGAACATGGCCAGGAGGGTTTTAAACATCTCCAGAGAAGGAGACTCCACAACTCCCCTGGGCAGCCCATTCCACTGCTCCATCACCCACACCGTGAAGTTCCTTCTCTAAGAAACATAGAGTCATAGAATAATAGAACCATAGACTCATTATGGCTGGAAATTACCTCCAGGATCATCAAGTCCAGCCTTCATCCCAACATGTCTCTAACCCCTAGACCTAGATCTTCATTGTCTCATTCAGGAGGATTCATTGATTTTAACAGGCAAACTGACACAAAGAGCAGGTTTGGAGGAAGACGTGTAGGCAGCTGGATGAGATTGGATTAGATTGAATCATCTCTTTAATGTTCAAACAGGGCTGCCTCGGTAGAGGAAAGCAAATTTTTATAAATACCCAGCAAAAACCCTCACCTCAGAATTTAGATCAAGAACTGAAGAGGCTGCTTTATTCTCTGTGAGGAGGAGGCAGAACCTAATTACGCTGGTTAGAATTCAGGCATGATTCAGAGGGAATTTTCTCAATGAATAATAATAGGAAATAACACAGGAGTTGCTGCAGAAAGTGGAAGTGGTTTATAAAGTTGCTGTGAGCTGATGGGGGGAACTGCAGAGACCACTGTGCTCTTCAGCTTTCACGTTCCTATCAAAGGAAGAAGCACTGTGCACCTCACCCCTGTCTTTCTACCCAGTTCACTTGTGGTGCTGGTTACAGAGCAGTGGAGAGTCCAGAGGAGGTTGCTGGTCCTCTGCTTCTTTAACGAAAGGACAGCTCAGGCCATTCATTAATCCATAATCGACAAGAGACTATGAACAGGCAACCACATCAACACAGAATCATAGAACAGTCTGGGTTGGAAGGGATCTCCAAAGGTCATCTACTGCAAGCTCCCTGCAGTGAGCAGGGACATCTTCAACAGGTTGCTTAGAGTCTTATCCAGACTGACTTTGGATGTCCCAAATGATGTGGCCTCTACTGCCTCTCTTGGCAACCTGTTCCAGTTATTGTACTCATTGTAAAAAGCTTCTTTCTTGTATCTAGTCTAAATCTTCCATCTTTTTTTAAGCCTGGTTTAATGAGGTTAAACCAATGGATTTTGCTTTGGAGCTGCAAGGACTAGAGCATGAATGGCCTCCAGTTGCATTAGGGGAGGTTTAGACTGGATCTCAGGAAGAAGTTCTCTCTTGAGAGAGTGGTTGGGCACTGGAACAGACTGCCCAGGGAAGTGATGGAGTCACCATCCCTGGAGGTGTTTAAAAAACGAGTAGCTAGAGCACCTAAAGCCACGGTCTAGTGGTTAGGGAGTTGTTGGGATGAGGGCTGGACTTGATGATCCTGGAGGTCCTTTCCAGTCATGACGATTCTATGAACGCAGTCCCTCAGCATGGTCTGGCCAAGAGGCCGTAACACATCGGGCTACAGCAACTGAATCAGATTTAATCAACTACCTCTGCTGCCAAGGCCACCCCTGCTCACAGGGACCTGGAGCACAAGCAAACAGCACATGAATAGCCACAAGCTGCCACAGCTCGTAGCAGTGAGGAGAAAGGTGCTGCAGATGCTGCATCTCGGTGTTGGGTGCTTCTCCTCAAAGTGCTGCCCTCATGAAACCTGTCACGGCTTCTCCCAATAAAGATCTTAATTTCGCTGGATGGGCCCCTCCGAACAGCCCAGAGTAACCATCTGTCACAGCAGAGCGTCATAAGGCAAATGAATCCTTCCTGGCTGCCACAAACACCACGCTGAGCTTTCCGGCCTATTGATTTCCTTTCTGTCTTTACAAGTAGAATATTAATACCCGTCTGGGAAGGGGAAAGTCAGAGATTATCTGTGAGTTAATAAAGGAAGGTGTCTCGCTTTGACACCGCACACCCAGCTGCCCTTGCAACCCGCATCGTTGCTTGAGTGTTGGTTAAACGAACAACAAGTGACTCCATCGGGGAGGTTGGCTGAAAACAGAATATTCCCTCACCCCAAATTTCTCTTCCATTATTGAAGTGGAGGTTTGCTGCATGGACCTGGGGTGTCACAGCACACAGCAGAGGGAGGAGACCCCACATCAACACAGTGCTATGGCTGGAGCCCTGAGCACCCAAGAGTGTTCCAGGATTGTACTGGATGCCTGCCCAGCACAGCACTGGTGAGTGACTTCTGGGTCCCTGCAGAGCCAGCACTGCCTGGACATGGTGGGTGTGACCTGAGACAACAGATTGGATACAACAATACTGGGACCAGTTGAGAGCCCTTTGCGCCTCCTGTGCATCTACTTACTTACAGCAACACAGTGTCAGTGCCCCACAGGGACACGGGCAGTGACTCAGCGTCCCATCCTCTGCTGAGTTGTATGGGCACTGGTCTTGGGGTCAAACATGGCCTCTGACTGTGGAGCCCCCACCCTTCTCTTCCCATTGAACATGGCAATGACTGGGTCTTAACTTAGGTGTGAGTGAAGCCGATACCAGCTCAGGACCTTCATGAACTTCATACTGGGTTCAATGCAAGAAGGACATTGAGGGGCTGCAGTGGGTGCAGAGAAAGGCAAGAAGGATGAGGAAGGGTCTGGAGAACAAACCATTTGAGGAGCAGCTGAGGAAGCTGGGGCTGGTTAGTCTGCAGAAGAGAAGGCTGAGGGGTGACCTTATTGCTCTTTACAGAAGAGCAAGGAGTGCAGGACATCTGGGCAATCCTCACCTGGCACAAACTGATTCTCATCTTCTTCTCAGGGATTTGTCTGGCAAACAGCCTGATCCCTCCCCAGTTCTCTGCCCCTTCCCTGGCAGGTCTGTGACAGGAGTTCATGCCAAGCAATGAGAGCTCACTGAATGCTCCTTGGAGATCCTCAAAGAGAACATCCAGGAGGAACTCAAAACTTTGTTACTACTAGAATGTGCACGAGGAACACAACCCATACTGCTAGAACATCCACGAGGAACAGAATCCTTTGTTACTGCTACAACATTCATGAGGAACAGAACTCTTTTGTTACTGCTAGAACATCCATGAGGAACAGAATCTTTCANGTGGAGCCCCCACCCTTCTCTTCCCATTGAACATGGTGGTACCTGGCAATGACTGGGTCTTAACTTAGATGTGAGTGAAGCCGATACCAGCTCAGGAGCTTCATGAACTTCATACTGGGTTCAATGCAAGAAGGACATTGAGGGGCTGCAGTGGGTGCAGAGAAAGGCAAGAAGGATGAGGAAGGGTCTGGAGAACAAACCATTTGAGGAGCAGCTGAGGAAGCTGAGGCTGGTTAGTCTGCAGAAGAGAAGGCTGAGGGGTGACCTTATTGCTCTTTACAGAAGAGCAAGGAGTGCAGGACATCTGGGCAATCCTCACCTGGCACAAACTGATTCTCATCTTCTTCTCAGGGATTTGTCTGGCAAACAGCCTGATCCCTCCCCAGTTCTCTGCCCCTTCCCTGGCAGGTCTGTGACAGGAGTTCATGCCAAGCAATGAGAGCTCACTGAATGCTCCTTGGAGATCCTCAAAGAGAACATCCAGGAGGAACTCAAAACTTTGTTACTACTAGAATGTGCACGAGGAACACAACCCATACTGCTAGAACATCCATGAGGAACAGAATCCTTTGTTACTGCTACAACATTAATGAGGAACAGAACTCTTTGTTACTGCTAGAATATCCATGAGGAACCCAACCCTTCATTATTGCTAGAACATCCATGAGGAACAGAACAGTTAGTTACCACCAGAACATCCATGAGGAACCCAAATCTTAGTTACTGATACAACATTCATGAGGAACCCAACCCTTCATTACTGCTAGAACATCCATGAGGAANACTACTAGAATGTGCACGAGGAACACAACCCATACTGCTAGAACATCCATGAGGAACAGAATCCTTTGTTACTGCTACAACATTAATGAGGAACAGAACTCTTTGTTACTGCTAGAATATCCATGAGGAACCCAACCCTTCATTATTGCTAGAACATCCATGAGGAACAGAACAGTTAGTTACCACCAGAACATCCATGAGGAACCCAAATCTTAGTTACTGATACAACATTCATGAGGAACCCAACCCTTCATTACTGCTAGAACATCCATGAGGAACCTAATCCTTTGTTACTGCTACAACATCCATGAGAAACAGAACTCTTTGTTACTGCTAGAACATGCATGAGGAACCAAACACTTCATTACCACTAAAATATCCTTCAGGAACAGAACCCTTTGTTACCACTAGAACATCCAGGAGAAACCCAACCCTTTGCTACCACTAGAACATCTACAAGGAACCCAACCCTTTGTTACTGCTCGTGTTCCCCAGCCATATTGATTAGTCTCGTTGTTTGTTCCTCCAGTTAACGATCACCGTGATCTGCAAATTTGCAGCTAATCACTCAAACCGGTCAAATACCGTTAGTCAGATAAATGGTTTCGATTTCTTTTGCCGCACAGTTCCAAATGGTTATTTGATTAATATTCTTCCCCCTCATGTTTTCAAAGCTTAATTTTTTCCCAAATTAATGAGAACTGATACGAATCGCATCCCACTGAGCGGAACCTGCAGTGATAGATGCGTTTGTTGAAGGCAAAACACTTTCATGTACCTTCCAAAATTCTGAGATCTGTGCAGCAGCAGCTGAATTACCTTCTGAGAGAGTTGCTGCTGAAGGACCAGGCTGGATTTCAGAACCCACTGACACAGAGACAAGGTCTGCCAGCTTCCAAGGACTAAGCCAAGGCACAGCAGCATCTATCTCAGTATCATTTACCCTTTATTAATTGAGAAGCAGACGTAGGCAGCTGGCAACCTCCTTCCAGCACTGCCTTCGAGTGGGTATGGACCGTGCAGTGGCAGTAATGAAATCATTTTTCACCCACCCCTGCAGCAGGTGTGGTGCTCCTTGGGTGGGTTTTCATTCTCCTTGAAGAACATTGCTAGAAAATTACTCGTGAAATCCAAGCAAAGTGTTCTGAAACTAATCAGAATTAATCTCCTCTCATTTCAGGTGTCCAGCAGAGAGAAGTCCATGTATCTGTTAGTTACTCCAGTTTCCTCTGCAGTCACTGGCACCTTCGAAAGGAAATGACCCTGACCCAGCTGAGGTGGTCTGAATACAAGAACAGATCCCCCTGTTGGAGACTGTTTGTTCCCACTGACTCTACAATGAGTTTACGAGGACTGGCTCGTGTTTACACACCTACAAACAAACATGTATCTGAGGGCAGAGGAATCACAGAACATTAGGGATTGGAAGGGACCTCGAAAGATCATCCAGTCCAATCCCCCTGCCACAGCAGGATCACCTAGACCAAGTCACACAGGAACACATCCAGGTGGGTCTTAGTCTCCAGTGAAGGAGACTCCACAACCTCCCTGGGCAAAGAGACCATTTTTATGTTCCGGGGCGCGTGAAGCTGTGCATCTCTCAGCTCAGACTGAGAGTAGCTGATGGGGGAAGAGAACGTGACCCTCTCTGCTTCTAGATAAACCCACCATGCACACTCCTACTGCTCTGCGGCTTTCCGTGTCATCGCTCCCCCTACAAAGAGTCACAAGAACAATATAAACTAGAATTGTTCTTCTCCCTGGAGCTGAGCTGCCACTGATAACCTCTCCATACCCACAATAAGCTCCTGGTGTGTGTGTGAGCGGGTAGGAAACGTGCACACTGGGTACTGTAGGAGGCAGCTGGTTGCCCTGAGCAGACTGTTAATACTTCTGCTGCTCTTGGTGGTGCATGTGCCTGGAGCAGCCGTGACCGACTCTGAAGACCGAAGTGGCATGTCCCACAGTTGAATGGCTGCAGTGATTTATGTGCTGAAGAGCAAGGGAGGTGAGAAGGATCACCATGTGATAAATCAATTTGGAGCTTTTCATCATCCCATCGGCGGTGAGAGCACAGCTCCAGTGATTTGTAGCAATATTAGCCTGCCGTGATTCATCTGCAGCGCCTGGCCCTTCGCTGCCCTCCAAAAGCCAGAGCAAAGCGTGGGCAGCGTTTGACTGCTGCACACAGGACACCCAAAACTCTCCTAGGGCTTTGTTTCCCAAGGCCTGTTCTGCTCCCTTAGTCCACCTCTCCCACATCTACATCACCACAAAGTGTGAGGCCCAGGAATGATCACTGTGATGACCTCTGTGAGGTGTCTCTCTGCCCATTTCTCCTGCCTATTGTGGTCCTTCTGAAGATCAACATAAACTTCTGGATGTTTAGGATGGACTTCCTCCTGGAAAGGGCCCTCAAGCCTTGGAACAGGTGCTCAGGGAGGGGTTTGAATCAGCATCCCTGGCCTTGTTTTACACTCAGGGAGATCTGGAGCTCAAGGACAGGGTTTAGCAGTGGGTTGGGACAGCTGGGTTCATGATTGGACTCAATAATCTCAAAGATCTTTTCCAACCTAAATGATTCTATGATTCTGTAATCACTTCTACATCATTTGTATTCAGACACCCAAAGGCTTTTAAAGAGCTGCCCATACACTTTAAGGAGGTGTTAAGTGTGAGGAAAAATGAGTTAATCTGAATAAAAATCACTCAACAGTCATTTCAGATCTGGGGAGACAGCCCAGACCACTGACAGACATCTCATCATCCCAGCTCTGCTGCTGCTCTTGGCCAGACCTCAACATGGAGTAACACCAAGGCTCTTTTGAACGTCCCAGCTACTCCAGCCCAGCCCGGAGCTCCAGCAGCAGCAGCGCCAGGCACTGCACATCCTGTGCTCCTAATGGACAGACCACCTCTTCTCCAGGCCTGTGGGGACACAGCACAGACAGGAGCCAGCAAACTACTGCCTGTAGGACTAGGGAGCAGAGATTACAAGTGAAATATGGGATCTGCTGCCCCTAAAACCAGGGATGGTGCCCCCATCCTTCTTAAACCCCCTGTTTCTAATGAAACACTTCAGTCCTCTCAGAGATAACGCTGCACACAAGATGTATTTTCGGTATAATTTTGAAATTGTGAGATAATAGTAATTTCCTATTTCCATTTTAAACTTGTTTCTCAAATTCTCTCTCATTTTCTTCGACTAAGTAAAATGCTTCAGAATCAAATTGCATGGCTTGTGAAAATAGCAGCCGCACATTAGCTCTGGGGATGCTTCTGCTCAAGTTAGTTTCTCTTTCGAATTACAGAGTCATAGAACGTTTGGGATCAGAAGGGACTTTGAGAGATCATAGATCATAGAATCATTAGGGATTGGAAGGGACCCCGAAAGATCATCCAGTCCAATCCCCCTGCCAGAGCAGGATTCCCTAAGACAGGTCACACAGGAACATCCAGGAGGGTTTGAAAGTCTCCAGAGCAGGAGACTCTACAACCTCTCTGGGCAGCCTGTGCTAGGGCTTCATCACCCTCACAGCGGAGAGGTTTCTTGTGATGTTGAGGTGGAACTTCCCCATTATTCCTTGTCCTATCACTGGGCACCACCAAGAAGAGCCTGGTCTCTTTCTGCGGATCCCCACCCCTCAGATATTTACAGACAGTAATGAGATCCCTCTCATCCTTCTCTTCTCCAGGGTAAACAGCCCCAGCTCCCTCAGCCTTTCTTCACAGTACAGATGCTCAAGTCCTTTCATCATACTTGTGGCTCTCCAGAAAAACACAAAACAGAAACAAAGATGAAACAGAAAAAGGAAAAACAACATTTAAAGTCTTGACTAAACAAAAATTGACTCTTTGTTTTGAAACATTGATTCAAATGTTCCCCCTAAGCTTTGTATTATCCTGCACTTTCCATTTCTGGCTCACAAGACCCTGAGCAGCACCAAACCATAGAATCATAGAATGGCCAGAGTTGGAAGAGACCTTAAAGCTCATCCAGCTCCAACCTCCCTGCACAGGCAGGGGCACCTTCACTAGACCAGGTTACTCAGGGCCCCAGTCAACCTGGCCTTGAACACTTCCAGGGATGGGGCAGCCACAACTTCCTTGGGCAACCTGTTCCAGCATCTCCACCAACCATGTCCATGTGCAGGAAAACTAAGTCCAGACAGGGTGCGTGAACTGCTGGGGCTGCAGAGCACTCACAAGGCTGATAGAAAATGGGTCTTTGCACTCCTCATCACAGACTTTCCCCACTGGACCACAGCTCTCAGGTGCATAAAACACATTGTGTAGTTTGCTGGGTTTTCTTGCCCTGTCGGGTTGTTCTCCCACATCTCCTCCTCACGTTGTAGTCTCCAGCAGAGCTGCTCACACCTCCAGCTGCTGTCCTGGCTGTGGACCATGTGTCAGGAAAAGAGCTGTAAAGCACTTGGCGAGTGGTGGGGCACTGGGTGACACAGGAGAGACAGAGCTTTTTTACTAGCAGAATAAATCCTCTGAATAAATCCTCTACTGGCTACAGCCAGTGGCTACTTGGGTCAGTCTCTCAGGAATGCTGTGAGGCTGAGCACAGAATCACTGAGTCACACAGAATCCCAGACTAGTGGGGTTGGAAGAGACCTCTAGAGCCCAACCCCTCTGAAACAGCAGGATCTCCTAGAACAAATCCCACAGGAACATTCAGGAGAGTTTGAAAGTCTTGAGAACAGGAGCCTCCACAACCTCTCTGGGCAGCCTGTTCCAGGGCTCTGGGACCTCACTGGGGAAAAGTGTTTCCTTCTGTCTATGTTGAATCTCCTAGGGTCCAGTTTGTGCCTGGTGTTGCTTGTCCT
This sequence comes from Rhinopomastus cyanomelas, assembly GCA_013400115.1. Classification (NCBI taxonomy): domain Eukaryota; kingdom Metazoa; phylum Chordata; class Aves; order Bucerotiformes; family Rhinopomastidae; genus Rhinopomastus; species Rhinopomastus cyanomelas. The sequence goes on along the minus strand of VXBP01006512.1, from coordinate 407,794 downwards.
GTCACTGGGTATCTATAGTGATACTTACAGATACTTAGGGTATCTATAAGCTTATAGATACTTAGGGTATCTGTACTTAGGTATCTATAAGCTGGGGACTAGGGCTCTTGAGTGTGTAGAGATAACCGAAAAAATATGAGAATGAGGGAGAGTGGGCTGTGAAATCCTCTAAATTATCATGAAAAAATGAATTTCCAGCATCTCCACAATTTCATAAACATTTTCCACTTCATGTCTCTCCCTTTTAATTGTTAATTGTTTTTGTTTTTGTCTTTTTCCCACTCAAAATGGACCAAAAGTGACAGAGAGAGGCTACAGAGGAGTCAAAATGGAAAGAAAAATAGAACCTTGAATTTTCTCCCCAGCCAACCTAATCTTGATCATTCAGGATTGATTGATTTATTTACAAAAAGGTAATTTTAGACTCCTTAAAAAAAAGGAAAAAAAGCATTGTGTCAAACTTCAAAGCAAATTTACAACCCCATGTTCCTTGGGATGAGGATGTGAACAGCAGTGGGCTCACTCAGCTTCAACTAACTGCCTGTACTCTGGCAGCACAAGGGCTGGGATCACATAATTGAGGCCGTTCACAGAAAGAAATGGTGCCATCAGCTCTATCCCACCCAGAATTTTTGGTTTAATTACTTCCCTGGGGTGCCCTTACAGACAATACTTCCCCATTTGCAACTCTCTTTGACCCTCTTTGATTTCCTGTTTGCTCAGTTCAATTTTACTCCCCAAACCACTTCTGAGTTCACAGTAAGTTGTGGTTACTCATAAAATGTCACTCAAGCGATCTTGGGTGGAAAGGTTAATGCAAATCAGCCTCTCTCTGTTCCACACACTCTCTCCTTCAGCAGCAGACAGAGGTTTCCTCTCCCGCCGGAGCACTTCTCTGCAAAATAATTACCTCATGCAGATGAAACACGCTGAGCTGGAGCCATCCTCGGTTTCATCAGTGGATGACAGAGGAATCACTGATGCTCCAGAGTTCTGTGCCAAGACATGAAGAGCCAGGAGCTCCCCGCTGCTCCCTAGTGACTCCATTGAATGCGCTGCGCATGCTCTGCATCTCTCACTCTGTACTGGTGCTGCTGGTGCCCAGGATACCCTGTCAGCATCCAGCTTTTCACAGCCTGTCTGCACCACGAGAAGGGTCTCTCATTTGGCCAGTCCTGTCCCCATTTTGCATCTGGCATGGAGGAACTGGGAGCTTCATCACTCAGTCCATGAGGAGCTGAGCGCAGGAGAGCAAAGCTCTTGGTGGCTTCCCCACTGTCACAACCCACCCATTCTCCCTGCACCAGGCAGATTGCTGCCTCCCTCCCCAACCCTGCAGCCACTGGAACAGCCTGTTGGGGTGGGGGATCCCCAGCAGTGTGTGACAGGGCTGCAGGTGAATGTGAGAGGCTGCTCTTTTTATCTCCTGAAACCTTAAGATTTCACCCTTGGTGCCCAGAGCTCCTTCCACGGGCTGGGTTTTTGCAGAAAGCAGCTCCCAGGCAACTGGGAAAAGGAATGGAGATTGTTCAGACTGGTACTCAGTGCCCCTCAGTACCTTCCCCTCAGCTCAAAGGGAGGCCCTAAAGCTCAGCCCAGGACTTTATTCAGGTCCCAGTCTCAAGCGAAGGCTACCTGGCACATCACAACCTTCTGAGATCACACACTCCCTCCTTCTCACTGGAGCAATTTTTCCTTTCTATCCTCTTCCTTTCCCAGTTGCCTTTAAATAAAAGGCAGCATCTGGGGCAATGAAGCCATCATGCTCCCCACAGCTGTAGCAACAGCTGCCAGTCTGCAAGGTGTAAGGAAAACATTCAACACCCGAACTCTGGTCCTGCAGGGCACGCTCTGCCTTTTCTCCAGTCTAACTCACAGCAAGGCTGCGTGGAGGGACTCTGCTTTTTATTCAGAAGACAATAACCATAGAATCTCAGAAAGTGTTGCCACAGGGCATCCAGTCCAACCCGCTGACACCATGCACAGCCATCACTCACCAGACCAAGTTGCCTGGAGTCCCAGTCAGCCTGACCTTGAATGGCTTCAGGGATGGGGCCTCCACCTCTCTGGGCAGCTTGTTCCAGGGATCCTCCATCCTCAGATTCAAGTGTTTTTTCCTCCTGTCCAGCCTCAAGCTGCCCTCTTCCAGCTTCAAACCTTGACCTCTCAGACTACTGTTCTCTGCCCTCGGGAACGGTCTTCCCCAGCCTTCCCACAGAAACATCCTCTCCCTGGAGGATCCCCAAGCACTCGGTCACTACACAGCACAAACATCATTCATCTGCCTGGTACAGGACTGGCCAGGGCACGCTGCCCTGTGTTCACACACCCAAAGAACAGCAGTTTTGCACAACACAAACCCCTGCACGTAAACCTGAGAGCTTTTCATCCACTCAGAAGCCCACTGGGTAATTCCCATACAAAAAGCAGAGCATTGTAACAGGTTTATTATAATGGTAGCTTGAAGATGCTTCTTGTTTATGGGATGCAGTAACTGCATCACAGACAAGATAAATTCTAAAGGCAGTGTCAGAATGTTCAGCACTGAAGTTTATTAGCTGAGGACACAGATCTCATCACGCCAGCTGGATAAAACCCTGTCTCGCAGCAGTTTTTATTACAACAATGATTTTTAATTAAATATTAAAATATTAAATGGAAGATAATGCTAAGTGAAAGGAGCTTTAAGAAAGATGCCAGTTTGGCCCTTCATTTTCTGTGAACACAAACTAACCTTGCTTCACCCGTTTAGTCTGAAGGATGTTGAGGAGAGATCCTATCATTCTCTTCAGCTACCTGACAGGAGGGTGTAGAGAGGTGGGGGTTGGTCTCTTCTCACAAGGAACAAGTGATAGGACAAAAGGAAACGGCCTCAAGTGGCACCAGGGGGAGTTTAAACTGGCCCTGAGGAGAAACTTCTCCCTGGAAAGGGCCTTCAGGCTTTGGAAAAGGCTGCCCAGGGAGGGGATTGAATTGCCATCCCTGGTTGTGCTTCACAGTGGTGGAGATGTTTTGCTCAGGGCCAGGGTTTAGCAGAGGGTTGGGACAGTTGCATTAATGTTGGACTCAATGAGCTTGAAGGTCTTTTCCAACCTAAACAATTCTATGATTCTATGCTGTAAGTAAATCTGCTTTCCACACACTTCTCTCCTTCCTTGTTCCTTTCTCTCTAAGGACCTTTCTTGTCTGTAAGGTCACAGCCCCTCTTGGTGGACTGTGTTGCTCCTCAGAGACTGCAATGGGTGTGCAACTGCCTCCCAGCACAAACACCCAGCAGCTCTGACAGTAATTTTGTCTGAGGTCACTAACGACCTGCTGTAGGTGCAAGTGTGTGTTAGAGAGACATTTGAACCATTATTAGCACAGACTCCTGTTCACGCAGCAGCAGTGAAGAAGGGGCAGTCCAACATCGCCCCACTTCTCAGTCTCAACCATTTATCTGCAGTGGCTGTGAGACAGAAGCAGTTCAGAGCACCCGTTAAACAGGGAACTGCAAAAGGGTCCTGAACTCATCTGCTCAGGGCTTTGCAGAGCAGGATCATTCCCTGGTGCCCAGCAGGCAGGGTCACCGCGGTGTGCCAGGCTGGGCTCACTACAGCCAGAGCTGTGTAGAAAATATTCAGTCATTTATTTTTATAGCAGGATAATGGTGCTGTTCTGCTTAGAGTTGGGCCAGCTGGCTGGGGAACCCAGGCACTTTCAGGAGATTGTTTCCCCTCAGCTTCTTGCTTTGACTACCTAAGCACAGTAATGGGATCCCAGTTCTTACTGAGCTGCCACAGATTTTGTCAGCTGCGTCCTCGCTCAGGAGCTTTATGGGAAAAGGAGACTGCTAGAGACACTTTGTTCAAGTCCTGCTTCATACAACGAAGAAAGTTTCACAGGCACTTTCTCCAACCAGCCAGATAATTCACAGCCAGCTCCAAGTGAGATGGTTGAGCTGCCACAGCTAAAAATGAAACCTGTTACTTCCCATTTTTTAACCCATTTAGAAGCAGCAGCTCCATTTGCTGGTTCCACTCTCTCCTCTAAACTGAACAAACTGAATTAATCTTGTCTTTTCTACCATCTCTCCCCATAGTCCTCACAACGACACCCAGAAATCCTGTCTTATATTCTCATATTCAGAGTTTGAGGTGGCCCATCTTGCCTTGCAGAGCCAGCTAAGACAAGCTAATAAAACACAGTGTGACGGAGTCTGTGACAACAAACACTCTTGGAGTGGGAAATGTGATTTGATTGCTCAGGACTCTTACGGTCTCATGGCAATATGATTTTATTAGAATGAAAGAGCCCTCATCTTACTGAAACAAACTGCTTTGATGCTGCTTTGATACCACAGTTCCCCATCACTGAATGTTAAGACCTTCATAGGACATGGACTCTGTGAAGAGCTGGCTCTTCTCTCAGGCTGCTACATCCCACAAAGCCCAGAGGCTGCTGAGAGTCCTCTCCCTTCATGTATTTCTCAGGGCTCTCTGCTTTTACCTCCGAAAGATCAAAGCCTGAGCCTGAATTGCAGCCAGCAAGGGCACAAAGAGCAGAGAAAAGGAAGAGCTCCTTCCGCTTTGAGCACTGCCAGTCAGGGGGATTTATCTCCCAGCCGATACGTCCCGATCGGTCTGTCATCTCGGATCGATTCACGGCTTCATCAAACATCACAGCTCATCATTAAGCAGGGCTATAAAATCAGGCAGATGAATGGCACTGAGGCCACAGTCTGCCAGGCACTGCTGCTCCAGTTTTCTCAAAGTACTTTGCCTGCCCTTCTCTCGTTTTCCTGCTTAAGTATTTCTGAAAGATGCTCCTATGGCTCCTGGGCAGTGATGGCTGTGAGACTCATAGATTCATAGATACCAGGTTGGAAGAGACCTCGAGGATCATCTAGTCCAACCTGTCCAGCAAAAAATAGTTCAAATGAGATGTCCCAGCAGCCTGTCCAGGTGGGTCTGAAAACTGCCCAATGTAGGAAAATTGACCCTTCCCTTGGGAGATGATCCCAGTGGTTGATTGTTCTCATGGGGAAGAATGTTCTTTGGGGCTCCAATCGGAATCTCCCCAGGAGTCACTGACACCCGTCACTCCTTGTCTGTTCCATGGGACTCCTTGCAAAAAGGGAACCACCATATTCTTGGCAGCTTCCCCTAATGGTCTGGGCCACAGGAATAAGGTCCCTCCTGAGTCTTCTCAGGTGAACACACTCTCTCAGCCTTTCTCCATACAACAGGGCTTCCAGTCATTTCATCTAGGGGATCTACAAAGCACAACAGGCTGAGCTAAAAGTTGGAAATTGCCTGGGATTCCTCCAGAGATGGAGTGACTTCAGTTTCTAAAGTCCTGGTGAGTTTGATGTCCCCAGCCCCTCACATCTCTCCAGCTTCCACTGACCTGAGGGAGTGGGAGACCCATTTCCCTCTTCAAGCCTTTACCCATCCCTGCCAGCACTGGGAGCTGCAGAAGGTCAGAGATCTGTCAGCTCCCACATCCCCCTGGAAATCCTCGGGGGAAGCTGTGATGGGCAGTTCCATGGGAATTTAGACTTTTTAAACACTGTTTTCCTGCCTGACCAATGAGGCTCATAGTGTTTTACCTACTCGTTGTATTTCACCTACTCATAGTACATTACCTACTCACTGTATTTTACTCACTCACAGTATTTTACTCACAGTATTTTACCTCCACATACTATTTTACCTACACATAGTATATTACCTACTCATAGTACATTACCTATTCACAGTACATTACCTACTCACAGTATTTTATTTATTCATTGTATTTTACCTACTCACAGTATTTTGCCTACTCATACTATTTCACCTACTCACAGTACATTGCCTGCTCATAGTACATTACCTACTTATAGTATTTTACATGCTCACTGTATTTTAGTCACTCACAGTATTGTACCTACACATAGTATTTTACCTACTCATAGTACACTTAGCTACTCACAGTATTTTACCTACTCACAGTATTTTATCTACACACAGCATCTCCCCTGCCCGTGTTGAAGTGAGGATTCATTAGCATTGGTATTGTGGCTGAAGGTTCGGATATTCTGGCTACCAGGGCACTAAACCAACCTCCCTGTTACTTTATTCTCTTTACTACCCACCTCCAGAGCTCAGTCTTGGAGTGGAGTAACACATGAGTTCTCACACAAGGCAAATCTAAACAAGGTGGAGAATTCTGAGGGTATTCCATGAACCTGGGAGTACCTGACAGGAGCCGCCAGAATTATTGATGATGGTTGTACTTGACTCATCTCCCGTTTTTTTGCTGCAGGACTACAGCGAGGAGTGAAAATCCTTCAGCGCAAACTGGAAAGCTCTGCTCTGCCCCTCCTTGCAGGACCCTGCCGAGAAATTCTCTTTGAAGCCCAAGGTTGGTGTTGCCCTGCTGACTCTGCCAGGCTGGATTCCCCGAGTTTCAAGGCTTTTTAGCAAGAAGCAGCATAAAAAGCCTGAGGTTTTGCTCCTTCTAAGAGCAGTTTCTTGCTCAAGCTAACCCTGTGAGGCTGAAAAGTGTGATCATCAAATCTCTCAAGTTTTTTACTGATGTGGTTGTCAAGTTTACAAGAAGGAGCTGAGACAGTGAGTAGGATGAAACAGAAAAATCCCTGAATCCAGTGGCTGAGGGACCAGAGCAAACCACTGCCACCTCCAGTACAGACACATCACACATACACTACGTGTCTGAGCCCATCTACTGCTCCAGTGAGGACAGACCTGGCTGCTCAGGATGAAGCAGCCATCAATAACCTAGAGATTCCTACAGCACTTGAACTCTCCTCAGCACCTCTGCCTTCTGAGCAATGGGGGGTAGTTCAGTTTGCCTGGCAGCTTTTGGGGAGCAGAAAAGGAGGTTTCAGGTAAACCATGGATGATTCAGACATTCTAAGGCCTTGAGAAATCACTGAAGAGCAGCAGGGAAAGGGATTTGTACGAGGAGGGTGACGGGTCACTGATTTCTGCTTCACAGATTTTTGAAGCACCAACACCACTGACCATAAAAAACACCCTTGGGTTCTGAGCTTCCTGAGCCAGAGGATTCAGCTCTGGCTCATGCTGAGCTGAGATTTCATTCCATGATGCAAGTGTGAGTTAATAGAACATTGGCCTGAGCACAGATCTAGGACTGAGCTGAGGGCTCTGTGTGTAACACGGCATAAAGCTCTGAGCAGGACAGCAGAGCACTGTCCATTCACAGTCACAGAATCCCACACTGGTGAGGCTGGAAAGGACTTCTGGAGATTGTCCAGTCTAACCCTCCTGTTACAGCAGGATCCCCTAGGCCAGGTCACACAGGAACAGTACAAGTGCATTTGAAAACCTCCAGAGCAGGAGACTCTACAGCCTCTCTGGGCAGCCTGGGCCAGGGCTGTGCCACCCTCACTGGGAAGCTTTTACTTCTGTTTAGGTGAAACTCCCTGTGTTCCACTTTGTGCCCAGTGCCCCTTGTCCTGTCATTGGGCACCATCAAGAAGAGTCTGGTCCCATCCAGCTCACACTCAGCCTTTAGCTATGGATCAGCACTGATCAGATCCCTCCTCAGTCTCCTCCTCTCCAGATTGATCAGCCCCAGCTCTTTTAGCCTCTCCCCATCAAAGAGATGCTCCAACCCCTGACCATTCTCTGTACTGGTGATGCTGTGCTTGGCCAGTCACCAGCTGACTGGAATTGAGCTCTTCACCCATCTGTGCCCCATCCTTGGCTCCATCCAGACACCCAGCACAAGAGCAGGAGGCTCACACCAGCATTTCTTTCAGCTGGAATGAAGCAGCCCAGCTCAGAGGGAGAGAAGGCAGAGACAAGCCATGTGCACATGGAACTAGAAGCTGATGACACAAGGTGTCATCTCCTGGGTGGGAAAATATATCTGTTCTTATTTCTAAGCCAGTGGATCTCATAAAGTCATTGCTGTTATTTATCTTGTAAACATCTTCTTGATGTCAGCTCCCAGTATTTTCTTACAAGTCTCCTGATGATGACACACATCATCATTCCTCACTTGCTCATCGCTCTGGGTACACCGGAGCCTCAGCGTTCCATTACAAATGAAAAGCTTCTCTCAGCCCACCCAGACCTGCAGAAAACATGATCTGACTGACTAGAAAGAAGAAAAACATCAAACTAGCACCAGAAAAAAACAAGTAAAAGAAAAATTAAACTTGTGATTCATTAAAACCAGCTTTTGGATTTGTTACTCATGTAATTTTGGATGTGTTCAGCTGGTAGAGCTGCACATCCAGTTATTACATCTTCTACCAGTGAGGGGTGGGGAGGTGACTGCAGCACTGGCTGAAGGTATTTCTCTCACGCTGCTGCACCGAGCTGGAGCAGCCTCACCGAGAGTGACTCTAGCTGTTGGGTCACTCAGCAGCCCAAGGGAGCAGCACCAGCAGAGCAGTCTGGTAATAGCCCAGGAGAGCTGTTTTCTCGGGGTTTTTGGACGTAGCATCCTGCTATGAACAATATTGGGTGTTAATCACATACCTGCTCGAATCTGAGGCTGTTTTGTGCAGAGCAGTCCAAAACTGGGGCTACTGATGAAGCAAACCCTGCAGTGAATGTGACAGCAATGCCAACGCTCTTCCTTATCCCCCAGGATGTCATTGGAAGGAACCGTCCAATGCAGTGGCAGAAGGTCTGAATAATCAACCACTCATCTACCTTTTAACCACCTGAAATGATCTTGAAGAGGCCAAGCACCACAAAGTTCCTCATTCCTGGAAGTGCCAGGATGAGCAGCAGAACAGAATCTATCACTGGCTGAGCCAGCAGGTTTGTTGTGAATGAATGGCACCTGTCCAGAGCAAAACCAGTCATCTCCAGCAAAGAGGACGGAACGGAGCAGAAAGATCTTGTTAATCTATATATTCGCTACTCAGCCCCACGCCGCTGCCAACGTGGCACTGGCACTTGGCTGGCCATCAAATCAATTCACCGTTCAGAAGGGATTTCTTCCTGATGGATGCATTCCTGAGAACAGATAGCCATAAAAGAGAAAAATAGACTGGCTGTGCCCCGCTAGCAACAACCTGCAAAGTCATTATCATCGGCTGCCCCTCGTGAATTAGGATGCTGTGGCCGTGCAATGCACTGTCTGAGGTCATCTATCAGCACACGGATTTATGGACTCCACAGAAGCTGTCTCGGTCATTGTTTCCTCCTCCATTTTACTCAGGATCCCTCTGTTTAGATTTTTGTCAAGATCCCTGCTCCTCTATGTCATTGCTGGCTGGGCAAAGTGCTCCAGCCACCCAGCAGTGCAGCTGAACCCTCACTGTGAGAGGAGGGGCTCCAAGTAGACAAGGGCTTCCACAGAGTGTGGCAGCCTGTCCTGTCTCAAAAGTGCACAAAGATTGCCAGGATGGGGAAGGTTTTGTGGCCACACACTTTCTCATGAGGTTCACCTGGGATTTCTACAGCTCCTGTCCTAAATGCCTGAACTGGTTCAAGCTCTGAGTGCAGTCAACACTGAACTACAGACGTCGCAACCAATGCATTCATGGATGAATAATGGTTCCTCCTGAAACACATGGGCACTTCATCTTTGCATCCAGACACACAGTCACAGAATCACAAGATTACTGAGGCTGGAAAAGCCCTCGGAGCTCATCCAGCCCAGCTCAGGACCTAACATCACCACAACAGACACACCAGGGCACTAAGGGCCACAGTCACTCTGTCCTTCAACACCTCCAGGGTGGGGACACCACCACTGCCCTGGGCAGTCCAGTCCAGGCTCTGATCACCCTTTCCATGAGGAAGGGCTTCCTAATGTCCAATCTGACCCTCCCCTGGGAGCTTCAGGCCCTGCCCTCCCATCCTGGCCCTGGCTGCCTGGAAAAAGAGCCCGACCCCCACCTGACTACAAACTCTCTTCAGAGAGTTGGAGAGAGGGAGAAGGTCCCCCCAGCAGTCTCCCCTTCTCCAGGCTAAACACCCCCAGCTCCTCCAGCCTCTCGCCATCAGCCTTTCCCTCCAGACCCTTCCCCAGCCTCGTTGCTCCTCTGGATCTGCTCCAGCCCCTCAATCTCTTTCCTGAAGTGAGGGGCCCAGCACTGCCCCTAGTACTCAGGGGAGGCCTCCCCAGTGCCCAGTACAGGGGAAGAGTGACATCCCTAGCCCTGCTGGCCACACTATTGCTGATCCAGGCCAGGATGCCATTGGCCTTCCAGCCTACCTGGGCACATTGCTGGCTCCTGTTCAGCCAGTTGTCAACCAGTACTCCCCAGTCCTTGGGGTCTTCTGAATCTCTTAGAATAATGGGGAGGATGAGTCTAAGCAAGCTGGGCTGTGCTGCCCTGGCACACATCCCCAGGCCAGCTCAGCAGTGATTTACAGCAGCAGAGTCTGGCCAGATGTTCCCTCCCAAACTCTCTGTATCTGACCAGCTCTATTGACCACACTGGCTCCAGCAAGGACCTCAGCAGCGTGAATCAGGACAGAAACCAAGTGGACCATGAGGCTTAGTGCAAACAATGCTTATGAACCAGAAATGCAGAAAATCAGGCGGGGAAGGGACAGCATTTGGAACCTCCAGAGGGACCTCACTACACACTGAGGTGTTTTTCACTGAATATTGAAGGGAAGGAGCTGATGCAGCTGGAAATGATCCAGCTCCCCGTGACAGCACGAATAAAAATCCCATATGTACAGTGCGTGCTTCCTACAGATGGCAGCGTGTGGAAAGATCAGAGAGTTAATGAACGAAAATATCACCGTAAAATAACCTGATGCTGTGTGTGCGTCCCAGCCCCGGGCAGCTCTCCACCCTTTTCTGCTCACCCGCCCCTGTTTGCACTGCCAAACTCTAGCACAGGGCAGTTGGAGATTGCTGCAGCTCTGAGGGGGCTCTCTTCCCCTCTGTGGGTCTCTCAAGCACAGGTTCAGCTCTGAAGTTCAGCCTGCACAGCACTGTGAGACAGGCTCCCAGGTCTGTGTGAACTGGCCTAGCACAGGCTCTGTTTGGCTCTGTGCTTCTGCAAGGACAAGTACTGGGTCCTGCACTGGGGCCACAACAACCCCCTGCAGCTACAGGCTTGAGGAAGAGTGGCTGGAGAGTTGAGCTGTCTGACAGAAAGGGACCTGGGGTGTTGGTTAACAGCCAGCTGAGCAGGAGCCAGCAGAGTGCCCAGGTGGCCAAAAACATCAATGGTATCCTGGCTTGGAACAGCAATAGTGTGGCCAGCAAGAGTAGGGAAGTGACTGTCTCCCTGTACTGGGCACTGGTGAGGCCACATCTCAAGTACTGGGGGCAGTTCTGGGTACCACAGTTCAAGAAAGAGACCGAAGTGCTTGAGTAGGGGCACAGAAGGACAACGGAGCTGGTGAAGGGCCCAGACAACAAATCTTGCGAGGAGTGGCTGAGGGAGCTGGGGCTGTTTATGCTGAGGAAGAGCAAAGGCTGAATCTCTTTTCTGGAAATGGGGACCATCTTGATTTATGCAGCACTCGAGCAGACCTTTACGTGAGCCCTGGTGCTGAGTTTCCTCTTCAGTGCTGTCTTCCTGTGGAAAACAGGGTTATAAGCCCCCCCATTCTTCCACGACTCCACCTCACAATCCTGCACACGAACTCATGAATCTACGGGGCTGTAAAATAGTGCCTGAGCTACTCCCTCCCCTCTCTTCACGAACAGCAGTCCAAGAGAACTGCAGAGTCAACAGTTCTAAGCTCCTGACAGGTATTTGCTTTGGCTTGCCAGCGTGATCTGCAGGGCTATAAAGCTGGTGCTGGGCATGGATCACACTGCTGTAGGGCTCTCTTGCTGGCAACTAACAGGTGGAGCACCTGGAAAGAAAACTGTGCAATTCATTACCCGGTGGAGGTGCTCTGGCATGGCGTAGGACATTGAAAGGATAAAAGACAGTTTGTTTCCAGGAGGCAAAAAGAGGTTCTTTGTGATTCCCAGGTCCAGAATGAGCTGTTGGGTTTTCACACAGAATCACTGAATTGGTCTGGTTGGAAGAAACCTTGAAGTTCATCAAGTTCAGCCGTTCCACCAGCACTGCCAGGTCGCCACAAAGCCCCGTCTCTCATCCCACATCTCCAAGGCTTTGCAACCCCTCCAGACACCAGAACTCTTCCACTGCCCTGGGCAGCCTGGGCCAGACATGGGGAACCCTTTGGGTAATAAACTTCCTCAGGGCCAATCTCAACCTGCCCTGGGGCAACTTGAGGCCCCGGGTCCTGTTGCTTATTCCTTGGGAGAAGAGACCAACCTCCATCACACTCCAACCTCCTGTCAGGGAGTTGTTGAGAGTCAGAAGGTTTCCCCTGAGCCTCCTTTTCTCCAGTTCAATCCCCCCCTTTCCCTCAACAGCTCCTCACAGCACTGGTGCTCCAGCCCCTTCCCCAGCTCCGTTCTCTTCTCTGGACCTGTTCCAGCCTCTCCATGTCATGGCAGTGAGTGAGAGGCCTAGAGCTGACCTCAGGATTGGAGGTGGTGCCTCTCCAGTGCCCAGTACAGGGGGGACAATCCTTCCTCTTGTCCTGCTGGCCACATCAGTGTTGACACAAGCCAGGATGCTGCTGGGCACACACTGCATCATCCTCAGTTGCTGTTGACCACATCCCCTCCCAAGGTCCTTTTCCCCAGGCAGTTTCCAGCCACTCTGCAGCAGCCTGGAGTGTTGCAGGGGTTGGTGTGACCCATGTGCAGGACCTGACACTTGGCCTTTTCTACTCCTTCACTTAGCACAGCACAGCCCCTGTGTCCCTGGGGCCAGCAGGAGCCAAGGACCCACGGCCAGCTGTTCCTGTCTGCATGTTCTGAACCCAGCTCCTGCCCCAGCACACATCTCCTGTGAAGTCTCACTCTGTTGGAAAGTTCTGCTCTTAGCCAGGTGGCAACAGCCTTTCCTTAACCTCCTCCAGACTTCAACGAGTCAGCGAGGAAGGGTCCTGTAGGCAGGGGATGGGAATTTCTTGCTGTGCAACCCCCAGCTCGCTGCATCTCCAAGGCAGTGATGCTGCGTTTGGAATAGACCCTGGAGGTGTCTTGGGTACAAAACCTGAGCTAAGCAGCGCTGCAGAGGAGACGTTTACACTGAGCTGAGGTAAAACTGGGCAAACAGAGTTTTTACATTAACCATAACATAACTTAATCAGTTCATTAATCACCAGGCTTTGCATCCTGCTTTTAAGACACGGGGGGTGCACGGCGCATTCCTCCCACAAAACTTTAATAGTCTGCTTGAGTCATTGTGATGAGTGAATGAGAAACAGCTCAGCTTGTGCCTAAAGCATGCTGTCCTCACACAACGGGGTAGTTTTTCATAGGGAAAGACAAACATTAGTTTCTCAAAGTAGGTGGTCATGGTAAAATTAACAGCAGAGTTAAAGAGACTGGTTACAGACAGGGGCTCACGCTGCCGCCTTCATCAGGCCCAGGAAAACTGCTCCCAGCTCTCAGCTCACATTCCAGTATGATACTGTCTTATCAAATTTTAATTCAGCCCTTATTGGGGATGAATAATTTAATGGCAGACAGTAACAGACGGTCAGCCAGCCCATGGCCCTCGAGGAAAAAAGAAGGATGTCAGACATGACAGTCTCCAGCCGATGTAAATCAGCATCACTCAGGCAGCTCTCATGTGTCTGCACCAGTTTACAGTGGTTGTCAGACTGGACTGTGTGGGCAAGAAGATGCTGCTCTAGGTGCAAGAGCACAGACCATTTGCACTTACCACTGAGATGATGTGGCCTAGAATTACTTGGGGATCAGCAGTCGGGGTTTTTGACCCAAACCAGCTTCGATCAGGTGTAGCTCCCTCTTACACACCAGCTAAACTTCCCCTTTTCCAGGGCATCACTGGAAGGTGTGGGATTGGCAGCTGACAGACATGGGCAGCCTGACCAGCCTCTCCATCTCATACAGCTTCACCTTGAGCTGAGTTCCCAGTCCTGAGTGGTGATCTGACCTCTTAACTCTCCTCCCTCCTTTTCCTCTTTTCCTCTCTTCTGATCTCTGGGTTGGCCACCCAGTGACTTTAGTGATTTCTGTGCCTTCTGAGTTTGGAATCTGATAATTTCAGTAAACTTTGACTTTATGTGGAGCTGTGGTGTAAAACTTCTTAATTCAACCCAAAGTGAATCCATGAACCTTTTCTTAAGACTGGGATGTGACATCTTCTCTGAGCCTGAGCAAGACCCTGCTATGAATCAGCAGAGATCTTCGCAGAGGATGTTCTGATCTGGACCAGTGATGCAAGATGGATTTTAAAAATGATTCCTGAGTTGCCCTGGCCTGAACAGGTGACTCAGAGCTACTGAGGTCTGGCTGCTTTCTGAAAAGCTGTTTGAGTTGATGTTTCTACCTGTCTGGGTTTTCATTTAGTCACAGAAAACTGATGTGCAGGAAGCCAGCCCACAGCTCCACACCCCATAGGGCTAACAAAGCCCTCACGGTTGGAACAGCACTCACTCCTCACCTCTAGATTTCCAGAAAGAAGGACATCAAAGGGAAAGAGAAGCTCCGTGGAGTAGCTGTTCCTGATTCATTACTCTCCCAATTCACAACTCAGATTCTCAGAGTCTGAAGCAGAAGCCATATGGTAAAAGCTGAGCAAAATATGGGACTCCTATCCTATGGCAGAGCCCCATGTTTCAGCACTTTGTTTTCACCCCAAACTGCGATGGGAAGCGAATGTTTGTTATTGAACTGAAACTCCAGAAGCGCTTCAGCAAGACGTTTTTTAAATGAAGAGAAACAGGTTGACATCTTCCAAGCTGAAAGATTTCACTGCTTTTTGTTGAACTGGTGTAAAACACTCATTTCTGAGTGATGGCAGCGCTGGGCTGGATTCGCCCCCTCTACACTCTGCTGCAACACCACGCGTGAAGGCTTCACACCATTTCTGGATGGATCTTGCAGAAGATATTGCAGGTATGGAAATGGCTGAACAAGGAAATGGTTCATGGCTCATAGAACCATCTTTGAAGGAGCAAAGCTGACATTTTCCCTATTTTAAACAAATGGTTGCACAGCCACAATGCAGTCAGGCACCAGGACACAAAGGAACTCTTTCCCTTCGTTGCTGCTCAACCAGATGATGGACTAAGTACTTCATTACACAAAACACCAAGAAATCTCCAGCACACTGACCCTAAAACCCAGGTCCCTGTTCTGCAGTTGGAACATAGTCACAGCCCTCTGAGCTCAGCCAGCCCACACCAGGGCGCTAAGTACCACAGCCAGGCTGTCCATCAACACCTCCACCACTGCCCTGGGCAGGCCATTCCAGGCTCTGATCACCCTTGTGGTCAGGAAAGGCTTCCTAACATCCAACCTAACCCTTCCCTGGCAACTCAGGCCCTGCCCTCTCATCCTGATGCTGGTAGCCTGGGAGAAGAGCCTGACCTCCAACAGTCTACAACCTCTCTTCAGGGAGTTGTAGGGAGGAAGAAGGTCCCCTCGAGTCTATCCTCTTCTCCAGGCTAAACACCCCCAGCTCCCTCAGCCTCTCCTCATCAGCCTTTCCCTCCAGTCCCTTCCCCAGCCCCATTGCTCCTCTGGACCCACTTCAGTCCCTCAGTCTTTCTTGAAGCGAGAGACCCAGCACTGCTCCCAGTACTTGAGGGGAAGAATCCCATTATGTTGGGTTGATATCAACCAAGGACCTTCCAAATTGTGTGAATTTGTAGAGAGGGGCTGAGGAACAACTCCAGGAGCGCACAGCCTGGGCTTACAGAAGGTGGGAAAAGGGACTTGGTCCTGCCTAACTACTGATCTAATGGGGCCAGGAGGGCCCCTCTTTGCCAATCTCCCTGTCACCAGCTTTTACAGAAGGGACTGACCAAGCTGCAAGGGAGTTAAGGCCAAAGCTGTACAAACCAAGTGAGTTAGAGAGGTGCTTTCACTGGTTGAGAACCACTCGTGGACCCAGGTGACTTTCCCAAGGTCAGTATTGAAGGCTCCACTCATGCCCTCGTTTAATCAAAGTCATTAATTTAAAGTATGAATTCTAACACCCCTTTAATCCTTCTTAACAATAAGAAGCACTATTAAATCCTTAATGTGCCTACTTTAATTATAACCTATCAAAGGCGGAATCAATTCTAAGCGGTAAACACGAAACGCACTATTCGGAGAGTGGATGAGATCACGCCTTTTAAAATGCAAATTGAGACTGAAGCATTAAACCTATAATAAAGTTCAATTAATCTTTCCCCTTAAAACACACACAAAATATTTAATCTCAGTCTAATCTCAGAGGCTGATTGAATCGGAGCCAGAGAAGGCAGCGCTGGTCATGTGCAAACAGGCACGAGCTGGAATCGCTTATCCCTGGGAGGTGGATGTGTGTGTGAGAGGGCAGGGGGGCAGATCCATTCGAGTTTAGAATGAAGGGGATTATTTTGGGAGGTTTACAGACACTGAAATGACCCGTTATCTCATGACCCTTTCAGATTTTCCTACCTGAAAAGACATCCACTGGGAACTGAAGTTACATATAATCATGAAATGGTTTGGGTTGGAAGGAGACTTAACTGTCACACAGTTCCAACCCCCTGCCACGGGCAGTGACGCCTCTCACCAGAGCAGGTTGCCCAGAGCCCCATCCAACCTGGCCTTGAACACTTCCAGGGATGGAGGAGTCCCTGTCTGGGGCTGGGACAGCAGCAGCCTTGGCCAAAGCCATTTTCCTTACTGCTGACCGCTTCTGAGAAGGACCCCATGGAATTAGAGGGGAAGTTACAGTAGAAGCTGGAGAGATTCTTATCCAGTCTCACGGCACAGAGAATCCCCAAGGATGCTGCAGTGTCTCTGCCTTTCTCAGCGCTGTCTCAGCACAGAGGCAGAGTTAAGGGCCCTGGAGTGTCTTCTTCACTAGGAGAGAGCTAAGCCTGAAGCAGAGAGGACTGAAGGGGGATCTCATCAGTGCTGGTCGACAGCTCAAGGGTAAGTGTCAGCAGAAAGGGACCAGGCTCTTCTCACTGGTGCCCAGTGACAGGACAGGGGGCACAAACTGGAGCACAGGAAGTTCAACTGGAACACAAGGAAAATCTTTTTCCCAGTGAGACGAGAGTGCCCACAGAGGTTGTGAAGGCTCCTGCTCCACAGACATTCCAAACCTGCCTGGATGTTCCTGTGGGATCTGCGATAGGAGATCCTGCTCTGGCAAGGGGTGTCGGACTAGATGATCTCCAGAGGTCCTTTCCAACCCCCACCATTCTAGGATTCTATGGTAAGTTGGAACAACACCTCCAAGAGAATAAAGTCCAACCACCAACCCACAGGACACTGCAGAAGCTGGTGGGCAGCCCTGCTCGTCCTCCTGCAGCACCAGTCTACAGCCTCGGTGCAGGGAAAAGCCTGGCAGGGTGCTGTGGGGTGACGCTCAGCTCGTGTTTGCTGCAGCTCCCGAGAGCTGCGAGGAACAGGCAAGTGCTCCCCCTTGCAGAAGCAAGTTTGCTTCTACACCCAACCGCGAAGTAAAAATGCAAATGCCAGCTCTGCGACTGTTCCGGGAGGCATTTGGGGATAATGAAGCTCTTTTGTTTTATGAAAGAGCCGTGTTCCAGGCCCGTTAACATATTTTTAAAGGAATATTTATGTTGTAAAGCAGAAGACAGTCCTAAACAAAAAGTCACTAGAAATACAAATATAAATGTTTTGTTTTGACAATCTGGGACAGGGATGTTGATGAATTATTGAAACAGCCTGAGTGTTTCTTTTCCCTTCCTGAAAGATGAATTCTTCACTTTCTGCAGGCTGTAGGGAAACATCCAGCCTTTGAAAAAAAATAAATAAAGGCCGGGGTGGTTTTTTTTTTGTTGGGAAACAAAATATAAGTTGAATTGGAAGATTATAGAGCAAGTGTAGGGCTGAACAAAGTGGGTGTGGAGGGTTATTAAATCAACACAGAAGGGTTCTGCTGTTGCTGAGGTGCAAGTGTTGACACTAGACACACTGTAGTGGAGAGATATCCCTTTCATTATCAGTGTTATTTAGCTCCGATAATGGGTTCGGTCCTGCAGAGAATATAAATTGTAGCTGCACAGCTGGACAAATAATGACAGTATTTGTCTTCATGACATTTCTGATGAAAAATATTGGCAAAAATCCCAAGGAAACTTATTTGTAATGAATTACCGGATAATTCAACAAATGAAATCGGAGCAGCAGGGAAAGGCAGGGAGGACGATGCGCTGCCACCCGGCGAGTTTTGGCCAGCAGCAGCCAACGACTGCAGGGAAACGTGATCACGTAGGTTGGACAAAACAGATTTACAGAACCATAGGATGTGTTGGGTTGGAAGGGACCTCCAAAGGGCATCTAGTTCAACCTCCCTGCGGTGATCAGGGACATCCTCGCCTACAGCAGGTTGCTCAGAGCCTTGTCCAGCCTCCCCTTTGAATGTCTCAGGAATGGGAACTCCACTACCTCACTGGGCAACCTGTTCCAGTGTTCAACCCCCCTCCTGATAATGAATTTCTTCCTAACATTCCATTTCAATCCACCAGTGACTCCCAGCTACTCAGCTTGCCTTCATGTGAACACCTGCCCCAGAGGGAATCCTGGAGCTGTAAGATGTTAAACTCAACCTTATATTTGAGCACAAGCCCTATGAGGAGAGGCTGAGGGAGCTGGGATTGTTTAGCCTGGAGAAGAGGAGGCTCAGGGGAGACCTTATTGCTGTCTACAACTACCTGAGGGGTGGTTGTGGCCAGGAGGAGGTTGCTCTCTTCTCTCAGGCAGCCAGCACCAGAACAAGAGGACACAGCCACAAGTTGCGCCAGGGGAAATTGAGGCTTGAGGTGAGGAGAAAGTTCTTCACTGAGAGAGTCATTGGCCACTGGAATGGCCTGCCCAGGGAGGTGGTGGAGTCGCCAACTCTGGAGCTGTTCAAGGCAGGATTGGACGTGGCACTTGGTGCCATGGTCTAGCCTTGAGCTCTGTGGTGACAGGTTGGACTTGATGATCTATGAGGTCTCTTCCAACCTTGGTAATACTGTGATACTGTAATGCTGTGATATTTAGCTTGATAGGTTGGACTAGATGATCCTTGAGCTCCCTTCCAACCTGGCATTCTGTGAATCTGGGAATCCCAGCCTTGCAGAACGAGTTTATAAGAAATCAAACTCTATGGAAAAACAATGTCAAGTGATTTGCTCAAGTTTTTTATGGGGTGGAAACGGGGGTTAGAGAGCAAAGATAAAAGATCGTCACAGACTGCAAATTTAAAGAATTCAAGATTGAAATGAAAACATAATTTAATTAATTCGAATCCAGATGAAGAGAACTTTGTACTGAGAGACAGATTAGAAAGATAACACTGCATAGAGCTAATCTCAGCTACCTGGAAGGGAGAGTCATGTGCTTGGAGACAAAGGAAGGAGCAAGATAAAAATCTGATTTTCTAGTGATTCTCTCATGGTTTTTACTGCCCTGCAGCCTTTTCTTTGCAGAGCTGCTCTCATCCCACTCCTGTTAAGCCAAGGCAGGAGTAATCAGTGTCCTGACAAGAATTCATCCCTTAGCTGGAGTGAGCAGAACTGCTCCAAAGGGTTGATTCTGCGCAGATGAAGATCAGTCCTCAAGTTCTCATTCCCAAAGGAACTGCCACTGAGTTGTTTGGGCCCTGCCTGTAAAGACTTGAGTCTCCCTTTTCTTCCACCACAGGAATAACCTCTTTCAGAATGAACTAGGTCACACACAGTAGAACTCTCTTATCACCAACGAGCTGCTTCTTATCTGAGCAGGTTTCACTGGAACAAAATACTGCCTTTGGGAGAGAACACCCACCCTATTGTCAGCAATGTGTTCTCGGCAGCTTTCAGATAAAATAGTGTAAAATTTAGGCTCCAGTGCGACTGGTTTAAGACACGATGCTGGATAATACAGTTTAGCCACAAGGCCTTACAGCAGCCTGGTTTGCAATCATTAGATTTTATTTTTACTTATTAAAGTTGTTTTGAGGCTGGAAAAGCCATCCCAGCTCACTCAGCCCAGCCCAGGACCTAGCATCACCACAATCAGCCAGACCAGGGCACTAAGGACCACAGCCAGTCTGTCCTTAGACACCTCCAGGGATGGGGGGGAACTCCACCACCTCCCTGGGCAGCCCACTCCGAACATGATTCCAGCAAATGCCAGAGATGCTGAATCAAGATTCCTTTGTGCTCAGCACTGCAGAAACCACAGAAAACAGCAACGAGCAGAACACCTGGAACCCAGCTAGAGGCAGACAATGGGAAGAGGAATTCCTTTCCCAATAAAAACCACTCCCTGGTTTGATTTGGCTCCTACTTGGCTGAAAAGTTTAAGTGGCCTGAAAGGCGTGTGATTGGCGAGAAGTATTTTCCTGTTATTACCATGACAGCTTATTATCTTTGCAAATATAATTACCTGGGGAGGAGACATGTGAGATGCAATGTGCCCATCTCGCTCGCACGAGAGAGAGTGATGAAAATAGAATGAAGTTGTGTCACCTCCAGTATGTCATTTTGCTACAAGCAAGCCTGAACAGATTGATTTCTAGGTCTCCTTCAGCGTAACTTAATCAATTCTGAGTAGATTTAGCTGGGCATATGGATGATCATGTGTCTGGCACCCGCTTCCTCCCCTAATATGGTTACAGGAATTTCAATCAGCACCACCAGTGGCTCCCACCGTACAATTGCTTGGAACATAAAAGCCTTAATGCATTTTGGGCAATAAATTCCTCCTGTCTGGCGCCTCGGATCGCAGGAGAACCTGGGCCATATTTCCAGCGAGTGCTTGAGAACCTCTGCAGCCATTCTGGTCGTCTCTGAACTCCCTTTGGAGGAAATGCTCTGAATCCATTCAAGAGGAATGTCCTCAGGTGGGCCTTCAAAAGAGGTTATTTGAGAGATGTTCATAGAGTCATAGGATGCTTTAGGTTGGAAGGCACCTTTAAAGCTCCTCTAGTCTAACTCCATGCAGTGAGCAGGGACTTGACTCATTCCCTAAATGTAGGCACACACTTCTGCTTGAGATGCCTTTGGGCATGCAAGACTCTGCAAGGATCTGGCAGATCTCATGGGAGAGTCTATAGGAGAGCTGAGACCACTGGGACCCACAGGATGAGGCCAACACGTGCCAAAGAGGAGAAACAACCCTGTTCAGACAGCAGAGCGGATCAAGTTTGCTAAAGTTACCAGATGCCAAACTCGAGAGTACACTAATCACTGAAGTCACCACAGTGAAGACCACAGAAACAACATAAACCAGAGCTGAGTCCTTCCAGAGAGCTGTTGAAGGAGCATCAGAAGAAAAGATTGCTCTGGACAACTACCTGATAGAAGGCTGTAGAGAGGTGGGGGTTTGCCTCTTCTCACAAGGAACAAGGGACAGGACAAGAGGAGATGGCCTCAAGTTGCACCAGGGGACGCTTAGGTTGGCCCCGAGGAGAAAGTTCTTCCTGGAAGGAGCCCTCAGACCTTGGCACAGGCTGCCCAGGGAGGGGGTTGGATCTCCATCCCTGGACATGTTTCACTGTCATGGAGTTGGGATAGCTGGCTTCAGGGTTGCACTGGATGATCCTGAAGGTCTTTGCTAACCTAAATGCTTCTGCAAAGGATGAGTATACAAGGCACAGCGTGGAGGATGGCCACCCTCAGAGATATCACCGGAGAAAGAAAACAATTCATAAAAACCAGATCTTGGAAGATTAAATCACAGCTTACCCTTGCCCACTGGTCATTCACAAGCAGGAGCATGGAGAAGATGGCACCTTCACTCAAGCTGCAGTCATCCCTCATGCCTGAAGCTCCGGTGTCCCATGGGTGGGCTGTCCCAATGGTACCAACACTGCTGAGCAGCTCGTGAACACAGGGAGAGGCAGACACGCTGCCAGGCCACAACGAAGAGGCTGCAGGACTGACTGGGTCTGTCTGCAATTCTAACAACTTCATTTAGCCCTGAAGCTTTTAAAAAGTCTTTGGGATTTTTTGATGATTAACTGAAAGCACTTTGCAGCTCTGCACTTGCAAAAATGGCTCCATAATGAGATAATCAGGAGCTGAAGTACTGGTGTGCTTATTGATTTTCTTTTTTAACAAGTAGTGCCCCTGTTTCCAAAAATATGGGGAAAATATTGATTTTTCTGATGGCTGTTAAATTTTTTGTGGATTTTTTTTCCCTATTGAGTCATTGTTTAGAATCCTAATGGCATTTTTCATTTATTTAGAACTCAGTTTTCATGAATTGTAAAAATTTCAGGGATTATTGCTGTGTCTTCCTCCAACTGTCCGTGAAAACCTTCACAAACATTTTCGAAAGAAGCAAAACATTGCTCCTGCTTCAAAAGATGCCAAATACAAAGAAGCTGAGAAGTATTTGTTAACTTATTTGCTCTCTCTCTCTCACTTGTAAAAAAAACCCAACCAAAAGCCCTTCTGAATGCTGCTGGAGTCAGCAAATTGGCTGGTAAAAGTAGTCTTCCAAATTTCCCAGATTTATTTATTCCCAGATTTTATTATTCCCAGAAATTTACTGCTGGTAGAGTAAAACCAGGAAACCAACTCTTTCAAGCCAAGACTTAATGATCCAGACTGTCTGTCAGTGTCACCAGTGGCTGCAGCAGGGAGAAGTAGGTGCAGCTGATATTGTGGGCTAATGCTCTACTAACCTGGATCCCCCTGCACAAATCTCCATGTGGACTCCCACATTTGTCACAGAATCATAGAACCATGGACTCATTTAGGCTGGAAAAGACCTTCAAGATACAGAGTCCAGCCATGAACCCATGTTGTCCCAATGTGCTGTCCCTGAGCTCCAGATCTCCACAAGTGTGAAACACGGCCAGGGATGGCAATTCAACCCCCTCCCTGGGCAGCCTGTTCCAAGACCTGAGGGCTTTTTTCAGGAAGAAGTTTTTCCTCATGGCCAACCTTCATGTCATTGCTGGGGCTGCAGCAGGGAAATGAAACTTCTCTTTGCCCCGAACCACAGAGGGCAGATGATGCCTCCACATCACACACCCCACCAGACATCTCCTTCTGTCTAGCTCTTCCAGTTTTGCATTCTTCCAGTCTCTCTGAAGCCTCAACTGATTTGGGCAGTTCCTGGTGTCTGTTTCTAGGGTCAGACATTCATTTCTCCCTACAAATATCATTTGCAGCATTGGCTGCTGTCTCGACCCTTGGAACCCTGTGAGGGAGACAACAGTGGTTACTGGGAGTGCCTGGGTGTTCAGAGAGTGGGGCAGATCTGAGTAGAATTACCTACAAAGACCTCTGGGCCTCCTCAGACACAGAACAACCAAGGAATTTTCAGCTCAGGCTGTACCAGCTCCATCTGACACCGCTGCCAAGAAATTTTCTGACCACCGCTTGCTACAGCATTGCACCTTCTGCTGCAGACGTGATGTCATTCTCAGCCTCTCTAGATCTTTGGGCTGAAAACTGAGAATGAGATGAAACAGCTTTGTGCTGGTTGCACGAAAAGCAAAAAAAGAGATGAAACAGGAAAGCAAAGCCTAAAACCCTATTGGAGAGGAGCACCAAACCCCACCACGCTCAGCTTCCTCTGCGAATTAAAACATGACTGTCGCCCAGACCTGAGGACTAGCTCATCCCCTCTGGTACCTTCTATTACACACTTCAGAAAGGGAAAGCAAATCACTTCCAGAAGCACTGAAGAGTGTTGATGGATGCACCATCAGCTTTGGATGTGCCCACAAGCCATCTCACTCCTCACAGCAATCAGTGCAATGAAAGCCTTGTGACTGCCCGGGCTGGGGCCATGTCCCTTCCCCTGCCCCTGTCCCTGTCCTGGTCTCACCTCTCACTGTAGGTGAGCCAAGGGGCACAGGAGTCCCTACACATGATCTTTCCATCACCCTGAGGAGACACATGGGAACTGGAATCTAGTGAAGAGCTGGGAGCATGCTCTGAGCATGGACCATTGTCACTGCTGCAGGGTGAGTGCAGGTGTCCCGCAGCAGAAGAGACTGGCACCTTCAGGAAGTGGTGCTGGGCTGGGTCCCTGCTCTCAGCAGGGCTGGATTAGCTGGTTAGTGTGAGGGAATTTTATTCATGACTTGAAGCACGAGCCAAATTACACAACAGGGTAATAGAGCCCTGAGTCAGCCTTAACATTGTCAGTGTCTGACTCCTTGTCAGCTCTTGAACTGCAAACACAGACACAGGCAGGAGGCTGGATCCATCACAGTGATGTTCATTAACAATATCTCGATGACACTTGGATCTTGATGAGTTAATAACTGCTGGTAAACATCTTTCTCCTCAATTCAGAGTTGAGGGAGAAACCACCCTGAGCACTAACCCAAGGTCATGCATCACAGAATTAAGAGACAACAAACAAAAACCTCTCCTCAGCTCTGCCAGACTAATGTCTCCTCTACTGGTCCATCTGCAGCAGATGTGCCAACACAGATTGTTTTCAATGGCCTAAATACGTCCAGCTCCTGAAGTGCTGAAGTGCTCAATGCCCTCAGCACTTCCTGCCTAAAGGCATCTGTCAGGACTTCTATTAATAACATTAGAAGATAATGGCTTCACAGCTTTTTCAGATCTTCCCCTGTGCTGGCTGTTTATTTGTGAGTAAAGATGAGGCAGCCAGTCCTCCAGATTCAGGGGTATCTGCTCTGATTGCTCTGCACTGCAGTCCCTGTGGTGTCCCCACACCCTGTGGCTTTTCCTCGGAGCAGAGCTCGGTTCTGGATTTGCCCTGTGATCACACCCAGACAGACCTCTGTGCACACACGGCCTCTCTGCGGTAACCTGCTGGGTGCTCTGCAAACTGCTCTCCAGCCCTGTGTAAGGGACACTGATGGCTCTTGTGTTGAGAGGTTGCATTAGTGCCTTCAAACACCCCTTTCTGATTCCAACAGCAAATCTCTCAGGAGCTGGAAGGTCCCAGAAAAGAAGTTTTGTGAGAAGCAGCTCAGAGAGCTGGGGCTCTTCAGCCTGAGGAAGAGGAGGTTAAGGGGAGACCTCACTGCTCTCTACAGCTACCTGAATGGACACTGCAGAGAGGTGGGGGCTGGTCTCTTCTCACATATCACTAGTGACAGAACAAGAAGGACTGGCCTCAAGCTGCACCAGGGGAGGGTTAGGCTGGGCAGGAGGAGTTTTTCCCTGCAAAAGCAGTCAGGGCTTGGAACAGGCTGCTCACAGAGGGGTCTGAGCTTCCATCCTTGGAGGTGCTTAAAGATCGTTTAGCTGTCGTGCTGAGAGATCTGGTCTGGTGGTAACCTTGGCAGAGTTGGGTTGTTGGTTGGACTGGATGATCTGCAGGATTTTTTCCAACCTGAATGATTCAGTGATGATGACCGTTCACTTCAGGAGCAGACAACTGCAAACCCAATGCTTTGTCCCCTCCACACACAACAATGTAGTTAAAGAACTGAAGTCTCTAACTCATTGCTTCAGAAGGATCATCAGGCCTTGGCAGAGGCTGCCCAGGGAGGGCATTGACTTGCCATCCCTGGCCGTGTTTCACAGTTGTGGACACCTGGAGCTCAGGGACAGGATTTAGCTGTGGCTTGGGACAGTTATGTTCATGGTTGGGCTGGATGATCTTACATATCTTTTCCAACCTAAACGATTCTAATTCTGTGTGGAACTAAAATCCAGGCCAGTGCTGCAGCCTGCAGCATTGGTTTTGGATCCAGCAGCAGTTGCTGGGTCTGTCTGCAGACAGTCTCTCCAAACCAAAGCTATGAATAGCAAATCCTCAAAAACCCGCAGCCTCTCACCAAAAACCAAGGAAAGCTTTAATTTTTATAGCAGCCTGTTTAATTAGTTTCATATATCTGTGAATTTAAGCTGGCCTGTTCTAGACACGGTGAACACTGGGAGTTACTGTTCATTCAGGATCTGCCACCGGGTCGTAGTGACACTGGAATGGGCTCAGTGCCCGCTGCCTGTCGTTCTCAGCCAACAGCAAAACCCAAGTGATTCCTGCTGGGATTTTGGCCTCCTGGAAACTCAGTAAGGAGATGGCTTAAACCTCCTGCTCTGGGTCACAAAGTCCTGTGCAGTTCTCCTCTGGGTAGTAAGGATTAATAATAAATAAAAGAGAAGATCAATTTTTAGGAAGAGTCGCAAGCAGCAAGAAAAGCAGTGAGTGCAGGGGCTGTGGGAGAAGGTGCCTAGACTGGAGGTCTTGGGCCTCCAGGAGAGCTGGGAGTGGGACTTTTTATGAGGTGATAGGACAAGGGAAATGGGTCCAAGCTAAAAGAAGGGACATTTAGGCTAGATCTGAGGAACAAATCCCTCCCTGTGAGAGTGTGAAGGCCCTGGAACAGGTTGCCCAGGTAGGCTGTGGCTGCTCCATCCCTGGAAATCTTCAGGACCAGGCTGGATGGACTCTTGGCAACTGAGTCTGGTGAGAGGTGGCACTGCCCATGGCAGGGGCCTGGGGCTGAGTGATCTATAAGGTCCCTTCCAGCCTAAACCAGTCTACAGTTCTATGATTATGAGCTTAATTGGGACAGAGCTTCGTGTGACTGGTTCACCAGCTGCAGCAAGTACCTGCAGGGTGTTCATACCCAGTGGGTGTCTGTGGGGTGTCTCATACCCTCCAGGTGCAGTGCAGGAGGCAGGCAGCAGCAGGGCAGTTGCCCTGGGACCACAGTGATCCTGGATCCAAGCCCTCATTTTGGAGAAGGCTCTGCCCCTCCTCTACCCTGTCTGGCTGGCTCAGCAGTCCTTGTCCCAGCACCCAGTCACTAGCCAGACCAACTTTCCCTCTCTGTTCCAAGGAGACTCATCCCACTGATTCAACCTGACCGTACTTAACAGCTCCATCACAGAGGATAACAGATTGTCTTCTGCAGGACAGAGAGAGGAAGAGACAGAAACTCCAGCCTTTAATCAGAAACTGGAATTAACCTTCCCAGAAGGGAATCCATGTGGACTATGGCTTTTATTTAGAACCCTATTTCTTCCTCCAGCCTTGTTTTATTTACAAGGACAAGGAAGATGGTGGAGAAAGGCAGGGTTTTGAGAATACCCCGGCTGAGGGTACCTGCAGAGCTGGGCTGGAAAGTCCAAATAATGAGAATTAACTTAAACCCCAAAGGACAATTCAGCAAAAACAATTGTTCTTCCACAAAACAAAGAAGAAATCTCATCGACATCTGTCACAGGGGCTCCTGCTGAGCTCCAATCAGCCCGACCCTCCTCTCAGGGCTTTTGAAAATAGAGGGATTATTCCCCTTTTATCATATTAGAAGGCAGGTGGAAGGGTGAGCAATTGAAAAACTTCATTATAGTTTGAAAGAGGGAATGATTCCAAGAAAGCCATGTTTTTCCATATGGATAAAGCGGAGCCATTTGAGACTCACACTGGGTTCTTCTACCACTGCAACTTGCAAAGGCTTTTCATTCCGCCAGTATTTCATGTTTCAAGTGGATTATTTCCCTTCAGCTGATAAGAGTGTAATTCAGTTAGGCCTTGGAGATAGCTATTTTATTTCTCAAAAGGATATTTTGCATGCGAGGATCCATTTTTTGTTACCTGGTTTTTTTTAAGACACATCACCTACAGCCTGAGGAAATTAGATATATTAGCAAGTGCTTAATGACTAATCACACAGAAAGCGAGGGGTAAATTAAACCATGGTGGGATGAAAGCAGTGCTCTGCCGAGCTACCAGGAGTTGTGTAACTCCACGTGGAATAAAGACACGTCCTGGCACTTCAGGCAGCTCTGCTGGGTCCCTCTCTGAGCTCAGCAGCTCAGGTGAAACCAAGGAAGTTCTGCAGCCAAGTGTGGCAGGAGAGACAGCAGAAACCCTCCTGTTCTGCCCTTCTGCAGCAGGAGATCACAGACTGGCCTAGGCTGGAAGGGACTGTAGACATAACAGAATCACAGAGTGACTGAGAATGACTGAGGCTGGAGAAGCCCTCTGAGCTCAGCCAGACCAGGATCTAACATCAACCCAGCAGCCACACCAGGGCAGTAAGTGCCACAGCCAGGCTGTGTGTCAACACCTCCAGGGATGAGGACTCCACCACTGCCCTGGGCAGTCCAGTCCAGGCTCTGACCACCCTTTCTGTGAGGAAGGGCTTCCTAACATCCAACCTAACCCTCCTCTGGCAGCTTCACACCCTGTCTTCTTGTCCTGGTGCTGGTTGCCTGGGAGAAAAGCCCAACCTCCACCTGACTAAAACCTCTCTTTAGGGAGTTGGAGAGAGGGAGAAGGTCCCCCCTGAGTTTCCTCTTCTCCAGGCTAAACACTCCCAGCCTCTCCTCATCAGTTTTTCCCTCCAGTCCCTTCCCCAGCCTCACTGCTCCTCTGGACTTCTTCCAGCCCCTCAATTTCTTTCTTGAAGTGAGGGGTCCGGAACCCAGTACTCAAGGTGATGTACTGGGGCAGCATTCCCTCTCAACTGGACTTGGGTGCTCAAGGCCTCATCCAGCCTGGCCTTGAACACCTCCTTGAACACAGCTTCTAGTCTCTCCACCCTTGCACTGAAGAACTTCCTAAGATCTAGGCTGAACTCCTCTCCTTCAGTTTCAAACCGCTTCCCCTTGCCTTATCCCTGTCCTCAAGGGTGAAGACCATGTGTCCTCCTCAGAATACAGCGGCCAGCAGGGCTCCTGTCACCCCGTGGATGGCTACAAAAAGAACTGAACATGAAAGCCCAGTTCTGGTTTAGCTCCCCAGAAAGGTGGACAGAAATGCTGTTATCAGAGACACGTAAACACCAGTCAAACAGTGTCAAGTGTTGGTCTCTATCACTGAAACTGAGCTATGTCAGTCCCAGAACAGCTTTGGTCTCATGGCTGAGAGGAATGGCCTCAAGTTTTGCCAGGGGAGGTTTAGGGTGGACACGAGGAACAAATTCTTTTCTGAAAGGGTTGCCCAGGCCTGGCCCAGGTTGCTCAGGGCAGTGGGAGAGTCCCCTTGTATGGAGGGGTCAAAGCCATGGAGATGTGGGGTGAAGGACAGGGGGTTAGTGGGGCGGTACTGGGGTCTGGTGGGACTTGATGATCTTAAAAGGTCTTTTCCAATCAAACCAGTTCTGTGATTCTGTGACCCACAGGGCTGTATCAGCTCTGTGCTAAGGGAATGTGCACAGATGTGGCCTGCTGGTGGCCATGAACCAGTTGCGCTGCCACTGCCCAGTCAGTGAGAGCCTCACAGCCCTTCTGGTCACCCACTGCACACGTGGCCAGGGCGAAGAACCCCAGAGAAGATGGCAGTGCTGGGTTCTGGCACACTGGTCAGGCAGCCAGGTAATGAAATCAACAGCAATTTGTACTTGATTTCAGGCCAGGTTTGCACAGCTCTGTGCCTGGCTCACAGCTCCTGCTGCCCGGCTGTCAGGGGAGCAATGGGGGAAGCTTCCAAGTTGGTGTGAGGCTGGGCTGAGCACAGCAGGGATGGCACCAGCATCCCCAGTCACCCAAAGCCTCATGAAACACAAGCCAGATGCTTGAAACTGGTTCAGACCCATGGCTCTGTCAAGTTGCTTCTGTGGGAACTCAGAAGGGCAAAGTATGTTGCTGGCTCCTTCCCTGTATGAGACCAGCTCTGATGTGCACAGGGACAGAATCACAGAATCATTCTGCTTGGAAAAGCCCCTGCCCTTCCCCAGCTCCATTGCCCTTCTCTGCCTCTGCTCCAGCCTCTCAATGTCTTCCTTGAACTGAGGTGCCCAGAACAGCTCCCAGTACTCAAGGTGAGGCCTCACCAGTACCCAGTACAAGGGGACAATCACTTCCCTACTCCTGCTGGTGCTGATCCAAGCCAGGATGCTGTTGGCCTTCTTGGCCCCCTGGGCACACACAGGCTGCTTGTTGAGAAGCATCCCCGGGGTCCTCTCTGCCCAATAACTCTCCAGCCACCCTCCCCCTAGCCTGTATCTGCAAGGACTTGCTGTGGCCCAAGTGCAGGTGCCAGCCTTTGTCCTTGTAGAAGCACAGCCCATTGACCTTGGCCCATCGATCCAGTCTGTCTCTCTGCAGAGCCTGCCTACCCTCCAGCAGATCAACACTCCCACCGAACTCAGTGTCATCTCCAAATGTACTGATGGTGCAGCCTACTTCCTCATCAAGATCATTGCTAAAGATGTTAAACAGAAGTGGTCCCAATCCTGATCATGATGAATCATGATGATGAATGATCAGCCTGAAAGACCTGGAAGGAGCACAAAGTGCCTTGTGGCTACCTGCTTCTTTTTAGAGCCCTTGATAACTTTTGTAGCGCTTACTGCACTACTGATGAGTAGGGTTGCACCCTCTGACACAAAGGGGAAGTGTGGATTGTCCTTCATGCCGTTCAGGGGAAGCACTGTGGCTAGTCCATCGCCCCATTAAGATGTTCATGCTCTTAAACCAACAGGCAGCCCTGCACCGTTCTGATAGGAGCATTGTTAGTGCACTGAGTTTCGAGCATACTTTGCAGCAGCCTTCAATTAAGCACCTTTGAGGACAATGGCTCATTAGTATGAGATCGCTGCTGTCATTCTCTTCATCCCCTCCTGGCTACTTCTGTCTTGATTCGGGTGAATTACACGAGACTTTTCTGAGCTGCATTTAAATCAGAGCTGCGATTAAGAGAAGCCTCAGTGTTGGGAAGGGGAGATGGGCTGGAGGAGCTGTGACTTAGAATACAAATGTGATCCATCAGCTCCAAACAAGTGGAGCCCACTCAGTTTGTACCCACTAACACAGGGCTTGGGTTCTGGCTCCTTTCCCTGATCTCAAACTGGCTTCCTAACATCACCGAAGTCGTTCAGGATGGCTGCCAAGGACAAACACGATGCCCCTGACCTCTGGAAAACACAAGTCTTCACTCCTCCAACTATTACAAAAAAAAGTCCAGCTGTGCCTGGGTGGTGCTTCGCTCCTGCATGGGGGTAAACCCATGTCAAGAGGGGTGGCTCAGCTGTAGGGGAGCAGAGGAACAGCCAGGCACCAGAAAGCCTTTCACAGTGGTAAATCAGAGACATTTTCAGTGTGAACCCTGCTGATCTACAGACTTAGCCCCTTCTGAGCATCACAACCTAACAATGGGGGAAACTGAGGCACAGTGTCACAGACAGAAGCTGTGCTGTGCTTGGACATTTAATGCAATTGAATGAAGTAAGTGTAGAGTCTTGCATCTGGGCAAGAACAACCCCAGGTACCAGTATAGGCTGGGGACTGGCCTGGTGGAGTGTTAGGAGAAAGGGACCTGAGGATCCTAGTGGACAGCAGGATAACTGTGAGCCAGCAATGTGCTCTTGTGCCCAACAGGGCCAACAGCATCCTGGGATGGATGAGAAGTAGTGTGGTTAGCAGATTGAGGGAGGTCCTTCTCCCCCTCTACTCTGCACTGGTGAGACCACATCTGCAGTACTGTGTCCAGTTCTGGGCCCCTCAGTTCAAGAAGGACACAGAGCTGCTGGAGGGTGTCCAGCACAGAGCAATGAAGGTGATGAAGGAAGTAGGACACCTCCCTTATGAGGAAAGGCTGAGGGATTTGGGTCTCTTGAGCTTGGAGGAGACTGAGGGGTGACCTCATTAATGTCTATAAATATGTGAGGAGTGGGTGTCAGGTGGAAGGAGCCAGGCTGTTCTCAGTGCCATCTGGTGATAGGACACAGGGCAGTGGGTACAAGCTGGAACATAGAAGGTTCCATACAAATATCAGAAGGAACTTCTTCCCAGTGAGGGTGACAGAGCACTGGAACAGGCTGCCATGGGGGGGGTTGTGGAGTCTCCTTCTCTGGAGACATTTAAAACCCACCTGGATGTGTTCCTGTGTGACTTGGTCTAGGTGGTCCTGCTGTAGCAGGGGGATTGGACTAGATGATCTTTCGAGGTCCCTTCCAATCCCTAATGATTCTATGATTCTATGACATTAGAAAAGACTTCCTCACTGGCAGAGAAGACAGGGGTTGGACCAGGTTCCTGGGATGGGGAGAGTAACTGTCCCTGAAGGTGTTCACCAACCATGTAGAAGTGGCCCTGGACAACAGGGTTTAGTGGGCAGGGTGAGGTTTGGTTGATGGCTGAACTGGATGATCTCTTCCAAACCTAATGGTTCTGTGATTTTATAGTTCTATCACTGCTCTGTACTGCCAAAGCCCAAGGACAGGAATCTTGTGTCTCACTGCTGCGCTCAGGACACTGGGGGTGCAGCTCGATGTCTCTCCTGTATTTCCTTGTCCAAAAGGAGTTAGCTGTAGCCCATGCAATCTCTGTCTGACTGCAGAGATCTCAGAACCATACTGCTAGAGCAGGCGATGGCAGCATTTGCTCCTGGATGTCTGGGAGGGGTTGATGGGCTTGGAAGCACTAGGCAAGGATCCACACGGGCTAGTGAGGAATATCCTTTCAGATCAGTGTTCATCAGCTTCACAAAGGGCAAAACTAGTTAAACTGCTTTTACACATTGATGAGGCAATGTTCTCCTACCTCCCAAAAGACACTGGTTAGATCTGAGAAGCTCTGTCTCAGACAAATAAAGCAGCTCTGGTGCCTCAGGGAGCTGTGCAGTCTCTGCTCAGCCATGAGGAACTGTGGCAGGTGCAGCCACCCCAGCTTCTTGGTCAGCACCTGGCAGACACCTAAATTACTTGATGGGGAGTTTAAGTTTTGTCTTACTGGCTCCTTAGAGTTTGGGCCCCTCAAGTTCACCCTTCTCTGCATTTCCTGGACACCAGTTAGGATCACTACAGGCCACCCTCAATGCAGGGTATAAATGGAGCCCTGCCAGAACCAAATGTGAGTCGGTCTTCCTTGGAGCAGCACGTCCTGTCCTGCAGTCAGGAGCCGGGAGACTCTCCTCTTGGGTCGGGAGCTGTGCAAGGTTACCGCCCTGGGACTGAGTGATTCTTTGCCTCCCTTTTGATGAGAGGTTTTTTGTTTGGATACCATCGTGTAGGAGATCTCTCCCTCAGTGGTGTGAGCACACACACATTTAGGATCATCTTTACTAAGGGTATTCCTTAAAGTTTAGGCATGTTGCTGCATAGGGCATCAAACTGCTGGAGTGAGTCCAGAGGAGCCCATGAAGATCATCAGAGGGCTGGAGCACCTCTGCTCTGGGGGCAGGCTGAGACAGTTGGGGCTGTTCAGCCAGGAGAAGAGGAGGCTCTGGGGAGACCTTACAGCACCTTTCAGTACCTGAAAGCTGGGGAAGGGCTTCTTACTAGAGTTTGTAGTGATATGATGAGGGGAAATGGCTTTGAGCTGGAAGAGGGGAGATTTAGATTGGATATTAGGAGAAAATTCTTT
Organism: Rhinopomastus cyanomelas; assembly: GCA_013400115.1. NCBI lineage: Eukaryota > Metazoa > Chordata > Aves > Bucerotiformes > Rhinopomastidae > Rhinopomastus > Rhinopomastus cyanomelas. The sequence goes on along the minus strand of VXBP01006512.1, from coordinate 374,612 downwards.
ATGCTGAGGATGCTGAGGCCCTGGAACAGGTTACCCAGGGAGGCTGTGGTTGCTCCATCCCTGGAAGTGTCCAAGGCCAGGTTGGATGGGGCTCTGGGCAACTTTGTCTGGTGAGAGGTGTCGCTGCCCATGGCAGGGGGTTGGCACTGGGTGAGCTTTGAGGTCTCTTCCAACCCAACCCAGCCTGTGATTCTATGCCACCCGAACTTGTGCACTGTTGAAGTGCTGGGCAACCCTGGCTGCAATAAATCTACATTTTTCAATAGCTACTGCTACTTGGTTTAGGGGGTCCCTCCATGACAGAAACCCGAGACGTGAAGAAGACCCCACTCTCATTCTTGCTCTCCCCTTCCTCCCCTCTCTCTCCACTTGGGTGTTTCGCAGGGTGCCAACACACCAGCTGAGCTCCTGCAGCTCCCAGTGCCTCGTGTTGCCCATAATGGCATTCATTAGTCTACTTGACATAAATACTGTTTTCAGGTTAATACGTTTAACTTAATGAAGCATTTATTTTCAGCCTAAAAACTCTTTCAGAAGGTATGTTTTCTTCCAGTGAGTCGAGCTGACGAGGGCATTAATAATAGTCTTGAACAAGCAAGCCACGAAAATAAATCTCACCAACTCCTCCACGCAGGTTATGAAGTGTGCCTGGATTGATCCGAGTCCAGGCAATCGCTTCTGACACGGCCGAGGGAAATAAACCACATTCTCCTTGCCTGCACATCTCACTTACTTCTGTCAGGGACTATCTTCTTCCTCTAACACTTCCTTCCCGACCTCTGGAAATGTCTGACCTCTGTAAAACTAGTGACACTACAAGGCTTCTCCCAAGTCAGAGGGATCCAGAAGAGACACTGAACAGATCCAGAGCCATGTGTTAGCAATGGAAGGGTTTTTTGCCCAACCCTTCCCCAAGCCAAGGAAGTGGGGTATCACTAATTTACAGGGACGTACCCCTGATTTTCCTCCCATCACACAGGGGTCTCTGCACCTTGTTCCTGGTCCTTCCTGGCTAGATGCACAGCACATGGACACCACAGGCTGATGTACCTGCCCCAGTTCAGCACTAAGCCAGCCATGTACAACAATCCCCTAGTTCTCTTTAAGTTCTGTCACAGGCAACTGATGGAAAAGGGTTCCCTTAGGACTCATTCTTAATATTATTAAGAGATTATGCTATAAAATCCAATGGATTACTAGGACATCCTTAAGGTGTTCCAACCCAGCTCCACTTGCACCAAACCTCTGCCTGTGCCAAAGGACTACCTGGAAAATTAACAGCTAGGAGCATGATGCTGCTTATCTGGTTCCTGCAGCTTCTCTAGCTCATAAACTTTCTTCATTGTATCCCATAACCCAGCAGAAAAGCACATTCAGTGCAGAGCAGGACTTGGTAGACAGGAGATCCTACAGCAAGGCAGAGGAACACTGGGATGCCATGAAACTGCTGGAAGAAACTTTCTGGTTCTAAATCTACTCCCCACTTCACTCTGGAAGGCGTGTCACCAGCAGCAGGTTCAGAGCTGGATCAATAGTCCCCAGATACTACTGCATTCACAGATCCTGTTCAGTGACTGCTATCAGGGATGCACAAATGTTTCTGATGTTTTATGATCCCATGGCTCAGTCTCCCTTCTGGGAGTTCCAGGGTCTGCACCCACACCAGGCTCACACCTGGCTCCTGCAGTGTAAATCTGAGCTGTTTCCAGCAAGGAGCAGATGCTTTAAACTTTGGCTGGTACCATAAACTTGTTTCACTGGTTGGTCTGCAGTCTGTTGTGTGTGGCTTCAGGAACCTTCTAGAGGGATAGAGGGGCTCTGGGCTTTACCAAGCATTTCTAGTGCTGCCTCCTAAGATAGGACAGCTCCCTGTGAAAAGAATCAGTTGTCTCTCATCTCCCATTGAAGGATGTCAAATACTGATTTCGATGTAGCTGCCTTACAATTAGTCAGCCAAAGCTGGACCCCAGATGGGATTCACCTCAATCAATGAGACACATCTCAGATCCAGATGGTTTATTAGGTTGGAAGGGGCCTCAGAGCTCACCCAGTGCCAACCCCCTGCCATGGGCAGCGACACCTCTCACCAGACAAAGTTGCCCAGAGCCCCATCCAACTTGGTCTTGAACACTTCCAGGGATGGAGCAGCCTCAACCTCCCTGGGTAACCTGTTCCAGGGCCTCACTGTAAAGAATTTCCTCCTAATACCCAATCTAAAGCTCCTCTCTTCCAGGTCAAACCCATTTCCTTTCATCCTATCACTACAAACTCTAGTAAAAAGCCCCTCCACAGTTTCCTTATAGCCCCTTCAGATACTAGAAGCCACTATAAGGTCTCCCTGGAGCCTCCTCCTGGCTGAACAGCCCCAGCTCTCTCAGCCTGTCCTCAGAGCAGAGATTCTCCCACTCTCTGATCATCTTCATGGCCTCCTCTGGACTCATTCCAACAGCTCCATGCCCTTGTGTTGGGGGTCTTTGTGCTCTGTGACAATAGTGAACTCAGATGTAGATGAAATAGGATTTATTTCAATACCAGAGCTACAACCACTGTCAACCACAAGTGAGTTCTGCTAGAGTGATGACGCAGTGCTGGGTAAGAGCCCTGTACTGACATCTGGGATTTAAGAGACAAGACTTGGTTCCATCTCTTTCCTCTTCTTGACTAAATTTACAGGAATTCAGCCTCACTACATGAGGAACTGAGAAATGACATCATGGATGAAGCAGAGACAGCTAAAATTGGACTGAACGGTAGGATTAATACACCTCTTGCTGCTTCTTTGAGGAGGTCCAGATGTTTGCGTAAGTCCTGCCAACAATTAATAAGATGGCACCAAAACTCAGAAGAGATCACGAAGGACTGGCTGCAAATGAAGAAGATTTTGTGAAGAGCACTGAGGACATAAGGTACGACAAAACTGCCCCTTAGGATATCTTATAATGAAATATTTTTTGTTTCCAGTTTACTGTGTCGTTAACAGTCAGATTATTTGGAGAGAAACAGGGAGAGTGGGGCTGCTTTACCCTGCAAACCTGAACTGTGGGACACAGCCAAGGGCTTCTGTGGGGTGAACTGCATCCATGTTATGAAAAAGATACAAAACCTAATTTTCTTAAATCTATAACCAGACAATTGGCCAAACAGGATCACAGAATCATGGAATCATTTTGGTTGGAAAATACCTTTGAGATCAAACCATGAACCCAACAGTCCCAACTCACTGCTACACTCTGTCCCTGGGCTCCAGATCTCCCTGACTGTGAAACACGGCCAGGGATGGCAATTCAACACCCTCCCTGGGCAGCCTGTTCCAAGGCCTGAGGGCCCTTTCCAGGAAGAAGTTTATCCTCAGGTCCAACCTAAACTTCCCCTGGTGCAACTGGAGGCCATTTCCTTTTGTCCTGTCCCTTGTTCCTTGTGAGAAGAGACCAACCCTCACATCTCTCTGTCAGGCAGTTGCAGACAGCAAGAAGGTCTCCCCTCAGCTTCCTTTTCTCCAGATCAACCAGCCCCAACTCCCTCAGCTCCTCACAAGATTTGTTCTCCAGACCCTTCACCAGCTTTGTTGCCCTTCTCTGCCCCTGCTCCAGCCCTTCGATGTCCTTCTTGAAGTGAGGTGCCCAGAACTGACCTCAGTACTTGACATGAGACCTCACCAGTGCCCAGTACCAGGGGACAATCACTTTTCTGCTTGTGCTGGCCACACTGTTGCTCATACAAGCCAGGTAGCCGTTGGCATTGTGGTTGATCTGCCATGGGTCAGTGCTATCTTTACTTTCTTACTGAAACAAGGGTTTCTCCAGCCTGTGAGAAAAGTGGCCCTGAGGGTCAGCCACACCTCCCACTGCATCGTCTGTATCCGCACATCCCACCACACAAGTGGACACCTCCACGTCCGGTGTCACAGTAACTGTCTTGGCTGTAGAGCTGCCAGCAGCCTGTGTTGTGACACTGTGACTCCCACTGAATTTCTCCATACTTTTACTCTTCTGTAATTAAAATAAGGAATAAGATCACTGACCCTTGCTGAGAACACTGAGATCCAGTACTGAATGTGTCCAACTCTGGGTTTTCCCATCAGTTTTCGGATTGCGGAAGCTCTGACACTGCAGCGTTTTCCCAGCAGGTTCCTGAATCAGGGAATCTGGTGAATGCTCTCTCTGAATTGAGTACCAAGCACAGAGCAGTCCCTGGCTCAGCACCAGTGTGAATAATGCATGAAAGCCACACCTGAAACTCGACATGAAACCTCCCCTTTGCTCAAAACTAGAAAGATCTGGCATGAAAAATTCACTTTAATTTGGGAATTTTCTGCTCTGATAACACACCCTTCCCACAGCTCAGGAACAGCCTTCTCATTGATCCTTGTTCAAATCAATTGAGCAGCATGGTTTGCCACCAGCATGAGGATGTCACAACCCAGCACAGTCTGGTAAAGGATGCCCTATCCATAAGTGCTTGTGCCATCTCCCGGGTCTCCAGTGGAATCTCCAGCCATTTCACACCTAAGGGACCTCATCTCCTGTTCTCTTTCTCCTCTGTCCCAAGGAAGAAGGAACCTTCCTTCATGCCAAGCAGGAGAAGAGCACTCATGACCCCTCTGACTGTGTGTGGCATATTACTGGAGGATGGGAAGGAGGGAGAGCTGTGGTCCCCTCTGCTGGCAAGTCCTACAGAAGGAGCTGCTGGGGGCAGCTGAGGAGGCTTGGCCAGGGGCACAGCTCTAAAACCAGGCAAGCGTTGGCTTTGACCAGAAAACTCCCACTGTGATGGCAGCTTGTGACAGGGACATGTAATTAACTGCTGCTTACACGCCAGTCTGGGCTGGGATTTTCAATCCTAAATATTCTCAGTTCTCATTAACTTTTTGTTATTGATTCTTGTCTGCTCTAACGCACCCTCAACCCTCAGCCCACACAGCTCTGACTTTCCAGATGATATTGAGATGGAGAGAAGTGCTTCATTTTAACCTTTTCTAGAGACTTTTGTATAATAGGTAGAAAACTAAACAAGAGACAAAATATAGGAGAGTTTTGCTGCTATTTCATCACCTATAAAACCAAGTACCTACGAAACCTTCCTTGTATTTTTACATCCTGCCCAGTTAACCTCTGCCACCAAACCTCACTTCCTGCCAGTCCCATCTGACGTTGTACTAGTAAAACCTTGGCCTGAGATCTCCTGAGATCCAGATCTGCAGACTTGCAGGCTTTCCTCTCAAACTCATTCCAAACATCAGAAATCACCCATCTGGGCTCTCCTGCTTCCTGAACTACCTCAGTTCAAGTCTCTTCTACCTTGCAGTGCAACTTGCAGTAAGCAGCTCCCTGCAATTGCCGGAGCGCTTGCGATCAGCAGTACCTGCCTGTTGCTAATTAGATTTATGCAGGTTTGTTTCTGCTCAGCGATCCTTAAATATCAAGTTCCTCATCTCCCGGTCCCAAGGCATCTAAGCGGGAACCTGTTAGTCAACAGGATACAATCTGGTGAGTTGGAACACATTTCAAATGCTGCAGCAGAGCCAGGAATCCATCTGTCAAGTGAGCATCTCTGGCTTACAATTCAAACTGGGTTTTTTCCACAGAGTATGAGAAATTTAAAACACACTTCTGCTTTTTTTAGAGCAAGGACAGAATAAAGTCTTCCCCGATTGCTTGATATACGGTTGGAGATCGTACAGTATCAAGGATGAATCAATACGAAAGAACTATAGGAACGTTGGTTTGGACAGTTGGTGGATTGATAGGATTTGCATTAGAGAGACGAGGAGCAGTTTAGGAAGGAGAAGTGGAAATGCTGGTACCAGAAAAAGATGCCCAAGAAAACCTCTTAAGTCTTTCTTGGATGCTTTCCAGCTTAGAACCTCGAAGTGTTTCATCATTTATGGACAAGGGATATGTCTCCGCTCCAGTTACAGAGCCCAACAAATCGATAGCAGTCTCGCTGTCTGTACTGAGCTCAGCGTGGGCTGATTTACCAGCCTCAGGCGCGCGGCGGCCGCAGGAGTGGCTGCACAGCTTACATCTAACACGTCGCAGACGAAGGAAGGGGAGCACATGACTTCATCTTTATCACATCTCCTCCTGTGACATTGGTGAAGCGCCCAGTCCTGGTCTTTTGCTCAGGTAGATCCAGTCTGCAAACCAGCAGTGACCACATGACAGCAACAGCTCCATGCCATGAGGTCAGAAGGGGGCTGTGACACTCCTCAGCCCTCCCCACCAGCTACTAAATGCTTGTTGGCAGAGAGGGAAGCAGGTTGAACGTGACTCTGTGTACTCTCTGCAAGTGTGAGGGAACTGACAGAATCATTGAATCTCTTTGGTTAGAAAAGTCCTTTAAGACCATCAAGTCCAACCTCTGACCCAGCGCTGTCAGGTCAGCACTAACCCTTGTGTCTCAGCACCAGGCCCACATGTCTTTTCAATCCCTCCAGGGATGGGGGACTCCACCACTGCCCTGGGCAGCCTGTTCCAATGGCTGATAATCCTTTCAATGAAGAAATTCTTCCTAAGATTCAGTCTAACCCTCCTGCAGCACAGCTTGCAGCCTTTTCCTGTGGTCCGATCACTTGCCACAAGGGAGAAGAGACCGACCCACTCCTCACTCCAACCTCCTTTCTGGTAGTTGTAGAGAGCAAGGTTTCCCTTCACCCTCCTTTTCTCCAAGCTAAACTCCCACCCAGTTCCTTCAGCCTTTTGCTCCAGCCTCTTCATGAGCCTCACTGCTCTTCTCTGGACACACTATCAATATTCTTACAGTAGCCCCAATTCTTAGAAAAAGGAGTTGAAAACCCTGTGCCTAGAAAATGGGGCTGTGTCTGTATTCATCAGCCTCTCCACCTTTTGGTAAACGTATACAAGATTATAGGAAGGGAAGTATTAATTCAGCTGTGGGCATTAATACAGGAAAAGAGGGAGTTCTCATTTGCTGCCTCAATTGTAGGCAAAAATGCAATTCTTTTCAATGATATTTCACTGGATTACATGCTGAACTGTATTAACATATTCCCCAGTGTTCTGTGATCTTACAATGAAACTTCTATTACAAATCATCCATGAAAGAGATGCTATTGCAAGGGGAAAAAAACCCTCCGAGAGATGTCAGGCTGAGAAACCAACACCAGAGCAGCTACTCTGAATGTCAGGATTTCACTGGCAGCTTCTGAGGGGGGTCACCACAGGATAAACAAGTGGGAGGCAGGACATGCAAAACACATCCATACCCCTTCCCCTCATCTGTGGGTGTCTTCTCACAAAGAACAAGGGACAGGACAAGAGGAAATGGCCTCAAGCTGCATCAGGGGAAGTTTAGGTTGGACATTAGGGAAAACTTCCCCACGGAAAAGGTCCTCTGGCCTTGGAACGGGCTGCCCAGGGAGGGGGTTGAATTGCCATCCCTGGCCATGTTTCACAGTTGTGGAGTTCTGGAGCTCAGAGGCAGGGTTTAGCGATGGGTTGGGACAGTTGGGTTCATGGTTGGACTCAATGAGCTTGAATTGGCATGGTTTGACTTGATGAGCATTTCCAACCTGAATGATACCAGGATTCAACAGCCACCTGCTGGGCAGCTGCTCTGTGCCACAGCATAGGAGAAGGGTCCTCACACTGATCCACTCTCCCTGCATCAGCATTTGACTCTCCAAAAGACTCTGAATGGAGTTGATGATCCATCATCCTAGCTAGAGCAGGAAAGTTTAAACTCTTAGAGACCTGTCCTGCAGCTGCTGAGAACTTCTTAGACTACTGGAAAACACTACCATGGCTCACACAGAAAACTGGTTATTTGAACAGACAGTAGGTGCTTACACTGGCCTGGGCCTCAGCTTTCTTAACAGATACTAAGCCTGACTACTGCTATCTGCAGCTGATGAGCAGAGTCTGGTGGACCTCAAGAGGTCTCTTCTCTAACCAGAAGGGAAAGAAGCTCAGTTCAGCCAGAACTGTTTTCCTTGAAATATGCGGTGATACCTTGAATTATACCCATTTTATTTAGATGAAATAAGAATGGGATTCTAGGTTAAACAAATGCCAGTGGTCACTGAAGAGAACACGCTGCATCGTTGTGGCTGTTGCTGAGAAGATAATCACCTATTACACTGTAAACCTCAAACACATGTTTAATAATCGTGGTCTAAATGACATCCATTAACTGCCTGATTAAAAATTAACCTGTGAGAATTGCCATTTCCCACGGCAACACTGGCACGTTTGGAACCCAGAGGAGGGGAGCAGTGTCTGTGGTGAAATCTGCAAGTTGAGGAGTCCCTGATTCTTTGCCACAGCCTCTCACTGGGAGCTGGGTAAGCTGACTACCTACACTACCCTAATGTTGTCCTCTCCAGTTCCAGATGAGCATCACCATCAGCGCCGAGCAGAGTGGTTGGTGTGTGCTGTGACTCTGCTTTTACTGCAGAAGAGTCAGACAGTGTTTCCCACTATGGAGGACACCATGGAGAACATTTCCCACCATGGAGGACATTTCCCACCATGGAGGACAGCAAGGACAGGTCTGAGAGAGATGGAAAGAGATTTCTACACTTCTCACTCCCCACCCCAAGGCAGGCAGAGGAGCAGGACTCCATGCCATGAGAAGTTAGAGCATTACAGCTGAGCCAAAGAATAATGATCTTTGCAGCCATTTAAAGGTTGAGTGGTCTTCAAGACATCTCCTTTCCTCTCTGGAAGCTGGAGCACTGAATATTAACTCTGCCAACTCTCAGAGGAAAGTCAGATTACTTTCTTCTTTTCTATTTTGCCCCACTACATGTGGGTACAACTGTCTGAAACAGGAATAGCAAAGCTTCTAGAGCTCCACTCTAGAACAAGATGCTCATGATCATTCTTGGAGGAGCTAAACCTAACAGGCAGGGCTGCCTGTCAGGGCCCTGATCCTTCAATGTGCACTTTCAGAAATCAGTACAGTTGACAAAGCACCCCTTCACTTCCTGGGGCATGGCCTCCTTCAAACCCAAAGCCCTTGCAGTTGGTAAAACACCCACAACTCCACCAGCTAGAAGATCTGACCCTTTGATTTCCTCCGCAGGATGCGTGTTGAGTGTGAGGTAAATGTGTCAGCAGTGTTGCTGAACTAAGAACTCTCGAGCCTGGCAGGATGCTGTCCCACCCCATGCAAATGTTCCCTGATTAGGTTTTAATGAAAAACAAGTTTGCATCAAAACTGAAATTATCATGTCGGCAGTTAATTATCACTTGTCAGGCAGCGCACATGCTGCACGGCTGCTTTAATTCTCATGTAGCACCGTAAATCGGAATTCCTCTGCGCTGGGTGAGTGAGCCTGTCCCTGTCGGCTTGTTTGAACCACTCTCAGTGGATCCAGGTATTTAAATGAGCTTTTGATTCCCTGGCAGATGACAGCTCAGTGTTTGTACAGCAGATCAGACAGCACAGGAGTGAATGTACCCTAATGACTGTCTACACGGCACCCCCACACTGATGGGACATTTGTTATCCTCAGGTATTCCAGAAACCACTGGTAGCTTGAAGGGCTCTAAGAAATGAATCTGATGGAATCACAGAACATTAGGGATTGGAAGGGACCTCAGAAGATCAGCTACTCCAATCCCCCTACCACAGCAGGATCCCCTAGATCCAGTTGCACAGGAACATCACCAGGTGGGTTTTAAATATCTCCAAAGAAGGAGACTCCACAACCTCCCTGGGCAGCCCGTTCCAGTGCTCTGTCACCCTCACTGTGAGGAAGTTCCTTCTCAACTGATGTGGAATCTCCTCTGTTCCAGCTCACACCCATTGTCCCTTGTCCTATCATTGGGTGCCACTTAGCTGAGCCTGTCTCCATCCTCCTGACACCCACCCTTTACATATTTATCAACACTGATGAGGTCACCTCTCATTCTCCTTTTTTCCCAGATAAAGAGACCCAGCTCCCTTGGCCTTTCCTCATCAGGAAAATGTTCCACATCCTTCATGGTCTTTGTGGCTCTGCACTGGACTCTCTCAAACAGTTCTGCATCCTTCTGGAACTGAGAGGACCAGAACTGGACACAAAATTCCAGATGTGTTCTAACACGTAGGTTTTGGCCCACCTGAGATATCTTCATTCCTTCAACTGAAGGAAAAAGATGATGGTCATATTTCAGCATGTTAGTTCTTCTGCAAATTAGTTTTGAATCCTTTGAAAAAGAACCAGCTTGTGAGTCTGGATGGCTCTTCTGATGCTGTTGGCATTTTGTGAAGAGCCGTTCCCTTGGCTTTTAGGGAAAGGGAGTATGGATGGCTCTCAGAAGAGATACTGCTCTTCATCAGGAGAGGGTTGACTATTTGTACAGTCCTTGAGATCTCCCTGCTGCTGCATCTGTTAAGGATCTCCTGGGAAGAAAGACGCTTCCCAGCTCCTGTTGGCTATCTGGGCACAGGAGGCTGCAGTTTATGAGAGCAGCTACATCGAGGACATTTCCCTGATGAGAGAGCCTAGAGGACCTGCATTGTCTGTATGATCTGCAGATCTTCTGGCTGTGGAGTTAATGTTCACACCCCACCGTAATTCCAACAGTATCTTGGATACTTCTTATTGAGAGAGTGACTGGCACTATGAGCTCTGCCCATGTGAGGATGGGCCTGCACAGCCACCACAGGGCATCAGGCTGGGATGGGAGCAGCGGCAGAAGAAACCGATTAAATATTTCTCTGTCATGTTAGAAACTGTGGAAATCACCCTCGTCCTGCCAGAGCGCAGCCAATAGAGGATATTTTCTCCTCCTTTTTGTCAGCCTTTATTTCTTGCCAGTCCCCAGTTCCCTTTGTCCGATGAGGGCCATAAACGCCATCATTCCAGTGAAGGATTCGTGCAGCCTGCATCTGCTAAGTATCTTCCCATTAACCAGATGACACTCCTGCTTTGCATAAGGCAAGGATCCCTTCATCGGCTGCGATTAAAGGAAGCAGCACTTTCACGATGCACCTATAAATTCCCACATCCATTTAAGCCTCAACCAGAGTTAGCACAATGGAGAGCTTCTGTCTCGGGCTGCGAGAATAAAACTGCCTCATGATATTGATTGAAGTGTCATTCCCCCATCCCCACGGTTCAAAACCTGGGGTGTATCTGTGTTAGCACAGCTATCGATAAATCCAGGAATTAAGGAGACGGCGTGAAGGAGAGGAGAAAGAACAGCCAACAGCGTCAGAGACTCAAATCCATTATCTTTTGGCCTAGGGAAAGGAAAACATGTGCGTGGTTCAGTCTGCTTGGATTTACTGCACTGCCCAAACCCAAGTCTGTGTCATGGGCTTGTTCCATCCTTCTTGGCCCAAGCGGCCAAGAAGGCCAACAGCATCCTCGCTTGGATCAGCACCAGCGTGGCCAGCAGGAGTAAGAAAGTAGTTGTCCCACTGTACTGAGCACTGGTGAGGTCCACCTCGAGTACTGGGATCAGTTCTGGGCACCTCAATACCAGAAGGCTGGAGCAGAGGCAGAGAAAGGGGATGAAGCTGGTAAAGGGTCTGGAGGACAGGTCTGATGAAGAGTGACTGAGGGAGCTGGGGCTCTTCAGCCTGAGGAAGAGGAGGCCGAGAGCAGACCTCACTGCCCTCTACAACTACCTGAAGGGACACTGCAGAGAGGTGGGGGCTGGTCTCTTCTCACAGATCACTAGTGACAGAAGAGGGACCAAGCTGCACCAGTGGAGGATTAGGCTGGGCAGGAGAAGTTTTTCCCTGCAAGAGCAGTCAGGGCTTGGAACAGGCTGCCCAGGAAGGAGACTGAGTCTCCATCCCTGGAGGTGCTTAAAGGTCGTTTAGCTGTGGTGCTGAGAGATCTGGTCTGGTGGTAACTTTGGCAGAGTTGGGTTCTGGTTGAACTGGTCTTTTCCCACCTGAATGATTCTATGATTTTGTCATTTAATGATCTTGACCTCCTCAATCAGCAGACCAAAGCTGAACCAACACCAAGCATGATTCCAGCCCTGTCTGCGGCTCCAGTAGGCACAGGCAGCTTCACCTTGGCCAGACATAGTCATTATGGGCTAACAACCTCATCCTGGCCAGCTGCCCGGTCCTGTGTGGGGCCACAGTGAGCCCACACTACTGGAACTAATGCTCCCAAGAAGCAGCTTGTGAGGTTCTGCCTGACTGAACTAAGGAGCAGAAGACAAAAAGGAGAATGTAGCTCCCTGTGTCTTCAGCTCAAGCAGCATCTGGTGCTTTGCAGAAGCCCTGTGATCACTGCCAGCATCATTTTGTTTTGTGTATTGCTGAGTTTTTTGCTCTTGAGGCTGCCCAGGAGAACAAAACCTGCATGCGACCTCATGCCTTCAGGGAAGAGCTGGAATTCTTCTCTTGGAGAAGCAGGGGGAGAGTTCAGTTGCATCCTCTTTGTGTACTCAATACGTGGATTGAACCAACCAGGCCCAACAAAACTCTGCTCCAAAGTTGGGAGCCAGGCTGGGTCTCTGCTGAGAGCTGGCTACTGGTTCTACTCTGCTGTTAGGACTTGGGGACAGTCTCGAGCAGCATCCCAGGAATTTCCTAGCGTGAGGGGCCAGGCTGGTTTCTGCTCCCAGGATACTGCTCCTGCATCCTTCCCCCCAGGCCAAGGCCATCTGCAGTTACACAGGGACAACAGAAAGAAAAACAGAAAAGCAGAACAGTGGGAGAAGGAAAAGTGCTGAACTCCAGGCAGTTTTCTCTGACTTTATAATTCCACAGCACTGCCACCACCAGTGATCTCCTGCGCTATGCTGTAATTTCCCTTCATGCAGAACAGGTTCTGATCATTTTGCATATTCAAAATCTTGTTTCTTTGGGTGAATGCAAAAGGCTCTGCAGGGGGTCTCTGGTTTGGGGTTGGGTTTTTTCCCCCGTTTCCCAGAATGGTTTGTTTATGAAAATTATACCTCTGCAGCAGATCCTTAAACAGGAAAGGAGAGGAGGAGCAGCCACGGTGCTTATTAGAGGGAGAACGTGAGCGGAGCCATTCAGCCCATTTCCTTTTTAACTGGGGGTTACAGTAAACACGGCCATCGCGATGCGCAGGGAAGTGCTCCCTCCACACACCTCCCCTCCTGCTCGCCTGCACACACCAGTGCTCAGGTCTTTTTCCAGTCTACCCCAGCTCAAACAAAGCCCTCTAAAAGCAGTCATCCATCACATCAGTTGAAATCACAGAATCTCAGACTGTTTGGGGTTGGAAGGGACCTCTGGAGATCATGCAATCTGACCTCCCTGACAGGGCAGGATACCCTGGAGCAGACCCCACAGCAACAGTCCAGAGAATTTTGGGATGTCTCCAGAGCAGGAGACTCCACACCCTCTCTGGGCAGCCTGGGCCAGGGCTCTGGGACCCTCAATGGGGAAAAAGCTTTTCCTTCTGTTCAGATTGAACCTCCTGTGTTTCAGTTTAAACCCAGCGCCCCTTGTCCTGCACTGCACACCACCGTGAAGGACCTGGTCCCACCATCCTGTTCTAGGCCCTCAGAAGTCAGCAGTCACCCTGCCCTGCCCTCCCAGTGATGATCCAAACGATGCCTTCCCCACACATGGATGGAAATCTCACCGAGGATGCACATGCGGGGGGTTTCACCCCAGAGGAACTCAAGCTGGCAGAAAACGTGTGATGCTTTGCACTTCCACTGTCACCTTTCAACAGAGGATCTCAGAGTTCTTCACAAACGCTAACAGTGAGCTCCACAGTGCTGTGAGCTCAGGAAGTTTTCAATACATCCATTCCAGACAAATTTTACTGAAGTCTTTCACACCAACACAATTCTGTTAACCCTGGGTGTCACCTCATTCTGATCCAAGAAGGTCAGGGAAGGGTGAGGCAGTCTCCTGCAGGTTGCTCAAGGACTTTCCAGACACTAGGAAAGAAATTTTACAGTCTTGCAGCACCTCTAGTGCAGATGGGACTGAAGACAACTGGTAAAATCACCCCAAGGAGAGGCCTTATACAACCTGCTGCTCAAAACCAGATGTTATTAGGTGCTCCAGGGATGTCCTGGGACCACATACTGTGAAACCCAGCACTGTGCATTTCTCAAAGCAGAAGGAAGCTCCTCCAAAGAACTGATGGGTTCTGAGAGTTGCTGTGAAAGCTCCTGGCTTGTGCCTCAGTGCAGGAGCTGAGGAGGAGAGCTTGGATCACGGAACTGTGGGCACCTCAGTTCTCCTCCATCTTCAAAACAGCCAGAGTGAGAGCTTCATGCAAAGAAACCCCTAGAACTCGGAGCCACGTGCTAATGCTGCCTCTGTTTTTCTATTAAGAGGTTTTACTCCTCATTTTACAAGTTTGGGAACCATCATGGAAATCCTGGAGCCCTAGAGAATCCCATCTCTCCCCTTGTCATCTTTTTGGGGCATGACTTTTTTTCCTACATTTCTTCAAGATTTATAAAAAACCATGTAAACAAATTGCTTCGAAAGGATGAAAATCCCCCTGAGCTCAACCCAACCAGGGCACCAATCAACACTGTTTTCATTCTGGCTGTGGATAAACTCCAATCTCATTTCATATCTTGAAAGTTGCAGTTACCCACCTCGAAAGCCAAACCTTCTGCTGGTGTCAGACACCCAAATCAAAGGCGCTCTGTGGATTCACAGCAGCTCCTGTCCTGCTCTGCTGAAGCTCACAGCAGACATGAGGTAACTGCATGGAGAACTGAATCAAAGAAATGACTTCTGATTTTTTTCAGCTTCTTTTTCTTTTATTTTGCTGACAACTTTAAAATCCTGCTTTTCATGTGTGAAATGAAAGATTTGTATAATTGCTCATCCTTTGAACTCCAGTTTATTAAAAGTGTGACACACACATTAAAATGAGATGATCTATAAAGGGAGGAGAACCACGCGGGAAGTAATTGCCACATAATGCGGTGGCTGGGGAAAAGCAGCTGCGTGCATCTGCTGTCAGTGCTAATGAACAGGCTGTCCTAGACTCTCAGAAAGTCTCTCTAAGGGGCAAAGGGGAAGAAAGAAATGGAAGTCCTTCAGCATTTGATTCCTGTGTCATCACCCAGACAACACTATTTCTGTAAGAGAAGCCAGACCCCAGCCCTAACCCCATATTCCTGAGGATGTTCAGTGCAGCTGGTCCATAGTTAGAGACCACAGTCACAGTTGGATTCAAAGATACCCCCAAAAGTATCATCCAGTCCAACCTCTCTACACCAAGCAGGGCCATCTCTAACCTGACCAGGTTGCCCACAGCCCCAGCCAGCCTGACCTGGAACGGCTCCAGGGATGGGGCCACCACCTCTCTGGGCAGCCTATTCACCTTCAGATTCAACAACTTTTTCCTCCTGTCCAGCCTCAATCTGCCCTTTTCCAGCTTCAAACCATGACCCCTCATCCTGTTGTTCCCTGCCCTTGGGAAAAGTCTTCCTCAGCCTTCTGACAGCCCCTTCCAGGTACTGGAAGGTCACCAGAAGGTTTGCTTGGAGCTTTCTCCTCTCCAAGCTGAACGACTCCAACTCTCTCATCCTGTGTCCAGAGCAGAGGGGCTTCAAGCCCTCTGAGCATTTTCATGGCCTCCTCTGGACCCGCTCCAACAGCTCAACATCCTTCTGGTGTTGGGGGCTCCAGAGCTGGATGTGGGACTCCAGGTAAAGTCTCATCAGGGCAGAGCAGAGGGGCAGAATCACCTCTCTCCATCTGCTGGCCACACGGCTTTTGAATCAACCCAGGCTTCTCCACAGAGCTGAAAGCAGCAGTAACCAATCAAAGAAGCTTCAATGTCACACAAATTCAGGAGCAGATGGCATTTGCTAGGATTACCATCAGACCTCAAATGGGACAGCTGAATCCCACTGCTCTTTTTTTACATTAATTTCAACTTGGGGAGAAAAAACTTCAGGAAAAGGGAATGTCACTTGGAGCAGTTCAGATAGAAGTTACACGAAACTAAAGAGAAGTTTCATGAGGACTAGATCAAATGATAGGACAAGAAGAAATGGCCTCAAGCTGTACCAGGGGATATTTAGGTTGGCCATGAGGGAAAACTTCTTCCTGGAAAGGGCTGTCAGCCCTTGGAACAGGCTGCCCAGGGAGGGGGTTGAATCCTGTCCCTGGATGAGTTTCACAGTCATAGAGATCTGGAGCTCAGAGGTAGGATTTATCAGTGGGTTGGGAGGGTTCAGGATTAGATTCGATGGACTTGAAGGTCTTTTCCAACCTAAACAATTCTATGATTCTACTGCTACACCTCAGACTCTGGAAGTAACCTTCACTGATGAGCATCTCTGAAGAACCTGGGGCAAACTGGTTCTCCTGCATGTTCTGTTCCCTACTTGCTTCCCATGAATCCCCCATGGGCCAGCAGCCCAAGGCAGGACACTAACTAGAGAGACCTTTGATCCGACCCAGTAGCTTGAGTGTAGCCCATCTGAGAAGGTAAAAGCCTCCTGTAGCCTTCCATGGCTGTGATAACTGCACTGGTTTGACTCCATTACACTCATTTGGAGCCCAGCTCCAGGATACTGAGCAGTTATGTTTGCTCATGCTGTGACTTTACTGTTTCTAGAACCAGGAACTTCTAGGTCAAAATTCCTACAATCAAAATCAATGAAAAAAAAAAAAAATCAGCTTTAAAACAGTCATGAGATCTTGTTGTGAGAGATGCAGATGGTCTTTGTGTGCTAAAGGGACTGGCAAAACATAGAAATCCCATCCCCTAAAGACAGGCCAGAAGCAAAATGAGACCCAAGAGACCGACAAGCCACCCCTTCCTTCAACTCATCTCCCAGGGTGATCCCACCATTTTTTCTACCTCACCAGCAACCAGTGAAATCCACTTGCAGAGGCATCAAAGCAGAGCCATGAAGCAACTATTCAGTCCCCCTGAGTCACATGCAGAGAGCTGCCCTCCAGACAGCCCTGCCAGGCACAGGAGATGGCCTCACCAACGTGGATCTGCTCCACCTACCAGTGACTTCTCAGAGCCAAACTCAGTCGGGCAGTGAAGTCTACACACAACTGGGTGCAGCTACTAGCAGGAGCCCCAGCCAGCAGAGCAATAGGGAATGAAGAGCTGGAGAGTGGTGAAGGACAAGGAGTACAGCTCCAGGCATAGCTGAATCTGGAAGGAGAGGTCTGTCTGTCTGTCTGCATGCCATGATCAAACCTGCAGCACCCGGCCATGCAGCTGCTCCCAAACTAGCTGGTTAGGAGCAAAGAGACTAATGGATAACTTGATGCAAGAAAAAAAGAGAAGTGACAGGGTTGTGAGAGCTTTGTCCTCTTTCCTGAAGTGACTGTCAGCATTGAGGACATTTTTCACCACGCTGGGGAGGTATCAGATGGGAAAGGTAGTGACTGCTGCTCACGATAGTCATTCAAATAGGTTCAGGTCATTTCTCCTGTCATCCTAATTATTGCTGCACTGGAATGGGATGCAGGGAGAGAAAGGGAAAGGAAAAAAAAGTGGCTAAACTGACAAGCCCTTTCTTTGAGTTCTAAGTCCCTGGAAATCTCAGCTCTCTGGATTTACATGGGTTATTACCAGCGTGTCCTACAAAGTGGAACAAAAGTATTAACCATTCAGGATAAATCCTCGTGCTGAGCTTGCTGTGAAGCAGCTCCTGCGACACCTCTGAGCATCACTGTGGTGACAGGCCATGAGCACACCTCAGCAGAGAGGAACTCTCTGCAAGAGATACAGCAGCCTGCAGCCATTCAGCATGGAGGGCTTCTCTGTGTCCACTGGGCCATCTCCATCTCCTCCCTGATGCACAGGCTGGAGGTGACAGAGAGAAGCTGTAGAGCTGCTCTGGGATGGCTCAGTAGAGACCAAGCAAAGTGCAGCTGGTGGTGGGGCAGAGGGAAGGGAGCTAATATATGTTACAAGCTCTTTACTCCCACTTCTCTCAGGCCTTACAAAGGCATGAGCATCCCTGGGATACAAGGTCCCATGGACACTGGAGTGAGAGAACTGCTGAGAGAATGAAGTGGCTGAGAGATGGAGAATTCAGCCACCACAGCACATAGCAAATAACTGAACTGGGCCCTGTGCCCCGACCTGTGTGTCCACCTACATGCCTGGGTGTGCTCAGCAGGTGCCTCAACACCACCACAGCACAGACCCCACTGTGTGCTCTGTCCTGCCACCAGAATCCAGCCAAAGCCATTTGGTACCCATGGACTGTTTCCCACCTAAGCACATGAGCTTTGCTTTCTTCAAGTAACAGGGGTCAGCCATGGTGGGCTGGAGAGTGCACAGCCTTGCTGATCTGGCTCCTTCACCTCAGGAGCAGTAGTATAACCCTCTTGAGATGGATCTAACTGAGTCTACAGCCTGCAATGCCCCTCATCTCCCAGGAAACTCTTCCCAAGCAAGTGGCTCTTCAAACAGATGGCTCCTGCTTTACACCTGCACATTGAAGAATCACCAAGGAAACTGGGCACAGATGTCAGCACTGAACCCCTGGCTAGTCTCTGATCCAAGTCAGTCAGGTTGTCTCTGCAGGGCCAGAACCCCCTGCTCTGCAATGGTGCACAGAAACCCTGCAAAGGAAAGAGCAGTGTTTTCCAAAGCATCCCTTTACTCAACCCTGCTGCTCCCAAAGCCACAGTGGTGCCTGTGTTTAGGTGCTTGTTCGTATGCTGACGTTACCACACACGCTGCTCCATGTGTATACTGGCAGAGCTCCTGCACCACGGTTGTTAGACCCTGATACCTGTGTAGCTCTGTAATTGCAGAGTGGATTCTTCTCTTAATAATGTATTTTGATCCAGCTACAAATATAGAGCATAATTATCCACAATTACTGCAGGCTTATCTAAACAACTGCATGTTGTTCTCTCTCCCACCAAACAACATGAGCTTCCTCTTCAGGGCTCAGCTTCAGTGATGCCACGTTGAGCACCGTGCACTCCACATCACCCGTTACAGAGAGGTTGTCTCTGTAGTGTGGAAGTGGCAAAGCAAACACACACAGATACACAGGGCTAAGGAATCCATGAAATCCAGAGTGGGGAGAGGTTTAAGCCATTCTGTGAACTGGAAGATGAACAATATTGTACCTAACTAGCAGACTGTCAAAGGCAGAGCTCTTGGCAGGTCCTGCAGCAGATGGGCTGCAGTTAAGAGGCCAAACTCTGAAGGAAATGGCTTAGACATAGAAACACAGACTGTCAGGGGTTGGAAGGGACCTCTAGAGATCATCCAGTCCAACCTCCCAGACAGAGCAGGATCCCCTTGGGCAGATCACACAGAGCTGAAACATCCAGTAGAGTTGAAAGTCTCCAGAGCAGGAGATTCCACAACCTCTCTGAGCAGCATGTGCCAAGGCTCCGTTACCATCATAGGGAAGAAGCTTCTTCTCCTGTTCCTGAGGTGGAACTTTCTGTGTTCTACCTTATCCCCTTTATTCCTTGTTCTATTACTGGGCACCACTGAGAAGAGACTGGTCCGTTCCTCTTGACCCCCACCCCTCAGATATTTACAGACAGCAACGGGATCCTTCTAAGCCTTATCTTCTTCAGACTAGACAGCCCCAGCTCTCAGTCTTTCTTCACATCATCCTCATAGGTCTCTGCTGGTCTCTCCCCACCAGATCCCTAATGTCATATAGCTTGCTGGCAACTCAGAGCACTAAATGGATTTTCAGTTATGGATAACAGAAATACCCAACCCGTTTCCCCACACACACCCTGATCAGATCTATCACTGATCAATCTCAATGTTGAGATTCCTTCAGTTTAACCTCATCCTGATTTCACTCCTGTTATTCCTAAATCATAGAAACTGTTAGGTTGGAAAAGACTTTTAAGATCATGAGCTTCAGGCAGCAGGACACTTTCCTTACCATGAGCAGCGTGAAGGCAACAGATCTCCAGTCCTGGGTGGGATCTTTCCACTATCAGGAATGTGAAGGCAGAGGGATGATACCAAAAGCCAGTCTTATAACAACTTGTCCAGCCCCCCCTTCTCAGAGTCTGTGTTTACTGCTCTTCTAGTGTACAGGGAGGTGAGCCCATCCTATCCCAGCTCTGACCAGGTCACAGAGTCACACTGGAATCTGGACACCACCTCAAGCTGATCTAATTCTGCACCAAAGGCAAAACTCCTTTGTTTTGCCCTTGTGCTGTTTCCCAGCTGGCCTGTTCCCTCACTGCTGGCCCTGTGGTGCTGGCGTGCAGTGAGTCCTACACAGCAGAGCTGCTCAGAACCCCAGACCCAGGAAAGGATGGGCAAGACCTACCACTTCTGAGGAATTCAGGACAACTGACATCACTTGCTAAATCTCAACCTGCCTTTCAGCAGCAGAAAGTACAGAGCATCCCCTGGTTTAATGGAAACTCCTTGATGAAAGACCAGTATCTGGTGGCTATTTATCATCCAAGAACACACAGAAGGTCAGGGCACAGCCTGGCCATCTCCAGCACCCTCCAGTTCAGACGTCCTTGGATTCCTATCCTGGTCTTGCAACCCCAGCCACAGCTCACAACTTCCCAGTGAGAAGCTACTCCTTCCTTCCAGTACAAATCAATCAGAAGCACAAAGCCAAGGTCTCTGTGTGTCACTGTCTCACTGAAGAGCCCTGATGTCCTGATCCTTTTTCTATCCCCTCAGAATGAACACAAGTCAGAACTCGGTACTGACATAGACACTGGTGTATTCACTGCAACCTGTTTTCTTCATCCTTCAGTAATTATATTAATTACTCATCACTTTCTCCCAAGGATATGAATTCTCTTGTTTAAACTGGCTTAGGAAGTGGCATTTTGCAAACAGAAAAGCTGCTAGGGAAGGGAGAGGGCAGATACTTCAAAATATCTCCTAAACTTTAAACAGTCCCTCTTGAGTGGCTTCACCACTTACCCAAGGAGTCCATTAACTGCTCCCTTCCCCACAGATCCTGATTCCCCTGGGCTGAACCACTGTCTGGCACATCTGAACCACAACGCTACCGGGAGCTGGATTTGACAGTGGTTGTCTGAACCATCTCTGACCCTGACAACCCACACGACAACCAGGTCTGAGCAGCCAGCATCTGGAGGTGGCCTCGGCAGGAGGTCCCCTACTGCGTCTGCGTTCAAGGGAGGAGAAAGATCATTCTGTCCTTGCAGCAATTTTCTGTGTCTTTAATATCTTCCTAACCATTGCCCCTGTCAAATCCTGCATATTTTGCACATCAGTCTCACAGCTGCACAAATTTACCCTCCCTTCTCACTGCTGCTGTGATTTGACTGAGATGATCTTCTCCTTTAACCCTCCTGCCCTGAACACGGACCATAAAATAAAAGGCTCTGTCATTTTCCATGTCTTTTTTAAATATAAATTGTTCTGAGAAGCAAAATCATTGTTATTAGGCCTGAATTTTCTTGGTTTTTTTGGAGAGGGGGGAGAGGGGGGAAGAAAGAAAATCTTTACGAATACAGGCGAGGATAGAGAGAGGGTGAAATTACTTTTCTCTGCAAAGTGGCTTTGGATTTTTAACGGGATGATTTTTCAGGAGGAAAAAGCTTAAGGGATCATATCAAATGAATTTTGCCATCAGAGTGAGAGATCTGGCTTCAGGTGGGGAAAATATATTTTAATTTGACAGAGGGCTTCGAGGGACTTTGACAGAATTCATTTTGCTGGCAGATATGATCTAGGTATTAGAAAAACCCACGTTTCATCAGGAGAACACTGTTAGCTATTTGCCATAATGTGTTTTGGACACGGGCGGGATTTGGTGGAAGCGACAGCCTTTTTCTTGCCACTGAGGCACTGGATTATTGTTTCTGGATGGAAAGACCCCGGTCTCCTCCTCAAATATGGGCAGCAGCAACAGGGTAGTCTTCTGCCTGGGGTGACACAGGACATGCCACTTGACTTAGTTTGCTCCAGTGAAGGACACAGACACTAACACTGCCAGAGCAGGGACACTCATCGCTGCCAAACCGCTTCTTTTATGCAGTGACTGTTCCATGTAAAGAGCAATGATAATCCTGGATAAAAGAGATTAAAAGCATAGAATCCTAGAATTGTTTAGATTGGAAAAGACCTTGAAATTCATCGAGTCCAACCATGAACCCAACTGTCCCAATCCACTGCTAAACCCTGTCCCTGAGCTCTAGATCAGAGTCTGTAGAACCTTGAGGATGCAGAAGGCAGAGGAGCATCTCCCTGAGGAGGAAAGGCTGAGGGAGCTGGGTCTCTTCAGCTGGAGAAGAAGACACAAAGGTGTGACCCCATTAATGTTTGTAACTGTGGACAGGGTGAGTGTCAGGAGGATGGAGCCAGACTCTGCTCAGGGGTGTCCAGTGACAGGGCAAGGGGCAGCGGGGACAGGTTGGAGCAGAGGAGGTTCCATGGAAACATCAGGAGAAACTTTTTTCCTGTGAGGGTGATGCAGCCCTGGCACAGTCTGCCTGGAGGGTGTGGAGTCTCCTGCTTCGGAGATTTTCAAACTGCACTGGATGATCCTGTGTGACCTGCCCTAGGGGATCCTACGCTGGCTGGAGGGTTGGACTGGATAATCTCTAGAGGTCCCTTCCAACCCCAAACATTCTGATTCTGTGAAAAGACGGCTCCTTGGCTGCCCAGATGGCACAAGGGTTCTGTTCCCAAGCTGTCTGCTCCCTGGGGAATGGAAACCTCCTCTCACTGGGTCAGAGTACTTTCAGACACATTTCTTCCTGCACTTCCCTTATGTGGGGGAGTGACTGCCTCCTGCTAAAACAGAGGCTGAACTATTAGGGAGGAGATGGAGCTCAACACTCCGTGCCTTCAACAAATGTTGGCTGCTTCAGAAAGCTGAGATGAAAACTCCCCTTTCCGCTGGATCCACCCTTCTGTGCAGCTTCACTGAACCTCGCACTTGGCTGATGGGTTTTGTTATTCTTCTCCACTTTCATTTTTTCTGTCTCTCATTTTTAGGGGTTTTTTTTCTTTTTTTCTCTCTCTTTTTGTGCTTTCAAGAGCTTGTCGACTTAATTCCGTGCTTCTGCTTCAATTTCATTTGGAGAGGGAGCGACAGGCGCGTGGGTTCGTTTACTAGATCTTTTTAATAAACTTCTCCTTGGTTAGAGGGCTGTGAGTGATAAATCACAGCCTCCATTGTTGTGGCACTGACAGCACCATGGAAATATTTTTAAACAAAGAAACCCCAAAACTACTTATTTATCTAATGGATAAATCACCCTTTAGTGCATAAACAGTTGAGGCAGGATGTCACCATGGCAATGTCACAGCACTGACAGTCCTGGGCCTGTGTCTGAAGTGCTGAGAACTGGGGGTGACACATGGATGATTCCTTTTTCCCTATGAGAAGCCACCAATGTCCAGATTCTTGTGGGGGAGTGTGGAGAAAAACACTGCCCTGGCTGGCTTTCCCAGAATTTGGCAACCTTGAGAGCATCTGGATTGGGTAACAACAGGTGTCTGCTTCAGGGGAGAAGGTGTTGAAGCAGCACCACAGTATAAAAGGGAGGCTGCTTGCAGAGACCCCTGGGGAGATAGAGCTGTGCTGTCTCTGTCTGCAGGACTCTCATTCTCCCTCTCTGCAGACAGGCTGCTGCAGACTGAATGGATCTGACCTGGACAATGACCTGGACTGTGAGTTCAATGGACATTTCCTACGACAGATTCTGAAGGGTTTTCCTTTTGTTATGGACTCTCTCATTACCTTTGGGCTTTCTGTTGGGATACTTTTGGTCAGAGGACTTCTCCTTTACTTCGATGGTGATGGGTTATGCAACCTTATCCCTACACTATGTAAAAGCTGACAATAAGCTGTGCTTCCTCCTGATGGCCCAGCTCCTTGGGCTGTGATACAGAACTGTCAAAGCAGTGTCACCCTAGTCTCCTTTGAGTGTTTCCTGCAGAAAAGTTTAAAGTTTGGTTTTAAAAAGTTGAAAAGGAAGGTGGCTGCTCCCCTACTCTTCCCCTCTTCTCCCTCCTTGGCAACTTCCACCCTCTTCTTGCTTGTCTCCATCTTGTTGTCTGTTTGGAACTGTGTCACTGCCACTGAGAGAAGAAAATGTTATCTCTTCTGAAGACAGGCAGGAAGAACCATCAAGGTCTACTAATTTATCTGTGTTCAGCTGGAGAGACTGAGAATTTGGAACTTTGAAGATTAATGAGGATTGGGATTGAAGTCAGACAACCATCATGACTTGAGAGAGAAGCTACCATGAAGATAATAATGATGCTTGGGACATTAATCTCAGTTAACTGTAAGAGTAGTGACAAAACTCCGTCTGTGTCTGTATCTTGTGGGGTTGGTTTTGATCTGAAGTGTGGTGGGGGCAATGAATTAAAATGTCTAGAGGCCTTTCTTCTCCAAACAGAGTCAGTGGTTTCACTGCCTGCAGATCCACCAGTGGGTTTGTTAAACCATCCCTTTGTGTCTGATGCTTTAGATGGGAGCTCTTGGTTGAAATATGGTTGTGGTCTCTGATCCACGACATTGGTGATGACCCAGGTAGGACATGTGGGGATCCAGATAAGGACTACACCACAGCAGAGCACTCAGTGAATCCCATGTATGGGATTCCCAAAGCAGAGATGAGGCAACAGTAAATACTGTCAATAGCAATATGATAACAGGAAATTGCCTCAAACTGCACCAGGGGAGGTTTAGACTGGACATTAAGAAAAAGTTCTTCACCAAAACAGTGGCAAGGGATCAGAAGAGTCTGCCCAGGGAGATGGTGGAATCACCATCCTTGGAGGAGTTAAAAAAATGTGTAGATGTGGCCCTGGAGGACAGTGTTTAGTGGGCAGGATGGGGTTGGGTTGATTGTTGGACTGGATGATCTTGGAGGTCTCTTCCAAACTCTATGATTCTATGACTCTATAAATGCTTTCATCTCCTTGCCAGGCTGAGTGTTTATATGAAGTCACTTCAGAGCTGTTCGGTGGCAATCCAAACTGACATCAGCTCAACCTGAACTAAGAGAAGCATGAGCTCACCAAGGAGGAAGAGAAATGCAACATTATTGAGGAATGGGGCCTTGGAGAAGTGAAGGCAGAAGTCAAGAGAAGCTCCACTGGCCAGGTTGGTCTCAACTGCTTCACACAAAGGACTGAAGCCCCAGACTGAGTACAGATTCCATTTCCTCGCTTGCCAGTAGTGAAGCAAGATACAAGTGATGTAAGAGGTTGGCCAGGACTGAATGAGGCTTAAGAGCAAAGGGTGAGGCATCATCCGCCTCGTCTTAAGAAGATTAGCTTGGCAGTTCAGCCTCGATGAGAGGGAGAGTTCGGGATCAATGTGGGTCCCATCATGCTGCTGAATTTCAATGCAGAAAATGTGTGGAATATGAAGTGAAAGTTCAAGCAACTGAGTGAGCCTTTTGAATGTATGCTGGGCAATAATTAGCTAATTAAGAGTCTTTTGCTTGGCTGCAGTGGAATTTGTAATCAATTTCTTACGGAATGTGCCATAATGAACCTGTAATGGGATTCTAACCAGGCACCATCACTTGTTAGGCACAGACAAGTGTGCATAGGAAAGTCAATGTGCTTCAGCGGCCATCAGGCAACAGAGATGGGCAAAGCTCTGTGTGTGACACCTCACCACCTGCAACACGGAAGTGGTGGAAAGAGGAAGGAGAAAGGCACCTTCCTTGACTGCCAGCAGCATGGCCTCCAAGGCCAGCAGGACCTGCTTCCCCTGTCATTGGTGAACTTCACCTGCCAAGGTCAGATTTGGAGACAAAGGCTGTCCTGGTCACATTCCTCATGAAAGCAAGCAGCTGTGAGTTCAGCATGAGGGTGACCATCTCCTTCAGTCCCCAGACACCTCTGCCCAGATCCTAGAGAAACCAGGGAGCCTGTAGAAGGAGCTGATGCAGGGCTGAAGGGCTGAAGTCTCCCTGTCTCTCTCTCAATTCACTCAGGGCATCCTGTGAGGACTGAATTCCCGTGGATGGAGCCTTTGCAGTGACAGCAGCTGTGACAGATACCTAAGAGGATACTTAAGCTTTTTTTTGCTAATGTTTTGTAAATACGCTTTTCCAAGCCCACACCTCACCCTGTCTGAACTTTCTCTCAGTGGCAACAATACAAACATTTACAGGACTGCAGCACAACCAGTTGCTGCAACAATCTGGTTGAAACTCAGAATGAAAATTCTGAGGCAACAAGAAAAATTCATTTTTCTTTTTTTTTTTTTAAACTAACTTGCATCTTTTAGTGACCTTCCAACTCCTAAAAGGGCTGTCAGAAGGCTGGGGAAGACTGTTCCCAAAGGCAGGGAACAACAGGACGAGGGGTCATGGTTTGAAGCTGGAAAAGGGCAGATTGAAGCTGGACAGGAGGAAGAAGTTGTTGAATCTGAAGGTGAACAGGCTGCCCAGAGAGGTAGTGGCCCCATCGCTGGAGCCATTCAGGGTCAGGTTGGCTGGGGCTATGGGCAATCTGGCATGGTCCTGCTTCGTGTAGAGAGGTTGGACTAGATGATCTTTGGGGATCCCTTCCAAAGGAGTACATTCTATATTTCAATAATTCTATTTGAACAAACAGGTTCCCATACAATCCCCTCTCTCATTCCACAAGACTGAGGCGGGGAGGGACAGCCCGTAAGCAGACTGACCTGACGCTCTCGTGATGTTCTCTGCTGAAGGACCCGTCAGCGTCCCTCGACAACACCTATCGACGTGTTTCATTACACTGATTGTAAGCACTGATTAGTGTTTCCATATAAATCGAAAGGACACAAGTCAGAATAGCAGAGCCCACTGTAATATTAATGAATCGCAAATGGATCGATCTGTCTTCCCACCTCACGTTCATCACTGCTGCAGCACCCAAGCACCAGTGGCAAAGTCATCGGTTATCGCTGCTGCATCCCACCAGCCCCTGGCTTTTGCAGCAAAGCCTTTGGGAACGCCACTGCTGCTGCAGCCATCTGATTAATTAAAAAGACAAAACAAAAGACAGTAACTTAATTCAGAGGCAACAACAGCTTTAGCAGTTGGGTCTTATTATTAGTCTATTTTTTTTTAATTTAGTTCTTACAGCAACCCTTCATTTTCATATGAATGCGGCAGGATAAGTTCCCGGCGCCGGTGTGCCACTGGGACCACCGTAATTAATGTATCTAATGTGAAAGTTTAAGGTTCATTAGGTTTGGAATTTGGGCAGGTTTTTAATCAAGCATGTTATAGCAAATCATTAACAGCTAAACACCATTTGTAAAATAGCACAGTGCTGTTTAGCTGCAAGTTCACTCCAGGCTGAGAAGGTGGGGCTGAGAAACACTTGGCACCTCGGAGATCTGTCAAATCAGCCTGGCCAGCGGCACACAACTCAAATGGATCTCCTGTTGCAGGGAGGAGAAGAAGCTGGGAAAGGGGTCGATTTTCCTAATAATACTGGCAATTAAGAGGAGAGCTGAGTTAAAGTCAATTGTGTCCTGGTGATATCCTCTCCCTGCCGTTGACATGTCACTCATCTGAGGAGAAACAGCTCCTGTGTGGAGACAGGCTGTCACATGCTGCTAACTGTTGGGCACTGGTGTATCCCAGCCCCTGCTGGCTCGTCCCCACGCTGGGAAGGCTGCTGTGCACTCATGAATGACATCCTTGCACCAAGGAGCCTGCAGCACAGGCTGCCCAAGAGGCTGAGCTGGGGACTGGGAAGGAAGCTCAAAGCAACTGCAGTGAGAGGTCAGACACAGTGCGATGCTCTCTGCCATGTTGGGATGTTACTGAGCTGAAGGGTTTGGATTATTTGTCAGATATAAATGCCTGAAATTCCAGAGAAAGCTCCTTCAGGAAAAGATGAGATGGCACTGAGGGATGACTCTGAAGAAAGATTGAGAAGATGCCAACCCATGGCCCCTAAAATGTCAGACTATGCTGCATCTCAAATACAGGGTCCAGTTTGGGGCACCACAGTGTAAAACAGACACTGGGGTGTTGGAGTGATTGCAGAGAAGGGCAACAGAGCTGCTGAAGGGATTGAAGAACAGGTCTGATGGGAAGAGGCTGGGGCAGTTGAGATTGTTCAGCCTGAAGAAGAGGAGACCTTTTCTTCATCACCTTTTACAGCTCCCTTAAAGGAGGCTGTAGGGAAGCCAGTGTTGGCCTCTTCTCCCCAATAACTGCTGACAGGACCAGAGGAAATGGCCACCAGTTGCTCCAGGGACAGTTCAGATGGGAAATCAGGAAAACTTTCTGTAGTTCCAGTTAAATACTGGAACAGGCTGCCCAGAGAGATGATGGAGTTGTCATCCCTGGAGGGTTTCAAAAGGCAGCCCATGTGACACTGTGGGACGTGGTCTGGTGGTCATGGAGGTGTTGGGTTGGATTTTCTAACCTCAGTGGTCCTGTGATTCTGTGACCATACTAACACAGGCGACACAAACTGAGGTCTGCAACTATGAGGAGTTTTATCTACCTGAAAAAGCCATCAGCCCACAATAAAACCTTCAGCAGAGCCCTGATAACTCTGATAAAAACTACTTCCACACAGCTCCCAATTCCAATTATCTTCTCCCTTTGTTCTCTGCATTGTTTTACTTAAGCTTCCTTTAAGCTTTTATGGCTTTTTCTCTTCCTTCTTTTCTTGTCCTTTCTCTTTTCTCTTTTCTTTAAATAAAAAGCGCTTGGCAAGCAGGATTGCCCAAGCTTCAGCGGTTTCAATTGCATCCCAAGTAATAACCTAAAGAACACAACGTGGCAGAGACAGCTCAGCTGGGCCAGAGCAAGAACAAAAGCAATGTTAAAAAGTGAGTGTCAATCAAGCGGAGGATCGTTAATTAACTTTGAGCCACCCGTTCTTACCCCTTCTCTGTGGGATCTATCGGGGCAGCTCCAGCCCTGACAGCTTCTCTATCTTCATGCTGTGATCTAAAATGTTGGAAAGAGGGTGGCTACCCTGGCTATTAAAGGGCAGCAGGAGGAGAAGGGGTGGAAAAGATTAATTAATGTCCTCTAAATTTTAAAGGTGAGAGAAGGGCAAAGCTGACGGGATGGCTGGGAGCCCTGGGGTGACCACCTCTGGAAGTACTCAAGGTCAGGCCAGGGCTTTGAACAATCTGGTCTAGTGGGAAGTGTTCCTGCTCATGGCAAGGGCTTGGACTAGATGATGTTTAAGCTCCCTTCCTAGAATCACAGAACAGTTTCGGCTGGAAGAGACCTTCAAGATCATAGAATTCATCTTTTTCCTAACTAAACCACTAAACCCTGTCCCCCAGGGTAACATCTACCTTTCTCTTAAACATCTCACTTTCTCTTAAACATCTCCAGGGACGGTGACTCAACCCCCTCCCTGGGCAGGCTGTTCCAGTGCCTGACACCCCTTTCAAGAAAGAAATTCCTCCTGACATCCAACCCAACCTGACCCTGCCACATCACCCTGTGATTCTGTGATTCTCTAACATTCACAGTTTGACCTTCCAAGGGCTTTAGGCTACTGAGGTGCCACCAAAACTGCAGTGAAATTAGTGAGAACCAGCCCCTCGTGTACTTTTCTTTCACCTGCACAGGCTCAGTGGTGCCCAAGTGTGATGACTACGCTGAGCAACCCTACAGAGGCTCTGCCCTGCAACTTCTGCCAACCTGCTTGTGACAACTGAGCTGATGACCCCCTAATTTTTGTCTTCCCTTCTCACAACTGCTCCGCTCCCAGCTCTGCACTTGGACTCCTTGGGCAGCCCTTGCTGGCAGATGCTAAGTTCTACTCAAATAGATTTTGCAACATTGGATTTTCCTTTTATCACACCACTTTACTTTTCCCCATCTCCTGCACTTACTGCCATCCATCTGCCCAAGCCTGGTTCATTTGGACTAGAGTGCAAGCTGCTTGGGGAATCTGACTGCATCAGTCCCTTTTGCCACTAGAATTTCTGGGACAATTAACCAGGCAGAACCTCTGGTTGTGCCAGGCACACGGAGCTTTTCTGCTTAACATCAGCACTTGCTTTTATAAGTGAGGGAATTCTAATGGGTACGTGATGCTTCTTGGCAGCATTTGGGTTTGTAGAAGAAGGCTAAATTTAATGGGATGTGTCTTCATTCGCCACCAACAGCATTTCATCTTCCAACAGAAGAGTCAAAAACATAAAGGAATGAAAAGTGCCCTAGTTTAGATTATTTTGTGCCAGTTTGGACTTCTCAGGGTCATTAAAACACAACAGAAAAGCAGGAGTGATGTTATAGTAAAGAACAATAAGTTTTATTAGCAGAGAGTAAAGAAAGGGTTTAATGACAAACTGCAGCTGCCTAACTGCTTTTTCTACCCCACCATTTTCTGTCCCCATCCCTGATACTCTGACTAACACGGAGAAACTACCATGAAGATACTGATCTTCTAAGAGAGATAGAGAGAAGGGGAGGGAGAGAATGAATTGTCTTTCACCAAGGCTGCCTGGCAGATGAAGTGGTTTTGCCACAACCAGCCGCCCCCACTGCAATGTGGAAACCCAAGAGAGAAACCCCTTCCACACACCAGGAATTCTCTAGGGTTGTGAAAAAGGGCATCCAGCTGTTGCTTGCTGTGTGGAAACAGAGTCAAGGGGACACAAGAAGGCTGCAGAGGGACTGTTTACAAAGGTCTGGAGTGACAGGACATGGAG
This sequence comes from Rhinopomastus cyanomelas, assembly GCA_013400115.1. NCBI lineage: Eukaryota > Metazoa > Chordata > Aves > Bucerotiformes > Rhinopomastidae > Rhinopomastus > Rhinopomastus cyanomelas. The sequence continues at coordinate 344,124 of VXBP01006512.1, read as the reverse complement.
CAATGGTTTCACATCAGAGAAGGGCAGACTGAAATGGGCTGTTAGGAAGAAGTTCTCTAGCAGGAGGGTGGCTGAACACTGGAACAGGTTGCCCAGGGAGGGAGCTGAGGCCCCATCCCTGGAGATCTTCAAAGGGAGGCTGGAGAAGGTTCTGGGCAACCTGATCTAGTTGAGGATGTCCCTACTCACTGCAGGGGTGTTGGACTGGATGACTTTTGGAGGTCCCTTCCAACCCAACACATCCTATGACGCTATGAAAAAAGAAATGATTTTGCAAGCCCTACTTGTAAGAACAAGTCTTTTTTCCCTTGTTCCTCCCTTGGGTTTTAAATCTAGACTTTGCCCACACTCCCTACTGGCCAGACCAACCTCCTGGAGGTACCTTCCTAATTGCATTTCTTTCTTGTTGACCTCTGAACCAAACACACTTGGCCTTATTTTTCATTAGATGAGACTTACCAAGGATCTTTTGGGATCTGCCCACACCTCAAGCACTAATGAACAATCTGATTTTATTCCTCTAAAGACCACAGCCTGGTTAGGTGGATATTTTGTGTCCCAAAAAGCCACAAAACTGGCTGAATCCCTCATTTAGAAGTGAGAACGTCTGAACAAATGACATTGTGCTGCTGGATTTCACCACTGCTCAGCAGCGAGACACTAACTGCCTGTGTGCACGTGGCTCCAGCTCCTTACGACTGCAAAGCGAAGCCATAAAAATAGTTGATATGACTCTGTGTTTGCAAGGATCTAGGACTGCTCTATCAGTTATTGGAAATCGGGCAGAGTGGTGACTCCTACCTGATGTAGCTGTTAAAGTCATGCTTACTCAGTCCCTGCCCTTACGCCTCAGCCTTAGGAGCGTGAAAAACCAGCTTTACACACTTTTGCAGCTTAATACGACTGCAAATGGGATTGTGTCCAGTTATGCAATAATGGCACATCCTTCTCCCCAAAAGTTCACAGCCCAAGCCATTTTCACGCCCTCTTTTTTATTTTTCCCTAATTTAGATCCCCATCAAATCTCAGCCTGGCACAAAGTGCCATCACGAACGTCAATGCAGGCTCCTTCCTCAGTCGGAATTAACACAGGACACCGCTCCTTCTGCCCAGAGCTTAGCCAGCACCTTGTTAAAAACCTGAATTATAGGCAGGGATTTGCTTTCAGCATTTCTGACACCGTGTTGAGCATCTCTGATGTGCGATTCAGTAGAGGGACATTTAACTGTCACAGTCTCTGTACCATGTCCAAGGGCTTTCGAGCTATGAACTAGGGCAGAATTCTGTAAACTCAATCTTTTGATTAGTTTAATTGCTTCAGTATTTTTGAAAAATAGTACCTTTGTGGAAGGAACATATCTGAGTCATTATAGAGTACAGATGAGACAGTAGGAACAATGTGATCTGCGCTGCCACAGTGGCTGTTCCCTCTCTAATCACACACCAGCACCCTAACTAATAACAAAACTTTCTTTTCCTCTGACATTGTACAAACTTAACCCTGAACTCTTCAGTCAGCCCAGCAAGGAAGATGAAAACACACAACGCCGGGAGCAGGGAAGAGACTTATGAATCTGAAGGTTATATTCCTTCTCTCCTGTGGGACAAGACTAAAAGCCAGAAGCAGAAAGAACAAAGCCCTCAAGAAACATCTTTAAAAATATCTGACCTGAAGCAGCTACTTATTTTGTGGAGTTGTTTTCTCCTTGGTGACACGCTGGTCAGGAATGTGGCTGGAGCTCACAGCGGTTTGTGTGATCTAATGGAACAGATAACAGCCAGCAGGATGGAAAGGGTGTCCCAGGAGCAAAGGGCAGCGCAGAAGAGCATCTAATGATCTAACCTATTTAGCTTCTCAGTCCAGCAATAATGTACCTTCCTTGAGTGACTTCTTGCTGTTCATTATCTATTATCTTCCTCCCAGAGGAGAGCTGCTTAAAACAAAGTATTTACAAAGGCACTGGGCTGTGCTATGGGCAGCCAGAGGACAGGCTGAAGATGTCCTCCCCACAGTCTGGCCAAGGACCTCGAAGGGACTCGGGGATGTTACAGTAAACCCAGGCTCCTGTGAGAACTCATTCCTCCAGCCCAAACAGCTGGGAAATCTGTGAAAGGCAACCAGGCAAGCGTCATTCTCTGGCCTAGGAGTCACAGAATCAGAGAATCATCAAGGCTGGAAAAGACCTTCAAGATCTTCCAGTCCAACTGTCCATCCTGTCACCTCCAACCACTAACCCAGTTCCTCAAACACCCTGGCTGCCCTGTTGTTGAACTCCTCCAGGGATGGTGCCTCCATCCCCTCCCTGGGCAGCCTTCCAAGGCCTCCCCACTCTGTCTGGGAAGATGTTTTCCCTGAGATCCAATCTGAACCTGCCCTGGCACAACCTGACTCCATTTCCTCTGCTCCTATTGCTAGTCCCTAGGGAGAAGAGGCCAACCCCAGCCTCCCTCCAACCTCCCTTCAAGTAGTTGTCGAGAGCAGTGAGGTCTCCCCTCAGCCTCCTCTTCTCCAGGCTGAATAGCTCCAGTTCCCTCATCCTCTGCTGATCAGAACTGTTCTGAAGTTTCCATGATCCTCACAAAACAACCAACCAAAGCAAAGGGACACAGGGAAACCACCTTGCTGAGAAGACAGAGAGCTCCTGGCTCCAGCACCAAATCTTTACCTGCAAAGATATCTCTCGGGGTAGAAATTATTCAGGAATGTCATGACAAACAGGATTCAGTGACCCTGGCATCTCCTGGATTTCCTGCAAATATCACCCCCAAGTTTCCAGGTCTGGATCTGAACCTGAAACACTCCAGATTTTGAAGTGGGAAGGAAGATCCTGGCTCTTTTTGCTCTCTACTTTGCCACATTTCACCACAAAACCCAGTATTTCACTCCCTCTAGAATCCTTTAGCTGGCTTCCCACTCAAACAAATATAGACTGAGCATCATTTTCCTGTAGGGGTTATGAAATGCTTTATAAAATATGAATTGTCATGTACAATGGCATCTATCTTATGCAATTCAAATGCTTTTCACCCTCCTGGGCATAATTACTGGGAAAAATGAAAAAAGGTTCCTTGGAACCATGAAGCAGTTTACATCCCCAGTCCCTCCCGGTGCAAATGAAAGCAATTTTATTACTGTTTCAGTTCTGATAAACACAGAGCAAATCAGGCATCAATCAGCAAAGGCATCTTTCACCTACGAGATGACTGCAGAGTGACACTACCTTGGTAACGAGCCCCTGTGTGGCTGAACCAGTGTCCTGGCACTGGACTGGGCACCTCGCACACCTCACCGACCCACCTCCCACCTCTGGTTCCTCTCTTGCTTCTGAGGGAAGGCAAGGTGCGACGGACTCGTCGCAGCTCATTCCTCCTCGTTGTTTCCGATCGCCACAGGGTTGCAAGCACAAAATCTGACAAGCAAAACCTGCAGTCATTTACTTCAGTCTAGGCATCAGCCTAAGTGGAAGAGCAATCCAGAGGCTTCATATTAATCCTGCCAGTTCTGAACTGATGAGCACTGAGCTGAAGACCCTTCCAGGGCAAGTTCATAGCTTCAGGAGAGTCACAGCCAGGATAGATGTCCTTTGCTGTGAATTCACAGGCAGGGTGTGATTTAATCAAGGAGTGGCAGTTCTGAGTGGTGGTTTGACGGTCAAAGGACCAATCTGACACCAAAATAGAAAAACCTGCCAAAGGATGTTTGTTGTTCATTATTTTTTCATAGCCTTGGCCGTTTCACTGCTCTGAGTCACTGTGGATGGGAACAAGTGGAAGGACCAAGGTGAAGGAGGGCAAAATGTGAAGCTGCTTTCAAAGATCTCATCAGTAACCCACAGGCTGAGGTTCATAAATCCTGGATTAATGTGGGCTCGGACCCTCTTTTGGTCTTTCGTGTCACCCAACCCTTTGTCTTGTGAGAAGTGCTGGTCAGAGACATTTCCCTTTACCACTATCTATTACATCTGCTGTGATGCCTCTGGGTTACAGAAGTACATAGTCTCCTTTCTTCAAGGCTGGGATATGTTCTGCAGCATGAGAGAAGAGCAGAGTGAGGGCACAAGGGAACCACACGAGCAGCTCTCCCAGGGTATCACCGTGGCATTCCCAAAGGAAAACATGTATTTCATCACTCAACATAATTCTCCTCTGATATCCCCACCTGCATTTGTCTCTGTGTCTAATTCCTCCAGTACCTATTTTGTTGGTTACTCTGAACTGATTTGATTTTGGTCCCAACTAGTTAAGAAACAATCACAACTGGAAACAGTGGAAGCTGCTGTTACACAGAATTATCATCTACCCACAGTGTTCAAGACCAAGTTAGATGGAGCTCTAGGCAACCTGGTCTGCTGAGAGGTGTTGCTGCCCACGGCAGGTGGTTGGATCTAGATGAAGTCTGAGGTTCCTTCTAACCTAAACCATTCTGTGTGTTTAAACCATTCTAGGTGTCTAAGAGTCCATGATTCTACAGTTGGTCAGCACAAGTTACATGTACTGAGAATAAGATCTGAGCAGCTCACCAGTTTCTCTGGCCATAGTCCAACCTGCAGATCAAGACATTAAGACTGAGTGTACCAACAAGTGATTACCACGTTCTCAGCTGTCATGGGTCTCACACATGGAGGTAACAGCTGATAGCATGAAATGAATAGCCCAAGGGAAGGAATAATTACTTATATAAAGTCCTGCAGTTGTCATGCTCCTTGCCTCATCTCCATCCTACCTTCAGCAACAGTCATTGATGAACTATCTATCCAGGATGCTCCAGCCAGTCTTTTAATGTGCTTGGTGTCAGCAGTAAATCTGAGCTCTTCATGTCTCTTGAAATACCTGAGTCTGTCAATCCAAAGGGCTAAGGAGATTTATTGAGCAAGCTGTCCTTAATATCAATGGTTTATTTCTCCCTTGCTTCAGTAATTCTCCCGCCTCCCTTTCCTGATAATATCTTCACTCATTTAAAACTCAGGACTCCTTTTCTCTTCTTACTCGGTTATTCGGTCGAACCTCTTCACTGTACTTCTGTGAAGCAGCTCATAACTTACCAGAGCTCTCTGTCCCCTCTCAATGAAGCTGTGCTTGTATTTACAACCAGTGGGTTGGAGATGACAGCTTGAACTCCTCTTCTTAGCCAAGTCACCAGTGTGGAGAAGCTGATACATCATGATATGCCAGAAACTGTGGTGAAATTCAGGCTGAGAAAACCCAGTTGGATAGGGAGGAGATGGACCAGCACATCAGTCCCCACACAGAGGGACTTGCTCAGATGGGAACAGATGTAAGTGAGAAGTGATCCAACAGTTTTCTTCATGGTATCACAGAGCATCCATTGAAAGGTCTAGTTTTGAGTAGAATTATAGAATTTCAGACTGGCCCAGGTAGGAAGAGACTTCAGAGCTCATCTCCTCCAACCCCCTGCCAGGGGCAGTGACGCCTCTCAACAAGACTTGGTGGCTCAAGGCCTCATCCAACCTGGCCTTGAACACCTCCAGGGAGGGAGCAGCCACAGCATCTCCAGGCACTCGATTCCAGAGTCTCTCCACCCTTGTACCAAAGAATGTCTTCCTAGGATCTAGTCTGAACCTCCTCTCCTTCAGTTTCAAACCATTTCCTCTTGTCCTGTTGCTGGATCCCCTTGGGAAAAGTCCCTCTGCAGCCTTCCTGGAGGTTCTCTTCAGGCACTTGAAGGCAGCTCTAAGATCCCCTGGAGTCTTCTCTTCCCTAAGGAACCTTACAGCTGCCAGCTGTCAGAGTAGGACCTAGGACCAGAAGTCCAAAAAACCTGAACTACAAGATTTTGACAAATAGAATTGATAGAAGTTACAGCTAAGTTTCAGCTCACACTCTTAAGATGCTCCTACAGCTCAGGGGTCAGTCCCAGATACTGGAGGAAAGGAAAGAAAATCACAGGTTTCCACTAACTAGAGAAACCCAAAAAATGTAGGGTAGCAAGACAAAGGAATAAAAGGCCTGTTGGAGCCTAACAGCAGACACAGAGCACAGTAAGAGACCTGTTCCCCACATGTGCCATCAGCTGAAGGACAGGAGCTCCAGTCTGTGCTCACAGGATTTCTGTTCAAGCAGTGCCTGCATAGACCCATCAATTTCCCTGTCCCCAGTGGCTCCTCTCGCTCACAGCGAGTCCCTCCGGCTGCGCAGAGCTCCACGCTCCACTACCCAAACCAAGAGCACCGCCACCACCCGCCCGGTGTCACAGTGTGTTGGCACGGGGTTGTCTCCACCTGACAATTCATAATTGAGTTGGGCCATTTGAGTTTATTTCAGCTCTGCTTGGCAGCTCTGTTCCTCTTTTAAGTGTCTTCAGTCCAGTGGCCCCGCGTAGATTTGAATGAAAATAGATTCACATCATCAAAGTCCTGCAGATCAGTCAGTGTCTCTCCACGGTGATTTGCAGCTCCTCTGTAGATACCCCAGCCTGACAAAGCCTGGGGGGTTAACTATGGATTTCTACAAGATTACATCCTTCTTTTGGCAGAGTGGTCTTGACCATCCTCTGGTTCAGAGCACAAATCACTCTTTTCAGTTTCTTTGTCATTTTTTTTTAGCTTGATGTATAAAGAGTTTTGATAGCCCCTGCAAACTTGCCATTACAGCAGGCTGCCCATGAATCTATTCAATGACTCCGTGCATCCAGTGAATTCTGCTGACACTTTTCCCCCTCTCGCTTTAGATGATTGGCACCGTGGTGATGTATTTTGGAAGTGCACACGAGTGGAGCTGATTTTCAGGCTTGGCTGGAAAATCTGCATCCTCAGAGCTCCTGGATTTTTTTGTTTTATTTTACATTGGTTTTGAGGAGGGTTTTTTTTAATCTAAAATGGAAAATGTCTTCTGAAGAGCTGTGGTCTGAAAGGCAGATTAAATAAGAGCAGACACCTATGAAACACTGCAGGAATAGGCTCCACAGATGAGCGACTGGATGGAGAGCAAGAAAAGGTCACATTAATGCTGGGCTCTGCAATCAGTGAAACCGCTTCCTTGAAGAATAAATTATTAAAGATCCTTTAGCATATGAGGATATTAAATGATTTTACAAAACCTTGTCCTACACTGGAATGTGTTAGGTGGTCAGTCTGCCACAAAACCATCTGAATGGAAAAGTGAATGTGAGCTGTGTCTGAGACTTTGGGTGTCCAGCAGCTCAACTGGAGCAGAAGCTCTAACCAGGCTGCAGGATGCTCAGAAATCGTGCACACAGCATCCCTGTCTATATCCAGATCAGCTGGATGCCTGCTGAGCCCAGGACTCATCAGAGCATGAGTCAATTGCCCTCATGACTTTCCATCCGAAATGTGGGAGCGCTGCTTTAATCATTTAACATCCGAGCACAGAGACAAGATACCAGGGGTGACAATGCCCAGGTATTTCCAGAACAGTAGTTGTAGAGCAGAATATTCCACCTGCATTTGCTTCCAAACCAGGCATCTTCTTCTGTTCATCCTGTTGCTCCAGCTGAACCCACTTTCACCCCTCTTCCCTGAGAAGCAAGCAAGCATCCGTGGGCTGGAGGCCTCCAGCTTACCTCATACTGGCTGCCTGGTGGCACATGGAGTTTAGGTGGGTTGTGGAGGCTCCTTCTGCCATTAGCAGAGAGATCAGCATTTCCAGGGTCTCATCCCCACCTAACACACTCATCGCTCCCTCTTTCCATTAACAGTGTCACACAGTGTTGTCAACACTCACCTGGCAAGACACCTAACACTTGAAGCCTGGCAAGAAATGCCCTTCTGTGGCTCTGAGCTAACAAACACTGTCAGCTCACTGCTGCTCACCGCACACCCCCTCAGCACGTATATTCCCATTTTCCCAGGGCTGAAACAGAAAATCATTCTTCTTCACACCCTGGCAGTGTAATCTCAGGATTGCTGGAGTTGAAGGGTTTTAGTTGTTATTCCTGCTGCATATGAACCCCATCTAGCACACGATACCATCACCTGAGGTGAACTTGTTAGGAAGCAGTAAAATAAACAAGGTTTACTCTAATGACAAAATGATGCATGGAAGAATAAAGCATGACAGTGCCCTAATGTCTGCTGGCCTGGCAGATCCTATCTGCAATGATTGGGTTTTGTGCAGTGATTAAATATGGAAGGGGATTGTTTCACTTCTCTCCTTCCTATCTTAATTCCCTCCTGCACTCAGTGTAGGATCAGCTGTCTGGATCCATTTCTCATGAGCAAGTACCTCCTCCAAAGAAAGCACCCCTGCGTAAGAAAAGCTTATTCACAACATTGAAGGGTAATGTCTACCCCAAGAGCTTCCCTGTACCTGTTACACTCACACCTAACAGCACCATCAGCCTGGACTGGGACCAGCAACCTCAACTTTGCTCCAGGAGGGAGCAAGAGTTGGGGAACAGCAAAGTGAATTTGACAAACTGTGCTCTTAATTAATTTGCATCCAATTAGGATTAATTAATTGCTAACTGAAGTCAGCAATTGCATCAACCTATGTAATTAGGGATCAAAATAAATAATCTTAAGCACTAAGTGAGGTGGCTGGTTCCCAAGTGGTGAGAAACACCACCACTGCCCACAGCCCTGCTTCCCACAGAGCCTGGGCTGTGCCGCTGTGGTCAGTCAAAGACAGGAGATTCCTCCAGTTGAAGTTGGGAGACTCTTCCAGTAGCTGACAGAATGATTTGAACTTGCCTAGCACATCTCCAACACAGCTCACACTGTCTCTCCATCCCACCGCCTTTCCCCAAAGACGAAACGTTCCATAGGTGACCAAATGCTTCCCCTTGAGCCAGTGAGCCATCAAACCACACAGACTGGGATCCCAGGGCTTCTGAGGCAGGAGCACATCAATCAGCCCACAGTGCTCTTCCCAGCACCCACACCCTCTCCTTCTTCAAAGAGGGTTGGATCCTCTTGGCCACCCTGGATGGGGCTCTGAGAAACCTGGTGTGGTGAGAGGGACCATGGCAGGGGGTTGGAACTAGGTGATCTCCGAGGTCTCTTCCCTTCCAAGCTAAACCATCTTTGATGCCTTACAGAAGCAAGTTGTTCTATAAATACTAGGGTTGACACAAGCATCACTCTGATCCACCTACTGATGGCAGAAGCTCTACCCACACCCTTTTGATGCTACTACCAGCATTAAATGATGTCCAATGAGCTATCAGGACACTACCTAGAGTCCAATGAGATTATCCAGTTGGGACTGAACTTTTGGAAGGGATTTGAGAATATTCAGGGGATCACCAGGTCTTATGACATCAATCCAACCCAAGCCAAAGCTGATTCTGGTGTTAATTGACTTCATCTTTTGCTCTTCTGAGGTGTGGGGAGGTTTCTTCCCACTGCAGGCAGGGGCACATTGTTTGTATCACGGAATCACAGAAACATATGGCTTGGAAAAGTCCTATAAGATCATCAAGCCCAACCTTTAACCCTACTCTCATCCTTATCATCTCTAAAACACATCTCTAAGCACCAATTCTATATGACTTTTAAACACATCAAGAGATGGTGACTCATGCACCTCCTGGGGCAGTCCATTCCAGTGCCTCACAACCCTCTCAGAGGAAAAAATGTTTCCTAATGTCCAGCCTAACCCTCCCTTTAGGCTGTTCCCTCTAGTCCTGTCATTGTTTACTTGTGAGAAGAGGCCAGCACCTACCTGTCTACAATGCCCTTTTCAGATAGCTGTAGAGAGCAATAAGGTCTCCTCTTCTTCAGACTGAAGAGCCCGGGTTCCCTCAGCCAGTCTTCATAAGGCTGGTTCTCCAGGCCTTCCACCAGCCCAGGTGCTGTCCTCCATACCTGCTCCAGCACTTCAACATCCTTCTTGTACTGAGATGCCCAAAGGACAACAGTATTGATCTCAGTGCAACAGCATTCACGTCAACCGCCATGAGAGTTCACCTTTCTCTGCTACGAAACTAACATTTAACCTGCTGAGGCCAAAGGATGGACAAGCGGCCTGGCTGGTCCCAGCTAGCTGAAGGCAGTGGGTCCCAGTCTGAGGCAGAGTAGACTTGTACTCAAACAGGGGTTACAGGAAAACCAGCCTCCTTTTAGGAGGAGGAAAGTAGGAAAGGAACTATCACAGCAGGCTGTTCCCCATCTCGCTTTAGCTCTTTGCTCTCCGGTTCACTGTAGATACACACCGTCCGACTGAGCAAATGCAGTGTGACACTCCCAGAGAAGTCATTCATGAAAAATGGGGAGATTTTTGTCAGGTTGTATAAATGAATCAGCCGAAGTGACACTGCGTAGGAGACAGAACCATCTGAAGAAGAACAAAATAACCTATTTCTTACAAGGTCTAGATTTCACCTTAAATTCAAATGCCAATTGGAAGTGGCATTGAGGGTAATGGACTTTGTGAGATGTTAAATGAAAGAGCACAGGCAGGATAAATAATCTGAAAGCGCTTGTGTTGTCAATACAACAGCAGTAAAAGCCAAGAGCTGTGAGATGCAGCAGGACAGGACTGGGTGTAGACTGGTTAAAAGGTGCTTTTTAATGTTCCAGAAACGTTAGTTTGGGTCATATGGCAAGGGGCTGCAGAAAGACAACCCCAGCTAAACTTATTTTGTGGAACTAGAAAGCTAGAACTGGCCAGGTGACACACAGCTACAGGATTCCTCTGTGGCTACTAGGTTAACAGTCAGGTTGCCTGAACGCTGCTAGACAAGAGAGGTGGAACTGTGAGGTTTTTCTTCTGTGGGGCACTGGAGCTGGAGGCAGAACTAGGTGGTGGTTTATTCCCACAGTGCCCATCTCTGGTGTTTGCCCTTCTCTTCCAGTTACTGGACAAAGTGGGACTGAATCTCTCCAACCTCTGAGCCCCTTCAGCTCTGTGGCCTTCAGTGATGGAAACATACAACGCCCCTTGCCAACAGCAGGCACTTAATACCACAGTCCTGTGAGTCAGGACACAAGACTCTGCTACTCTAAGCCACATGTCCTGAATCCTTCCACCCAGCTCTGTTACTTCCCAGCTGCACCCAGAGGTGACACAAACAACCTGCACACTCAGAGGTCACGGATGGCCTCTGCTCTCTTTACAGGGACAGGACAAGTGCGAGGCTGTGCTCTGCTCCACTCAACTCAGCAAACAGCTCCAACCCTGCCCATGTGTTCTCCTCAGCAGCGAGTTCCTCTATGCAGGAATAAAGCCTCAGCCTGAATACCCACCCTGGGCCTTCAGGTCAACATCTAATTCAGTGAAAGAGGAAAAACAAAGCTTGAAAATATATTTATATCAGAGTGTTCTGAAGAGCTTTGTTGTGGAGATGAAGAATTTGCGTAGGCCCAGCTCTCCTGATGGTACTTGGCGACCACCTAAGCTCCCTGTTATCATCTTAATGCCTCTCTAATACTTGTTTAAACAGATGTAAAATTACCCATGGCTCTTATAAAGAAGAGGATGTCCTCCCTGTTCCACCTGGGTAAATAAGCACTTGAAGCAGAGGAGAACAGTGCCATGAGATCCCCCATAGCTCCCCGTGAATTAAGCACAGGTAGTGTCTGAGTAGAGTTTTATTGTGCTTCAGCTGCCCTTCCACCTCTATGGAGTTTCATTGTCCTCTTCCATTGCTGGGGTGCCTTGTGTTTTGTCTGCACTCACTCACTCAGCATCGGTGCTTAGTCCGTGCAATTTAGCTTCACAAAGTCTCCAGAGCACCTGCTGGGAGGTAGTCCCTGCTATTACATTTTCTTCCTGATTCATAGTTTGACTGTCACTGCTGAAAACCACTCACGGAGTCCATGTCTCTCCAGGACAGACTGAGAAAGCCTCTCCAAGGCTTTTTCAGACACCTAGAAGGAGCAAGCACTAGGCTCCCCAGCAATACAGGCAAAGCTGAATGCTGCCACCCCAAGGCTGAAGACATTTCTGGTCCCCAGGTGACAATGTTCTCAAAAAAGGAGAAGGGATGCAAAACTGTCTCTCAAACCTCATCTCACTGGTAGGCCAAGGCTACAAAAAACCCAGCAAGCAGGGCAGAGGCAAGGCCAGCCTGAAGCTTAGCTTGCTGCTGGCAGGGCTGTCCTGTCCCTCCCTGCTCTGAGCCTCAAGGGCTCACAGAGCCTAGGTAGGCAAGCCCTGACACAGGGGTTTGAGGGGATTATTCCTTCTCTACCAGTTTGTCACTCTCTCTTTCATAGACCAGTCAAGAGTCAAGCCTAAGGCAGGAATCAAGTGTCCCACATGCTCCCATGGCTCTTTGCTTCTTGTCTTGGGTTCCCCACTTTCTGCCTGCAAGAAGCACACTTCCTAAATATAGTTTCTTGCCTTTTTTCTACTGCAGTACAGCTCCTTTTCCTCATTTCACTCTTCTCCATGGTTTAGGGACTGTGCTGAGGGAATCTCATATTGGGAAATCACCTGTCCTCATGATGTGGGTTTCTCCAGGCTCCAGAGAGACACTTTTCCTCTGACACGATCCAGGTGGGCAGGTTGCAGAGTGAGTGAGATCTCCCACAGTAGTAAACTGGTAGAGCTCTAACTTTAGCAGCCCTAGAGTCATGAGCATGGGCCACAGGATGTGACACAACATTTGCCAAGCTGAATGTGACCATGGATGCTGAATAGAATCATAGAATCAAGAATAATTAGGGATTAGAAGGGACCTTGAAGCATCAACTAGTCCAATCCCCCTGACACAGCAGGATCACCTAGACCAAGTCACACAGGCTCTCACTTTACCTCAGCAACACCTCTTGTAGCTCCTGACATCCAGAGCTCCGCAGCGTGAGCAGTCCCTCGAGCCAACAGGAGAGTTTAAATCCATAATCTGCTGTATTAAAGCCTCTACTGTAGAAACATTTGTCCTCTAACAGCATCATCAGCTACTTATGAGCAAGAGAAGAGCAAAAGCTTTTTCACCTACTTGTTACTTTTTTAAGGCAAGGAGCAGGTATTCATCTTGCCCCGGCTTTCTGGCAGGTATGAAATGAGAATGTGCGTGGTGTCTTTTTCTGGAGGTAAATTACCTACATCCTTCAATGAAAACTACTAGAAAGGACTGTCTGAATCAGTCCCTGGCAATCACAGGAGCAGGAATCTAAAAATTCCACTTCAGCCTACCCCCACACCATACATTGCCCTGAATTAAGATTAAATCCTTTAATATCCCAGGGCCAAGAGCTATTTAAACTATAGTGAGCCATGGGAAGAGAGCAGGCAGGAAGAGAGCATTTTTTCTGCTTTGTTGACTACCTATAGAAGAAAACTGATGTCGCCCCACAAAAGCATCAGGCTGCACCTCTTTGCAGGTCTCAATTTTGCTGCTCCCTGTATGTTTATATCCACTGAAATCATTCCTTGCTCAAGCAATGTGAAGACTCAATGCAAAGGCCTCACTTTTTTTGTCTACGTGTTCAGGAGGGGAATGAAATGGCTCTGAGCGTGAAACTCATGGTCCTTGCTCTACCAAGGCTAAGCCTGCACTACAGGGGGATGACAGCACTGCATCAACAAGGCAGACGTTTTTCTCCAGTTAGGTTTATGGGCTGTGTGTTACTTCCAGGGCTGGAGAGTTTCACTGCTGATCAAATCTCTGTTACCAAGCTGGGATCAGCCTCACGTTGTGAAGATATTAAGAAAAAGAGGTTTATTTCCCTTCTTAACCTAGAAATTAACCCACATTACAGAAAACAAGGAGGAATCTCTCCTGAAAATGCACCAGAAATCATAGAATGGATTGGGTTGAAAAGGACCCCCAAAGGACATCCAGTCCACCACCCCACCACCACCAACTCTAACAAGACCAGGTTGCCCAGAGCCCCAGCCAGCCTGACCTTGAATGGCTACAGGGATGGGGCCTCCATTACTTCTCAGGGCAGCCTGTTCCAGGGATCCCCCACCTTCAGATTCAACAACTTTTCCCTCCTGTCCAGCCTCAATTTGCCCTCTTCCAGCTTCAAACCATGACCTATCATTCCCTGCCCTTGGGAACAGTCTTCCCCAGCCTTCTGACACCACCATTCAGAGGTTGGAAGGTCATCAGAAGTCCTTCTTGGCAGGTCAAACAACACTAGGCTCTCTGTGCCAGGCTGGAGACTGACCAACAGCAACACTAAGTCACCCCAGTTGAAAACTTTTCCAAAGCTTAATTGCAGACAAGATTCTGCTGTTGATCTAAAGAAACAGTTCCTGACCTCCCAGTGCATCTACAAACCTCTTTTCCAGAATCTCACAATATTTGCTAAGGACCCTCTGCTTGTGTTTTATAAAGAAAAATGTCTCTTGTCCTCCGGGCAGCGCAGAGAGAAAACCTGTCAAACGTAAATAGCTGCAGTACTTCTCTGAAGAACTCCTGATTCCTATTTTCAGCTCACTGTGTGACTTTGGGCAAATCACGATGTCTCTGCGTGCAACCAGTTTAGCAAAACAAGAAAGTATGTGCTTATGTCCCGTGGAGCTTCAGGGCTCAGCTGAACCACAGCCAGCCTGCTCGTCTCCCCTCACAGAGCGTGAGGACAATGATGCCACGTGTCCGCATAAAGAATCCTCAGGACTTGCAGATTAACTTTTCCCTAAGGAGCAAACATTCATGCTAGTCTCGCTCCAGCTGTGACTACTTCAAAGGTACAGATATAGCTCCGGAGCTATTTCTGCGTGTCACCACAGCCTGGCTGTGGTAAAACACATCAGAGACACCTGCAAAACTGACAGAGCAGCAACGGGCTCTGAAATGTTGTCAGCCAGGATCGTTGCCCTTAGTGTGAGTCAGAGCTGTGTTAGCACAATGGCTGGTTCTTCTCACAGAGAGGAGCAGCCCAAGTCAGCATTCCTCAGCATCATGGCCACCACCAAGCTGTTTGAAACCCTAACCCTGAGCAGCATTCAGGATTTGGCCTTTGGCTACTCACAGCACAGAACTCTGCCAGGAGTCTGGGCCTTGAGAAAGTGTTACCAGGCAGAGCAGAGCAGGCAATGTCTGTTAGAGCACCTCTGCTCTCCCTGGGTTTGAGGAAAGGAGGGAATGGACACCTCCCCAATCAGCCAAACACGCTGGGGGGGCTCTTCCGATTTCCTTCTTGTTTGCCCAAATAAACCTCCAAAACAAACAGCAAAAGTAGGGTTCTTCAACCCACACAGAGTTAACTCCAGCCTTGTTGTGCACTAAATCATGCAGCATATGGAGACAGAGCTCCAAGCCATCTGGATTGTCATTAGCCATCAGGTGTTGGGCTCATTACACCTGTTCTGAAGAAGAAGGATAATTATGGGGAGGGTGGATTTCATTCCTCTCACAGCCCCACTGCATCTCATCCAGCCCATCCCGTCCCTTTTGGCTATATGACCAAAGCACTTCTCTGCAATATGCAAAACAAAACCCATTTGCATGAGGCAGAAGTAAAGACAAGTGAACCTCCTTAGCCTGAGCAGATGTTTTTCATTAGAAAATAATTTGTCAAAAGGTGGAGAGACTCGTACTGCTAATTTTCAGAACAGCATCTCTCACTTTGGAGGGTAACTAGACTCAATTTAATTGCAAATGGGCTGCACGGTCCCCAGAATAAGGAAAAGCGAGGAGAACGCGTGCTATTCCGTTAATCAACATCCTGATTTGACCTCATAACTACTACAGATAAAGTCTAGTTTAAGGGTACTGGAGAGAAACAACAGGAAGATCTTTACTGCATCCATACAGTAAGTCTAGGGGCTAAACAGTGGCTCAAGAAGAGATGCTACCATGTTAAGGAGAAGTGCAGACTACACTGGACAGAGACAGAACACAATCCCATATGAGAGATCCATCTTCTGATTCTGCTTCTCCTCTGCTGGGTGAGGTGGGGCCAGGCTGGTTGTCTAGTTCAGTTTATCCATGTAATTATCAGATATAATTAGGCTGTCAGTTGTTAGACGTAATTGTGTTTCTTCCAGGGAACATCTCACACAATGAAACATCTTTCTTCACCAGTTCCCTCAGCAATGGCCAAATGCAAACATTAACAACTGATCCAACACATTACAAACCTGGCAGACAGGAGCCAAACTAACACAAGGGAACTTGGAAACTAAAACTATGAGAGATTAAGGGGCTGGAGCGGCTCCAGAGAAAGACATAGTTGGGGAAGGGTCTGGAGAAGAAACCTTGTGAGGAGCAGCTGAGGGAGCTGGAGTTGGTTAGTCTCGAGAAAAGGAGGCTAAGGGGAAGACATTATCACTGTCTGCAACTGTCTGAAGAGGAGAGTGTAGAGAAGTGGAGGTTGGTCTACTCTCCCAAGCCACTAGTGATAGGACAAAAGGAAATGGCCTCAAGCTGCACCAGGGGAAGTTTAGGTTGGACATTAGGAAAAACTTGGAAAGGGCCCTCAGGCCTTGGAACAGGCTCCCTAGGGAGGGGGGTTGAATCACCATCCCTGGCTGTGTTTTACAGTTGGGGAGATCTGGAGCTCAGGGACAGGGTTTAGCAGTGGATTGGGACCGCTGGGTTCATGGATGGACTCTATGATCTGAAACATCTTTTCCAGACTAAAAGATCGTGTGATTCTTCGTTTGGAAGCTGAACCCTGTGAACTGGACAGAGGTGCATTTCTCTGTGCCACACAAAGCCCTCACACTGGAGACATGAAACGCTAGTGCTGGGTTTCTGTAGGCACAGACGTGTGGGCACATGTTTGTTTTTCCGTGTGTGCTGATCTCTCAATGTGTACAAACACAGCTCCCCAGGCAGCCGCAGCTCCTCTGCTCCCTGAGGAGAACGTACCCACACATGCAAGGGAAGGAGCGCTCACTCTGCACATGTGCTGCATCACAATGGTGCCAGGCCAGGGGCTGGATCTGCTTCAACTTGTGCAGCTACTGATAAATCAATCGCCAACGGAAAAAGTGAACCTGCACAGGCAACACTCAAGTTGAAGTTGAGGAACAGTGTTGAGGAAAAGGACTGAGGCAACTGCTGGAGTCCCAGTCTGTGCTGCTCATGCATGAGAATGTTTCTCATTTCCTGAAGCCAAGGTCTCTGTGAGCTGCATCTATAACAATTCAAGAAACAAAGCCATCCCCACCACTTTGAGCTATCAAAGGCTCAGTATGCAGATTTTAAACTGTAGGGGATGGTCCTTCCTTCTTCATTCCTAAAACCATGACGCTTTACCACCTCTGAGGAGTGAATTCCTCTCTGGGTTGCTTTTAAACGACCAACTCTTACCCTTTGTGGGCTTCAGGGCAAGTCCTGCCTGCATTGGGAGCCAGTAACGAGTCTCCCACTGACTTCCGTTAGCCAGGATTTCACTTCAGAACTTTTTCAGGACACTTTCACAGAATCACAGAATTACTGAGGCTGGAAAAGCCCTCTGAGCTCATTCAGCCCAGACCAGGACCTAGCATCACCACAAGCAGCCACACCAGGGCACTAAGGGCCACAGCCAGGCTGTCCTTCAACACCTGCAGAGATGGGGCTCCACCACTGCCCTCGGCAGTCCATTCCAGTCTCTGATCACCCTCTCCATGATGAAGGGCTTCCAAACATCCAACCTAACCCTGTCCTGGCCCTGCCATCTCATCCTGGTGCTAGCTGCAGACTCCCTTCAAAGAGTTGGAGAGAGGGAGAAGGTTCCCCCTGAGTCTCCTCCAGACTAAACATCCCCATCTCCCTCAGCTTCTCCTCATCAGACTTGCCTTCCAGTCCCTTCACCAGCCTCATTGCTCTCCTCTGGAAAACAAAGCAGACCACTGGTACCAGTAAAGACACACACTGTACATCCTCAATACAGGCACAGTCCCATCTCATCCACACGCTTCAGCAGACCACAGCTATTTGTCTGGAAAATGAGCATAACCCACGCTGCTATTAGGCAGAGCAACTCTGGGATGAGCTCCTTCACCCCTAAGCCGCTCTAGTTACAGCAGTACAGAAATAAATGCACATTCTGAATATCCAGTCATTACTGCTCAGCTCAAAAAAACCCAGTTTATTCCCCTTATCATCACTCTGTGGATTAGGAAGGGGAGGTGTGTTGCCTGTGTCCCTGTTACAGCAACTTCTCTTTCCCGTAAGATGGAACTTGGTGCTGAACCTGCTGAAACAGAACAGAGACGGTGGCGTTCGGCTGAGGCAACGCTGCGAAGGCAGCACAAACCAGCTCTGGAATTTAAGCAGCACTGGTTTGTTCAGAGGGATGTTCTTCTAATAACCAGAGGTCAATGTGTTTGGAAGATCCTTGTCGGCCACAGTAATCCGTAAGTTTTAAAGCCAAAAACCCATTCAGAGAATAATTCCTGTTTCCACTGAAACTTTCAATCACAGCAAATCGCACTGGTTGATTATTGTTAATGTTCTGTGAGGAAAAAGAAAGTCTTTAATTTTTGAGAGCTTTATCTTATTGTTTCAGAGGTTCCTTCTGTTTTCCTTTCTGTTTCCTCACACTATTAAGATGGAACACAGCTCAGGATTATTTATTCTAAAGGTGCATTGCCAATGGTATTTCATCTGAAAATTAAAATGCGGGATAAAGAAAAGAGCCCTGCATTTTAGAAAGCAAACAGGAAGCAAATAATTAGGGAAAATGGTGAAAAATGAAGCTTTAGCAGTTGCTAAATCCCCCAAATCTGTAGTGATGGCCTGTGAACACATGTTTGCTGCTTAATCAACCCATGGAGGTTTTGCAGGTCAGTAAAGATGAGGGAGAAATCTCAAGGGAAAAGGACTCCTTATTGACATTTCTGAGTCTGGCTTGATGCAAGAACAGAGTTGCATAAAGATGAGAGACAGCAAGGGACAGAGAAATATCTGAGTATTTCCCATCACTGCACAAGTTCCATCTAAATCTGTCCCCAGATCTAAAATTCAAACCTCCTAAAAACCTGAGCTATTAAAATCACCTCATTACATGTTTAACTTTGCTGTCCTGTGTGATAAAAACAACCAAAGCCCTATTTATAATGTCTAGGGGGCCTTCTTGGAAATGAACACAAAGCATCAAGATCTCATAAACAGTTTGTGTCTCATCCTAGCTCTGGGAATATGAAATATTCCTCTTAGCCAGTCTTAGCAGACAGTTTGTTCCCTCCTCATGAAGACTCCTGAGCCTAATTAGGGAAATAAAAGAGTTTTTCTGGGGAGAAGCAGAAGGCTGCAACGAAGGTTGATACCTGCTGGTACCCTGAGCTCAGCAGCTGTTCTCATGCTGTTGGTCAGCAGGGTCTGCACCCAGGCAGAGCTCAGTTCTGCTATGCTGGGTGCCCTTTGCTGCTGCCTGAGCAATGCAGATGCTCACCCTGTTCTCATGTCTATAAACCAGGGATTTTCTGCAATACACAGACAGAAATACCCACTTACACCTGTTTACCAACACTGACAACAGACATTAGGACAAACTCCTCTGTGGAAAGGGCTATCGGGCCTTGGAACAGGCTGCCCAGGGAGGGGGCTGACTTGCCAGGGAGATCTGTTGCTGAGGGACAAGGTTTGGCAGTGGGGTGGGATAGCTGGGTTCATGGTTGGACTGGATGAGCTTGAAGGTCTTTCTCAACCTAAATGAGTCCATGGTTAGAATATTTCTCCCCAAATCATTGTTGCACCTGCAGCTTCTTTGTTTCTTACATTTCCCTCCTCTGCTTTCTCTTCGCTTCCTCTGTGACTACCTTCCCTGTCCTAATTCTGGGAAACAGCAACTTTTGTCCCAATAGCTGCATTTCCTCTCATTTTCATGTGAGTTACAGAAAATTATGGAATATCTGTGAACTAATTTGGAAGAAACACAATTTTAAAGAAGCGAAGAGCTGTTTGAGTTCAAACATGTAAGTTCTCACCTCCTTTTCCTCTTCCAGCCCCTGGTTTGCTGATTGCTGCACAGATGTCATGCAATGTCCTTTTAGGGAATTTGACTTTTTTATAGGAATCAACAGTCAAGCAACCAAACCCTACTGAAATCAAACAGATGTCTTCATGTAATTGGATTTCCCCTGTACAGACTCCCCCTGTACTGGGCACTGGTGAGGCCACACCTCAAGTACTGGGGTCAGTTCTGGGCACCTCAATACAAGGACATTGAGGGGCTGAAGCGGGTCCAGAGAAGGGGAACGAAGCTGGTGAAGGGCCCAGACAACAAATCTTGTGAAGAGCAGCTGAGGGAGCTGTGGCTGTTGAGGATGAGGAAGATAGGAGACCTCATCGGTGGGTGCTGGCTTCACAGGTGACTAGTGACAGAACAAGAGGGACTGGCCTCAAGCTGCACCAGGGGAGGGTTAGGCTGCACAGGAGAAGTTTTTCCCTGCAAGAGCAGTCAGGGCTTGGAACAGGCTGCCCAGGGACGGGGCTAAATCTCCATCCCTAAAGGTGTTTAAAGATTGTTTAGCTGTGGTGCTGAGAGATCTGGTCTGGTGATGGCCTTGGTAAAGTTGGGTTCTTGGTTGGACTGAATGATCTTCAGGGTCTTTTTGAACCTTATTCTATGTTATCACTCAAATTCCTTATGTCAGGAGTGTGAAAGCTCTCTGGAAGCTAATCTCAGCCTGATCAACAACAGGACGCAAAGAGATGTGTCCACAACCAGCAGCTTTCACCTCACTGCTCTAGCCACCAAACAACATCACTGCTCCCTGGCGTCATTTCTGCACATCCACATTTCTTTCAAACTCTGGTAACTCTTTTCTCAGCCCCTTTTGATCTGCCTACCCTGGCGCTGAAATCGACACTGGTTGCCAGTGACATTTCTTATTGATTTTTAAAAAGCTTCTGCCTGCCTACGCCATAGAGCTCTAATAGTCTAGTTCTGGAACTTCTTTATCATTTACTTTCTTTTTATGTTCCCAGGCTGTTCTTGAAGCACAGCCTTCTAATTTATAAGTTTGTCCTACCAAAAAAATAAAATAAAACTGGAAGCATTTGTAGCTGGAACTGTCAGTATTTATGCCTCGGAGTTGGCAGCATCTCCTTCCGATTGCTATTCAATGGGTTGAATCTCTTCAGAGCTGTGTAATAGAATTTCATTTTTAATCAGGTTGGAACTGCAAAGCATCTGAGGACATCAGTGGCCAAATGCCCCCAGAGAAGTATTTATGTTGTTGTAACACCATAATCATCCATCAAACACTAGATGTTAATAATAGCATTTAATTTGAAAATGGAGCTTTGCTTTTATGCTACTTCTATGGCTTCATGCAAGCAGGGAAGGCTAATTATCTCCATTTAAGAGCGGCAGAAGCAGAGGGCACACAGCAGAGCAGGAGTCTGGGACCCATTCTGATCTTTGTTCCCTGTCTGGCACAACTAAACTACATCTGCATCTTCAGATAGACAGAACAGTCAACAAATGGCACCTAAACCTTGTGAAATCTAGCCCCAGGTCTGCAGTGAGTTGCACCAGTTCTGCATTTCTTTGGTACGCTGGGCAAGGGAGAGGGTCTGACCAGCACCTTTCTGGTAGGGAATTCAATGTTGTACCTACTGTGTTCCTGTTAAGGCCAATACCAGTTGTTAAACACAGTCCTTAGAGCATATTCCATTTATTTCTTCTCCCTCTCTAGCTTTTCTACATGGACAGAGGCAGCACAGGCTCAGATTTCCCTGCTGTTGTCTCCAGTACTGGAGTTTAATGGTGAAATACTGCTGCTCCTGTTGTAAAGTCATCTTCTCCCCAACTCTTCCTGTTGTGCTGTAATACTCAAAGACTTCTAACAAAAGATAAAGGTTTAGGTTGGAAAACACTTTCAAGGTCATTGTGTCCAACCATAATCCTAACTGTACCAAAACTATCTGTAAACCCTGACCCTAAACCTATGTCCTCCAAATCTGTGAAGCATGTGAAACATGTTCAGGGATGGCAATTCCACCTCCTCTCTGAGCAGCCTGTGCCAAGGCCTGATGGCCCTTTCCAAAATGAAGTTTTTCCTAATCCAACCTAAACTTCCCCTGGTGCAGCTTGAGGCCATTTCCTCCTGTTCCTTGTGCAAAGAGTTGACTCCTCTGTGCGTTCCTACCAGCTCTCTGCTGTACGGTTGGAGAGTTCCTGTTCTGGACCCAGAGCAGCAATGAACACGGTGTGCAGAAACACAGCAAATCTCTGCGCTCCAGGGACCAGCAAAGGAGTCGTCTATCATGCTCTCACCTCCCAGAGCAGGCTTGGAAAAAAATAATAGCATAAAACCTGTAAATTCACTTGAGCACCTCTGCTGCAGAGTCAAAGAGTGATTGTGTCAGCTCATGACTGAACAGCCCCTCTGGAGCCCCATGGGGGTCTCAGCTAACAGCTTGCTTCTGGCAGAGAGAGGAATGGGATGAAACAAGCTGATGTAGAGATGAAGCTGCCCATTGCATTTAAATTCCCAGTGAAGTTGGGAAGCATCTTGTATTTCACATGGAGAGTGACAGATGTTGCAGTAAACTGCCAGTGGAGGATGACATCTTCACCACGGAGGGTCTTTGCTGGAAGAAAAACCATCATGTTCTTGAAAAGGGCAGCAGGGGCTCTGACTTCCGATCTCTGAAGTTAGATGTTCAAGACTGATTTACACACTCTATGCCCCTCGTACGATCACAGGAGAGACAAGTCAGTCATCTCTCCCCAAAATATGCTGCTAAGCCAGGTCCAGCGAATCACCTTGAGGACCTTCTTTCTCTCCATTGAGCAGATAAAGGACCTGCAAAGAGTGCTTCAGTGTTCCGTTTGTCTTTGAGATCCCCCAGCAGTGAGATACAATCCACCTTAACCCCACCACCTTCTTCTAGCCTGGGAAGTCTGCAGTACAGGGGGCACAACTGGTGCCCTGTGCTCCAGAGCCCTAATTTTCAGGCTAAGTGAATGTTTAGACCCCAAGACCTGGCACAGCATGGACCAACTCATCCTGGTGTGGGAAGCAGGACACCAAACTCAGGAGAGGGAATTTCAGGGACCACCCCTGGGCTTGGCCTGGATACTCCAGTCTGGGTGTAAGGGTAGAGCCTGCTCTTGATATGGCTGCAGTGTGAAAGGAGTGGGGCTGCATTTTCAGCCCAGAAAGATGCCTCCTCCAGATTCCTAAGTGTCATCACTGGCATGCCAAATCTCACTGAAAATGTGACAGGCTGCTGAGCTGTCAGCTGCTCTGCTCTTGCCAACCTGCTGCCCTCTCCACCTTGCTGGGGCTTTTGCCTTTAATTGTATCAGTCCTGACACAGGGTAGGTCCCAAGTTTCTTGTGTTTAAACAGGAAATTGCTAACGATTTGTGTGCCACCTGTAGTTTGTAATGCAAGAGAAGTGTGAGAAACAGTGACCCATTATTTAGTAGTGGCTGTACTTCCACACTCAGCATGTGCACAGCTTGCTGCATCACTCAGACCCCCAGGAAACTGAAAAATGGGAACCAGAAAAAATTACTATAGGTCCAGTCCAACTCCTAGTCAGTACAGGGCTCTGAGTCCTCCAGAGCTGTGATTCCCAGGTCTCCAGCTCTACTGCAGTTCAGGCACTTCTGGAGTACAGTAATAAAAATTTTAAAAAACAACCAACCAACCCCCCAACAGTGTTCTAAGGAGAAGGGGTGTTTAAATCCTGCAACAACTGCTGCAGTTTCATAAACCATCCCATGCTAGAAGCGGAGTGGCCTCAGAATTCAGGAAAATTTCTGTAGAAAGAGCACACTTGTCTTCACGGACTCACGAGCACACGGCAAGGAGTGAGGGGAATGGAAGAGGCCACCAACACAGAAAATCCACAAGCAAAGGCTCAGCAGCTGCTTAGTCCCATTCCTGCCCCAATGTTAAAATCACTGACTGCCTGGGCTCCTTTGTCCAGGGACTCAAAAGAAGGATTTAGAGTCCTCCACCTCTCTCAGGCAATAAGATACCGGGGTAGTTGAACGAGCACTTTCATAGAGCATCTAGGCTCAAGAGACTGTCCAGACCAAGTGCAGACCCAAGAAATCCTGTCAGTGCAGCTCCTGCCACAATTCCTGGGTCCATGGCAAACACTGACCATGACCAACCACAGCGCAGAACAGGGGAGTTCTCTCTGCCCAAGTCCACAGGTCCCACTGCAATGTGGTGACATCTCCTTCAAACACTGCTCCTTCCTCTCCGACTTCAAACCTTTCCAGGCTGCACTGCTAGAAGCAGTGAGGAAAAAGGGATTAGCTGTTATTGAGGAATGGAGGCACCCAAGGTTTTGTGTAGATGCAGCAGCAGGAGACAGCAAAGGAGGATTAAAAAACCTGGTCAATTTTTATTTTAGCTTCTTACAGACTGAGAGATATAAATAAAATGTAGCATCTGAACAAAAGTGAGCAGCTAAGCCTGGTCCTCCACTGCGTAGTGTGAATTGGCTCCAGAGAAAATCTGCTCTGAGGCAGCTCAGCTACTACAATAAGTTTTACAATTACTGAGGCCAAGTCACCCAGCAAAACCTGACAGGGAGGTACCCAAGGACAGTCCCATTTGCTAAAGCCAGCTGAACACACGTACTGGGGAGCAGAGCAAAGGCAGCGCGTGCTCGCGTGTGCACAGCCAGCCACCCTCACTGTGAGCATTTTCGTGTGTGCTTGCGTAGCTGGGGTCAGGGAAAATGCAAAGGATTTGTGTTATTAAGTTAATCCTCCTGTCCCAGGGCAGCAGGAGCTCCACACACCACTCCTGCCAGGATTGTTTAACCTGCAGACTTCACTCACTCACTCCTTCTTCCTTCAGGGCTTTTATCACCTCCTCTGCAAAAGTTTGCTTTATGGTTTATTCACATCTTCCTTGCTGCAGACTGTGCCTGTGATTTCATACCCACAGCAGATGTGGAGATGGTACCACTCCCTCTCTTGCACCAGCCCTATGTGTATGTTAAGGATGTTGGCACTTGTTTTCTCCAAGCTACACAACCCAATTATTTCTCTCTACCCTGTCAGCCACAACCTTCCAGATCTCTTGATCATTTTATCAGTTTCTTTTCCAGTTTCCTCAGTTCTTTGGTCTTCAACACTCTTGAAGTTTAGAGCCCCAAACTGGGTTGCACAATGCCCAGCTGGAGTCTCCCAGTACAGAGCTGGCTGCACACACCTAGCAAGTTACACTCTGCTTCCGACTGTGAGTGGAAATCTTCAAAAAGAGACAGCTGCGTTTGCCCTCTATCAGCACGCATCGAGCAGCTGCAAACCCAGCTTCAGAAGAACCTGAATCATCCACAAACTGCCCCGGATCAGAAATTCTGGTAAAATTTTGAGGAGGCTTCATCTAAGCTGCAACTCTACCGTATCATCAACACACTTTGGGAAGTTGTTTCTTCCCAAAGTCTAACTCAGGTACTGCATATACAGTGTCCCTCAGGGAGGATGTGAATCTGGGGGTTTCTCTACTTTTGGAGTATTGTCCGACTGCAGCAGCTCACTCAGTCTCTCTACACACACTCACACAACAATCTCTTTGCTTCTTCAGGAGAAAACCACTAATCTGGAGAGAATCTGGCATTCCTGGCTTGTACTAGCACTAGTGTGGCCAGGAGTAGGGAAGTGACTGTCCCCCTGTACTGGGGTCACTCAACACAAGAAGGATATTGAGGGGCAAGAGTGGGGGCAGAAAAGGGCAACAAAGCTGGTAAAGGGTCCAGACAAGAAAGAAGAGGGGGCTGAGGGAGCTGGGGCTGTTTAGCCTGAGGAAGAGCAGGCTGACAGGAGACCTTCTCAGCTTCTACAACTACCTGAAGGGACACTGCAGTGAAGTGAGGTGAGTGCTGGTCTCTTCTCACACGTCATTAGTGACAGAACAAGGGAGGCTGGCCTCAAGCTGCACCACATGAAGTTTAGGCTGGACAAGAAGAGAAGTTTTTCCCTGAAGGAGCAATCAGGGCTTGGAACAGGCTGCTCAGGGATGGGGCTCAGTCTCCAGCCCTGGAGGTATTTAAAGATTGTTTAGCTGAGAGATCTGGTCTGCTGGTGACCTTGGTAGAGTTGGATTCTTAGTTGGATCGGATAATCTCCAGAGCCTTTTCCAACCTGAATGATTCTATAAGAGACCTGGCCCATGGGACAACCACATCACAATATGCCAAGAACGTACCTAATTAGAGGAAAACCAAAGTCAGGAGCTTTCCTAAGTCCACTCCACAGACACGAGGCACTGCAGTCCAGGTGAATGTGTTGCTGCATTGCCCCCACACACAGCTGCTTTATAAACTGAAGTGCCGGAGCTGTTTCAGTGACCTCAAACGCAGTCGCTGAAATGTGGAGTCATTTCCAAAAGAAATGCCCTGAAGGTGCTTCCACCCTGTCAGAGCAGGAGTGGAAAGGCTCTGGGTGTGGATGAGCTGAGTTAATGAACAGGGGTTTCCCACCTTCACTTGTCTGTGACCCGGAGCTGATGAAAATAGAGGACATTTAAACACTGGAACTTACAGCCCTACTTTGTTCAAATAACGACTCTGCTTAGCATTCAAGCCCTTGCAAAGGGCTAGTGTTTATTTTATTCTGGAGTGTAATTGAATCCCCAGAAGGCTGTCCCTAGGCAAACTCATTTGAGAGCAAGACTCTAAAAATAGTAAGTGTTGGGACACATTGGGGACAAGCGTTAAAAGAAGGTGACTTTTCAGAGCCATTAAACCCTCCCCTCACACCCATCCCAACCATAAAGTTCTGCGAACTCTCCATGAGTCAGTGCTCCTGTGAAGTCAGGACTCCTCACTTGCCTCTATTCATGCTCTCAAGGGAGCAGCACAAGAGCGAGCTTGACCCAGCTTCCAGGAGTTTCTCATTGTTAACAGAGCTGAGCTGGGGAGAATCAGTTCTGATTTCTGTCACCACAGCAGCAGAATTTGGTCTCCTGCAGGGCTGGTCATTACCACGATTACTCCATCTGGGTTAAGGTGGGCAGTTAAGTGCTGCCTGGCCACAGATACTGTGCTCTGGAGGAGATGGAACTCCCAAGCCAGCTACGGTTCAACAAGCACCCATAGCAGTTTCTTCCCAAGCTGGCCTCCGGTAGAAGATTCCTAGTCAAACCCTAAATGCAGGCATTAAATGTTGTCTGCGCAGAGACTTCCTAGCACAGGCTGAAATTTGTTTGGACCCTGTATGAACACTCTCAGTCAAGACCAAAGCAATTCATTCATGAGAGGTGTTGCTGCTCATAGCAGAGAGGTTGTAGCAGATGATCTCTAAGGTCCTTTCCAATCTAAACCTTTCTGTGATCATAGACTCATAGAATCATAGAATCATCACGGATTGGAAGGGACCTCGAAAGATCATCTAGATCCCATGATGACTTCATTCAATCCACAGCCCACTACTCAACGCTGAAATCCATATATCCATACTCTCCATGTTTGGAGAAGACAAACTGTGCGTTCACTTTCTCCAGCTGGCCTGCCATGACTGTCCTGGAGGTGACCCGACAGCACAGACCAAAAGTGCTTTCACGGGAGTTGTGTCAGCACCGGTAACTACACTAAAGCCCCAAGGACCCCAGTCCACACCAAATGCATTGTAGCTCCACACCCCACCAAGTCAGAGCGCTCAGCTAAGGGATTTCAGCCTCTTCCAGCAATGGTCCCACACAGTTAATTCCTGCCACGTTCTGGACCTGGCAAGGGCCACCCGGGCTTTTTCTTGCCAAGTGCCAGTCACTGCTATTGTAACGAACTAGCTAATGGCCTGGCAGGACGCCGTTAGCAGACCTGAGGTTAATGAAGACTTCCATCAAACACCCTGTGCACGGGTGAAGGTGACAGGGAGATTTAACACACTGTATTTGTTTGGAAGGGGCTGGTGATAATTAAAAATTAAATGGACTTTCTCCATTATGCATTCGTTATTGACAGGTCCATATTAACTGGGGATTTCAATTAATAGTTCTTCTTCACTAGTCCAACTTTTCTAGCCGCTGAACATATCCCTAGAGATGCTGCCAATGTCCCTTTTCTCCTCCAGCTCCAGGTACTTTTAATCCTTAGCAGAAGTCCAGGCATTCCAGGGGATGCTCTGAGAAACTCTGTAGGAACAGCAGCAAAGTACTTCAAAGAAACTGTTCTTGCCTGTCCCAGACCAGGTCTCTGCTCCCTCATAGAACAGAAATCTTGAGATTTTTTCTTTCCAGCCACAGGAAAAAATGCTGACAACTCTTTCTGAAAACCTCATGCACTAACTGCTAACTCAGTTCAGCTCATTCTTTCACTTGATAGCCAAACATGACTTTCAAGCTTTGCCAACCAACCTACTATTGCTGTAACATTATTTATAGCTGCAGCCTTATCGTGGATCAGATGAAGCACCTGGTGACTCTGGTTTATTCCAGAAACGCCTTGCTAGGTTGTTTATTCAAGAAAAAAACCACAAGAAACATGTAGGAAAACTCTGGAAAGAAGTATTTCTCAAATTTAATGTGTTTTTACTTGCATATTGCTGTCACATTTACTTTAGAAAAATCTGAGATGGGAAAACACCCAGTACTGAAAGAACTGTTTCCATCTGCATTAATCAAATGGAAGTAGAAGTGTCTTCAGAACTTAAAGTAAATCCAAACCCTCTACTTTTCATGTCACAAATGATTTTGGTTCCGCTTGGACCTTCCATGCGGATAGTTCATTTCCCACTTCCATGTAACTTCCTTAGGTGTCACAGGCCAGGAAAGACCCTTACAGTGAGACCCAAGCCCAGCCCAAGGAGGGTGTTGATGTGATCCCTCTTTAACAGCAGATCGCACAGACCCTTCTTCTGCAGATGCTACAACAGTTCAAGGGTGGTTGGCCAAGCACCCTTGGAAAACAACTTTAAAGCATCCTGCCCTGCCCATGAAATCCCACAGACACATAAAACTGCCTCCACTTTGAGAACTTGTTCCGTCACTGGTTTCTCAACCACCTTTGCTAAATGCTGTGTTCCAAGGGCTGAAGCACATTTGCTCTGGAGACAGGCTGAGGGAGCTGGGGCTGTTCAGCCCAGGGAAGAGAAGACTCCATGGGGACCGCAGAGCTACCTTCGAGCACCTGAAGAGAACCTCCAGAAAGGTTGCAGAAGGACTTTTCCCAAAGGGATCCAGTGACAGGACAAAGGGAAATGGTTTGAAACTGAAGGAAAGGAGGTTCAGACTAGATCTGAGGAAGAAGTTCTTCAGTTCAAGGGTGCAGAAACTCAGGAATCGACTGTCCAGAGATGCTGTGGCTGCTCCCTCCCTGGAGGTGTTCAGGCCAGGTTGGATGAGGCCTTGAGCAACCAAGTCTGGTTGAGAGGCATCACTGCCCCTGGCAGGGGGTTGGAGGAGATGAGCTCTGAATTGTCTTCCAATCTGACCCAGTGTGGGATTTCCCAGTGGCAGGTGACAGAAGATCACAGCAATCGTAGCACAGGTTCAGACTAAGGGTTCATCTCACTGAGTACCTTCTCTCTACCCCTGCCCTTAAAAGATTGGGGCATGTAGATACAATGTCCTCCCTACTAATCTCCCAGCCTCCAAACATTTTCAGTTGACAGTGTCTTCTCAGTCTCTGCATTCTCCCAGTTTCTAAACACCTGCTATGGTATTTATTTCACATTTATTAGCCCTCAGGAGGGCTGGCCAGGTAGCCCCAGGACCATCCAAAACAATAAACAAATGAGAAAAGTGATTGCTGAATGCTGCTGCTATTTGTTGTAAGACTTGAGGAACAGTTCACGCTCCCCTTGATAAAGACACAAGGGGAACCTAATGGCATCATTGGGTCATGGTGCACTGGGGAGGCACCACAGGCACTGTGACTTCCCATAATGGGAAGCAGCAGCAAGCCACCTTCATCTTTCCCCAGACTGAAAAAGGCAGCACTGGCACTGCCCTGGGATACCTGCTCTGTGGGATGAAGTGAAGATTACCCCAAACTAAACCCCAGCATCGCAGAGACTCAGTGAAGGCGCCACACTAGATGAAACTACAGCTCTGGAGGGCAATGTGCCCTCTTCATTTTCTATGGCAGGACCTGGCAACCCTCCAAAACCTGTGAGCCAGTACTGCTCAGGTCTATTCTTCTCTCCATGCATGTCTAACTCCTGCTAAATTATTACAATAATAATACAAAACATTTGTAAAGTGTCCTTCACAAAATGGTCCCAAGGAGATTTCTTATTCGGGCATAATTACACAAGCAGTGAACACAACTCTTCCCCATTCAGAGTTAAGGGCAAAAGCAGATGGGTCCTTTCCCAATATCAACCAGTATCAGGCCGCACAGTGACCTCAGGTCAGTGATGCGAGGTGGAGAAAGGAAAAGCAGAACCAGAGTTGCTGGTGCAAGTTCAGGGAGTGCCGCCTTCAGCTGACCTGAAGATAGACTTGAAGTCAGTCCTCCATCTGAGAAATCATCCAGAATGGAGAAATGTGGAGGACAGAGGTCATGCGAGGTAGCAAGGGAGAGAGGGGGACTGAAAGAGAGGAGAAAAGGGACAGGAAATGAGCACTGCCAGAAACATCCTTTTTTCTAGAGCCAGACAGCCTTACTGTGGTCACTGTGGCACAAGCACAGGCAGACCCAAACTAGCTTTCATCTACCTTTAGATCACCTTTTCCTTTCATCTACCTTGAATTCACAAACCAACAGCAAGGGGCCATCTTGATCATGGATTTCCCATTGTTCCTGACCCCAGTTCAGCCTCAGGTGGCCCAGAGTTGCTGCTATGGCCACACAGCTATTCATATCCTAAATAAAAGTGAGCTCAAGCACTACAGATGCTGCAGTCCAAGCCCTGACTGCACACAGAGGTACAGCTCCTCTGTTTGGTCAGGACCTGGCACACAGGCTGTGCTCCTAGATGCTTTCCAGAGCAAACGAGAGGGGTCCACAGGCAGCATCTTGTCCCCAAAATGGCACCAGCAGTGGAACAGGTGCCAGAACACCAAGAGGATTTACAAACATCACAGGCCTGAGGTCCAGAAAGGTTTTTATTCTTCTAGAGAGTGTGAGCCTTGGTTTTCTGTTGCTGTTGACATAAGGAGTGGGAAGAAAGGCCATTCACACCTTTTAGTTAAGGTCTTCGGTGACCTTTCAGTGATCACATTTCCCATGCCCACAGAAGGTGACTCAGGGAGTGAGCTCAAACATCTTGCTCAGAGTAAACAAACTGAATTGGAGTGACATGAGATTGCAAACATCCCTGCAGAGCTCCCAGTAACACAGGTGTAGGGATGTGAGGAGAGATGAGGTAGAATCTCCTTCACAGGCAGATTTCAAGGCTAAAAGAGAGGCTCAGCCACCCCGAGTCTAACAGACCAACTGCGCTGAACACTGAGACCTTTGACAGAAAGCCTCTGTCTAGAATGACAACACAGTGCAACTGAAGCCTTAGGGCCACAGACTCCAGCAAAAACCAGGGTACTAGTTGTGCAGGTGAACTGTCTCCACTCAGAGCAGAGAGGGGGCCTGCAGCACCCAGAAACTGCACAACACTATGAAGGTCAAGCAGGGCATTGACGGGAAAGTCAGGAGGTCAGACCCTGTTCCCAGCAAAGCAGACAGCCAGATCCCTTCTGTTTCAGGGGCAAGACACTATGGGCACAAACAGAAAGATGAGCAGTGCAACTCTGCCACCCTTTCTCCATGTAAGAAAGCTGTGAGATGTCTGCAAGGGGAGCGTTGTATTTAGTGCTATCTCTAGAAGATACTCCCAGTCTTTGCTTCCAAACAGCTCCACAACTACAGTGGTTTCAGTCAAATTTAAAACAACCTCCAAAAAGGATGTCCCAACAGAGGCA
Organism: Rhinopomastus cyanomelas; assembly: GCA_013400115.1. NCBI lineage: Eukaryota > Metazoa > Chordata > Aves > Bucerotiformes > Rhinopomastidae > Rhinopomastus > Rhinopomastus cyanomelas. The sequence continues at coordinate 312,532 of VXBP01006512.1, read as the reverse complement.
CTCGGGACTTCCAGGATCTTCTCTTTTACACATCAAGCCTCGACCGTCCTCTCTGCACATCCCCACCTGCTGCCTCTGCCCAGCAGCACCTTTCAGGTGGGTGCTCACCCAAGGGAGGCCATGCCTGGAGCTTCCACGGCTACTGGGAACCATCTAGTGGTCCTCAACCGGATTGCAGCGTGTCCCTCAAGCAGAAATAACACCCGGGCAGGTCAGGTACTAACTGCTCCCTGACGCTGTGCTCATTTCCCCCATCAGACCGGCAAGAAACCACAGACTCCAGTGGTCACTCCTGCAGAAGTGCTGCTTCAAACAATGAGATTTCTGCTGCTTTCACCACCACAAAAACCTTCCTGTCTCACTCTTCCACTGCCACCTCACACAGAAGCATCTTTGTTCTGCACAGGCACTTTGGAGCAACTGCACTCCAAGAGCAGCGAGGCAGCTCCTCTGGGTGGAACCATGGCAGAAGATCATGGCAGCTCCTCAGAAAACCTCCACACAACCTCCTGGATGCTAACAGCTGTTCCCACCTCACTCACCATGTGAGCAGGTTTTCCTGCTGTCTCTGATAACTAACCCTGGATTCCTAGTGGATCCCCTTAGTGAATCCCAGGTTGTCCACTCCCTCAGTGGATCCTAGGTCATCTATCCCCTTACTGAATCCCAGGTCCTCCATCCCCTCAGGGGATCCCAGGTCCATCACCCCGGGAGTGCAAACTCCGATTACTGCCCCAGGACAGGGGACACCTCCCACCCAGCCGAGGAAACTACCTTCCCGCAGCGATACCAATGGAAAAACAAACTCAGTTCTCATTAACAGAGGTGCCCCCAGCAGAACAGTGTCCAGTGCAGCAATTCCTCTCATTTATCGCCAACCAGCACCAAACTGAGCACCGAGCACCCTGACCCCACCGCCGCGGTAGCCCAGACCCCTCCCGCCATTCCGGCCCTTCCCGCCTCTCCCGCCCCTCCGGCCCTTCCCGCCTCTCCGGCCCCTCCTTCCCTCCCTCCTCTCCGCGCCGCCCCGGGCCCGTCACGGGTCTCTTACCTCCTCTCCTAGGCAGTTCTTGGGGTGTCCTTGCCCTGCTGTGGATCTCCATAGCCTGTGTTGGAGTGTCCCAGTCCCGGTGCGGTCACCCATGGGTGCTCCTGGCCCGCTGCGGGTCACCCCTCCGTGTTGCTGTCCTGGCTTGGAGCGGCCGCGGCCGGCCCTTCCCTGCCCAGCGCAGCCCTCCCGACCCTACCCAGGAGCAGTTGAGCCACCTTTCACAAACGGGGGCTGCCAGACAGTGGCTGCTTCTCGCCAAGGCCTCGGGGCTTTGCTTATGTAGTTGGGCTTTTGCTGTTGATTGTGGTGCTGGAAGGGTTGGAAAGGTGAGGGCTCTCCTGCCAGAGTCAATACAGAGGAAGAGGTCAGGTGGGCTCAATCTAGACAAAATGGTTCCAGGTGCTGCAGAAGCTCATCTCCAGGTGGAAGGGGATGGCAGAGTAATTGCTGCAGATCATCTGTGGGGGACAGAAGATGTAGCCACGAAAAAAATGAAGACATTAAAAGCACTGATGTGTTTGGGGGGCTCTTCTGTGGGGCCCAAGTTCTAGAAAATGCACCACAGAGTTTGGTGCTGCCTTTGGAGTCTGGTCAGACTGGGGAAGGACGGGACAGTCTTGCTCAGGAGGGATCTCAGAAGGTTGTCTGATCCCACCACCTGCTTGAAGACATGCAGTGGAGACTGTGGCTCAGGGTTCTGTCTACCCTGGGTCTGCACGTGGAATCATAGAATCATTCGAGATTGAAAGGGAACCTTGAAAGCTCATCTAGTCCAATCCCCTGCCACAATGGGATCACCTAGACCAAATTGCACAGGAACATACCCAGGCGGGTTGTAAATGTCTCCAGAGAAGGAGACCCCACAACCCCTTTGAGCAGCCTGTTCCAATGCTCCATCATTGCCTCATTTCACATAGACAAGGGTGTTCACAACAGAAATCATTGAATCATAGAATGGTTTGGGTGGGAAGGGACCTTAAAGATCATCTAGGTCCAACCCCCATGCATAGGCAGGGATACCTTCACTAGATCTGGTTACTCAGGGCCTTATCCAGCCTGGCCTTGAATACCTGCAGGGATGGGGCAGCCACAACTTCCTTGGGCAACCTATTCCCATGCCTCAGCACCCTCACAGGGCGAAATTTCTTCCTAATGTCCAACCTAAATCTCTCCTCTTCAAGTCTGTAACCCTTTCTCCTTGTCTTCTCGCTACCACCCGTGTAAAAAGCCCTACCCCAGCTTTATTGTAGCCCCCTTCAAATATTGGAAAGCTGCTAGGTCACCTGGGAGCATCCTCTTCTCCAGGCTGAACAACCACAACTTGCTCAGCTGTTCATTTGAGTTGTGCTCTTCTGGACATCTCTTTCCAGGAGCTCTGTGTCCTTCTGGTGCTGAGGACTCCAGAACTGGGCTGCAAGATAAAAATTTTGGGCTGATCTGAAATGAGTTTTTCCTCTCCGGTTCCCAGGCATTTTTTGGAAGAGTGTTAACCCTTTCTCTTAGAATGGGTTAGAAAATCTTTCTTCTGGACAGTCCCATTTCTGGTAAACCTGCTCATCAAGTAGGAGCAAGCAAACAGCAGCAGAATGTTTGGAGGTGGTCTGTACTGAGGACCCAGTGAGCCACATTCCCCACTTTAATATGATTTGTCACAATGAGCAGCCAGCAGCTCAGCTTTGCCACTTTCACTGTGCTGCAAAACGTGCAGAATCTGCCCAGGGAAGCTGCAGGACTCTGCTGCCACCCAGGGCTCTGCAGAGCTCGTAGCACTCTCCATCCTCCTCAGGGAAGACGCAAGGCACAAGGCAGTACAGAAAACAAATACATGAATAATGCTGTCCATTTTAGCTTCCCAGCTGCTCTCTGCTCTGGGTACTGCCACACAACAACAGGAACGTTTGTCCTTGCTTCTTGACCACTGCTGTGAGCACACATGGCTCAGGTCAGCTCCATCCTGTCCTGAGGAGCTATGAATGAGCAGCCAAATCCAGATTCTGGATCAGAAGAGCCCAACTAATCTCATGGGCTCTACTATTACAATAATCACCGTTATGTGACAGTATGGGAAGGCCCAGCCGTGATCAAAGTCGTTTTGTGACAGATGCTATCTGCATTTATACATGGTGACATCATAATCTTCACCTTGAAGACTTCAAAAGAGAGTGAGATCCAGTATCAAGCCTTGAAAAGGGTGTTACTGCATTGAAGGCACCTTTGAAAGATGTGGCTTGAAAAGAGAATTTTGAGAGGAAGAAACATTCCAGTCCATGGGAGGGGAAAATAACTGCTCTTCATCACCTCAGGGGGGGTTCAGGAATCACTCTGAGCCAAGAGATCATAGTTTTTTGAGCTGGTTCAGGACTGTATAACACCAGTCTCCCCAGATCATGACAAATGGGTCCAGATAGTGCCAGACAAAGCCTGTCAAAGCAAGAACTTCCCACAGCCTAAGTAGTGTTTTCAAACTGGAGGCATTTCTTTGTGTGCCTAGACTCACTCTGACTTCCTGCGAGACTCCGGGAAGTGCAGCAGTGCAGGGAAGGAGAAGACAAACAGATTTGTCCCTAACTGCATGGACACTGCCAAATTGTTAAAAGCAATTCATTTCAAATAAAGCTATAGATTAAACCATCAAACAATAATAGATTAGATTTTCAGAACCAATATACTGTGAAGAAGTTCCATCTGTCCTCTTTTCAGAAAACACAAGATTCTCCATTCGGAATTAGCACTTCAGAGGAATAAACATAGAGAGCTGTCGGCACTGGTGCTAGCAGCTTCGCTCTTGCTAATCACATACAAAATCCTCTTTCAAGTGGGTGTGACTGGGAAGAAAGAGGTAGCAGGAGAGGCAAGGCACAGCCCTAGTGCAGGGCATGGGATAAATCACCTGACCTGGACAATGTCAGAGAAATGTTCTCTGAACAGAATCTTCTTAAGAGCGCAAGTAGGAAAGGAACTTTTTTCTTTGACTGTAACTTTGGAGGAATTCTTTCCAGCTAGTACAAAAGCAACTCTGCCTTCAACTGCAAAGCAGCCTGGAGGTCTTGCACGTTGTATTTATAGCTTCTAACCCCATGGCTAGTACTCGTCCTGCAAAGCATCTGTCTGAAAAACTAGCAGAGGATTTTGGAAGGAGCTTTAAGTTGGATTCCCAACTGATTCATAATGTTCTACATTTCTTCTCAGCTCTTACTAAGGATCAGAAGTGGGTGACCCCATTAGACTTAAACCGGAAATGACCCAAACTCTTCTCTCTACACTCAAATGGAACTGAACTCAATTGTTTTGGAGGATTGAAGAGGTTCAAGTAATCTTTTTGCCTTAGTATCTCCTCCTTCAGGTTTCCAAAGAGCAGCACTAAAGCACCAGCCTGGAAAACAGGCATTTACTCTGCAGCCACGTGGCAGTGCCCAAGGCAAAGGGAGGAAAGGTTGTCTTCTGGGACTACTCAGTGGTGATTCTCACTTTCTCAGATGAGAAACATCTCTAAAAGTTGCAAGGAGGCCCCACTCTTCCACACCCTTCAGCTATGAGCAGATAGGTAGATCCTGCGCTTGGTAGGACTTGAAGAGGACACTGCACAGGGCCGTGGACTAAGACTTTAGAGGAAGAATTGCCACTTCTCCCTTCCCTTCTGCTCCAACAGCAAGATGCGGAACCAGCTAAGTGGTGTGGCAGTGGGCCACTGTGTGAAAGATGCTGTCTCTCGGGAGGGACAGGGCTGTCTAGTGCTGTCATTCCTACCCCTCTAAATCCCCTGAGCTCAGATTGTTGAGGAAGCTGGGCACAATGTCAATTCAGTGAATACAGATTAGCTTCCCCCCTTGACTGTGTGAACCCTCAGTTCCTGGGCTAAATTCCTTAACTCTCTATTAGCGGCTAATTAAGTCAGATTTCCCATTGCATATTCCAAGTGGTAATGAGCCTGGGGTGACAGTGGCATCCAGAATTTGCAAGACAAGGAGGGGCAAAACAGTGCCACTATAGGAAAGAGCAGGGGAAAGGGATTTCATATGCTTCAAAAAGCAGCACAGCATGTATCCCATCCTCCAGCACACGCGTTCCTGCACCAGGCTTTGTCTTGCCATCAAGTTTGTATTTTGTGACTCAACACACAGCATTGTGCCCTGGCAGCTGGATGTTGATGCTAATTCAGAGCAGCACTCCACATGCTTGGAGCACCTTCCATCCCTGGGCATCTGACAATACTTTGCCAGCAACATCCACTTGTGTGAATCACACTGTCGATCACTGCTGTGCTAAGAGCGTGCTGCCTTCCCAGTATTTCCAGCACTCTGCTTTCCCAGTGCTTCCAGCACTCTGCCTTCTCAGCGTTTCCACCATGCTGCCTTCCCACCATCCAGCTACAACTGCAGTCCATTCAACTGAAGATTGAGCATGGATGGGAGAGCTGCAGATGAATGAGCCAGGGGAGACTTATTCATCATCATGGGCATCTTTCTTACAAAGAAAGTACAGTGCAAATATTTCTTCCTTGTCTCAGTTTTACAAAAAACCCTTTGGCTGTCATATTTTTGAATTAAAAAAGGCAACAATCAATCTGAAAATGTTGTGCAACAGCCTAAAATTTATGTCTGGTTCCTCTCTCATGGTCTGGAGGACCCCCCTCAGTCTCGTGGTTAGCAACAAGCATGTTCTCCTTGCTGCTTGTGTTCCAGCTGAGATGATGTGCATGAAGAAAACCATCCCCAGAGCCAGCAGTAGGAGTTCTGTAGGATACATGTAGCTCTAAGGGGGTATTGACCCAAAAAACCAAAAATATTTACCCCTAGTGTTTTGGGCCAGGCTGGTGCATCCCTACCAACATCAGTCTGCAGCAGTGGCTGGAACATTTCCAAAGAGCTTTTAATCATGAGCTGTCCCTGTGTTGATGATATCCAAGGCCAACTGGTAGTTCAGCTGTAGCAAGGATTTGGAGTCCTAGAGAGGGTTGGCCTGGAAAGCTTCCAGGAAGGAAGGCAGAATCCTGCTGAGCAGAGGGACTGGACAAACAAGCAACTGGTACCAAAAAGCTCCCACAGAATTTGTTAGACTTCCCCAGCCTCCAGCACCTTTGGCTGCCACAGCACATTTTTTTCTGTGAGATGGATTACAAACCTCACATCCCAGAACACCAACATCATACCAAAGCAAAGAGGCTTTTGCTCAGACAAGAAGTGGAACATGGAACTGATATTTTGCCTCTTTGGGAACTTTCATAAGTGTTTTTTTGGCCGGGTTTCATGAACACTTTTTGATTCAGGGCTCCAAAGTTACAAGTAGCTGACGTGTTTGTGGCCATTCCGGCTGCAGGCTGCACCTCTGATGTTAATTGAATCCTGTGATCCCTACCATGCCCTTGGAACACCAGTAACAGAAACATCTGGCACAGGCAGCAGAAGTGCATCAGAGCCCTGGTTCCAACAGCAATTAAAAAGAGGTAGGGGAGGAAAGAAGGAAAAAAGCCAATTACGTGTAATTGGATTCAGTAAACTGAATTATCTCACTATTAAAGTGGCACTTGTTTTTTTTGATAGTGGGACATTCAGACTATCAAAAGCATTAATTGATTCATCCCTTTTTTCAAGTGCTTTCTCAACAGTGCCTGTGTTTGAGAGCTGCAACCTTTTGTTCGCAGGAGGAATCTAAATTCTACAGACCATGTTTGTATCTTGGTAGCTCTATTCATTGTGACTTTTTTTTGTCTTGTTGGTGTTTTAACTCAAAAAAGAGTTTATTTCTTCAATTGTGGTGCCTTCACTGTTGCTGGAGGTGTAATTTAACAAGGGGGAAAGGGAGAGGAATGTTTAGAGCCTGATTCTTAAGTCATTTAGCTCTTAGACATGGGACCTACCTGGGTGGATAGGAAGCCAGAAGGAACCAAAAGGCTCCTCAGTGCTTGTTGTGTGACTTATGTTCTCCATGGCTCCAGAGTTGTGCTAGGGCAAATTCTTCTTCCTGTGCCCTCTACAGCATCCTTTCAGCAAAAGCTGTTCAATGCTCACATGGTTTCTGGCCACCAATGACCCCAGGGTCTCCAAGCAGTGCCCTGAGGAGGCCCTTGTTGTCCACGCGTCTGCATCGCCAGAGATGTCACGGAATTGTTCTGTGCCATCTGTCACTGTGCACGACCGAGGATGAGGCGTCCTGCGCCTTTCTTTTCCGCCTCACTAAGTGGATGCTGAATGCTGGAAAATGCAGCCACGAGAACCTGTCAGATCCAATGAGTTATTTAGGCAAATTGAAAGCATTATGTCAATTTGATGGGCAGCGTTTCAGGCCAGAATGGTACTATTGGCATTTTCTTCCTTCTCAATCAATAACTCCTAAAGGATTACAATTTAATTTTTAAAGGGTAATTCAATCAAGAATTTGAAAACAGAGGGCATTCTTAAAATTAAACTTTAATCAGATTTATTTATTTTTTTAAATTCTACTTGCCAAAAAAGAGCAGATTCTGAACTGTCCTTCGCCTTGGGTGTGAAGGAGCGATTGTCTCTTCTATATCTAATAGGAATCTGTCCCTTTGCTCTTGTCTCTGCCAGACCTACTCACACATTTCCATCAGACCCTGAGGACACATCTTCCAGAAAGCCCTTCGTCTTGGCTCTGTTTTTCATTGGTGATGGCCACCAGCATCAGCTGATTTCTCCACAGCTGAGCCTCTCCTCAGTCAGAAGTGGGTCTGGCTGACAGAGAAAAGCCCATTTGTCTGGTGACAGTACTGTTCCTCTTTTCTACCTTCTGTTGCTGCCTCTTCTCAAAGCTAAGAGCCACTGCTCTAACGGAATGCAGTCTTGGGATGGTGATTAGCAGGAACCTTTGTTCACTGAATTTTGTGTTGATGAGGTGTTTTGGATACAGCTACTGATCAGAGGGAGTCGAGTACCAAACTATTCCTACAGACCTAACCACTTCAACCCAATCTTCAAAACATTTCTGTGCTTCTTCTGGATGATGCAGTGGTCTGAAGGCCACATAAGCAGTGCAAGATCCAGGCAAACACTTACTTGGACTGCTGAAAGTTCTAAGCGGGTCTAAATATCTGTTTTAATGCCTCTCTCACAGTACAAAAGTTCAGCTTCTCAATATTATTGCCCTAAGCCTATTATTACATGCCTAAGCCATGAAGCACCAGAAGTCTTCAGATACCAAAGTGCTTCTGCCAGTGCAGAAGCCTCTGATCCCTTCTCCCAGCACAGCTGGGCTGCAGCAGCACAAGCCCAGAAGGACACCTGCCTTCAAGCCCTACTTCACCTTCTTTCGTACCATAAGACCATAACTTTTGGGTTCAAGGCTCTTGGGAACTTGTTTTAGATCTCATCATAGAATCTAAGACTGGTTTGGGTTGAAAGGGATTTCAGAGCTCACCCACTGCCAACCCCCTGCCATGGGCAGCAACACCTCTCACCAGACCAGGTTGCCCAGAGCCCCATCCAACCTGGCCTTGGACACTTGCAGGGATGGAGCAGCCACAACCGTCATGAAAAAATCCAAACAACAGCATCTTTGCTATTCACCTCCAATTCTGCTGGCAAAATCCTCATAATTCCTAAATATTGTCTGCAGAGCTTCTGCTGAACAGAGAGCCTCATGCAAACTGCTCCAGGAACCCAGAAGCCCTTGTCCTGCGTATCCCTTCCACTGGGCTTGTGCCAGGCACAGGCAGTTCCAGCCAGCAACAAAACAGATGAAAGCACCCCATGGTGGCCAGAGCTTCAGCCAAGCACAGGAGCGCATGGTGCCTCTGCGAAAATATTTAGAGGAGAGCAGCAGCCCCTTGGGGAAAGACACAAAAGGAGGTACGTGAAAAGGCAAGAGGACACACAGTGTGAGACAGTGAAGAGATGAAGAGACTCATAAGAAATGGAAAAGGAGAAACTGGAGAAATAGAGGAGACAGTACAAGGAGACATTGCCTGAGACCCAGTTGGAGATGCCCTTTCAGAAGGAAGGACCCCATGTAAGAGGAGGTACCTCTGAGGGGAACAGGACCCATGTCCAAGCTGGTACACCCCATTCCAGCCACCCCTGCATGCCTCATCTGCTGGCAGAGCCATCTGGACTAGGCAGAGTCTGAAAGGGGGCTCTAAGCACTTTGCTAGTGCTTGATTGTGGGATTTAGGTCCTGAAAGTAGCAGAGAGCTTTAACTGAGTATTCAGTCTGCATCCACAGACATCAAACTGAAGTTAAATGCCAGGACTGTGACGGCATCTTACCTTATGGGTGAGCTCTTGACTTCAGCAGAACTAAATGTGTGTGAGAGCACTCGCTGAGGGTGAGAAGCAGTCGCACAGTGCTCCATGAACAATCGAACAGGAGCTGCTGTCTTGACAGATGATGCAGTGGGGACTCAAGGGATGCTGATCTCATAGCAATGTATGACACAGAAATGGCAAAGAGCACTCCTGTTCTGGGAAGTGAAACTTCCTGGATGAACCTGCTCAGTTCTTCTCCAGGTTTTTCACTTCTATGACATTTTCATTAAGTGCTTCTTCTAGTATTTTTCATGACTTGCTTCTCAGGCCCGAATCCTGCTGCCCTTTGAAATTGAGAACCTCTGCCCACTTGGCGACAGTAAATCTGAAATCAAGTCACTGATGATCACACAGCTTTCCATTATGCAAAAGTCACCGTGACACTGCAGAAAGCAACGGGTGATAAACTGCTGCTGTAACACGCCGTCGTGTCAGTGCAGCAAGATGTGCTGCTTCAAAAAACAACGATCCCCTCAGATTTCATTAGAAACCCCCATTTAGCGAACCCTCCACTAGATAATGTGTGGCTGCCACTTGCTGTCGTGCAGGCACGCAGCGATCAAGGACACTTGAGGTGGAGTAGAGCAGGAGGGTGACACATGGCACAAAGAAACAATAATGAAGATAATTATGAAGATAAAGTTCCTTTGGGAGACCATTGTACTAAATGCCTCAGAAAATCTGAACTACCAAGAGGCTTTCCCATAAGCACTCTTTCCGTGGAGAAGTACTTGCACACCCCGGAACATCAAGGTTAAAAATGATTTCTGCTTCATTATGGTGAGACAATGCTTCTCTTTTGAACTATTGTTTATGTGCCAGATGGGCCATTGATGCTCTGCTTGAAATAGGGGGTATTGTGTGATTACAAACTGCAATAAAAACCCCAAACACCTCTCTGACTGAAATGTGATCAGCAATAGTTTTGTTTAAGGTGACATCTAAAGCCTGAAAAACTCACTGTGATTACCCGTGGAGGAAATAAAACAAAATGACACCGGATACATTTGTTTTCAGGATGTGATGCTTCTGCAGCCTGAATTCACAGAAACAATTTGGTTGGAAGAGACCTTTAAGAGCATCAAGTCCAACCGTTGCCCCAGCACTGCCAGGTCACCAGTTAAAGCTCCAGAATAAGAAAAAGGTGGAGCAGAGTTCTCCCTCTAAAGAGTGTGGTCAAGCACTAAAGAGGATTTTGGAGCAGTGATGTAAGACTAAGGAGAATGTCGTCATATCCACAGAGGTCAGTAAGTGCTGTGGAGCAAAATCCCAGATGAGAGGTGAAACACAGTCGCAGACAGCAATGTGGAAGATGTTTTGCCCCAGCAGCTGCAAAACCCTGCCTGCAGCAGAATGATACCAGTCCCCACACTTAATCCCCGAGTAATTTCTAATGTCTCCTCTGGGTTGAACACTCTTCAGTTGAATCGTTTTGGTTTTCTGCACCTCCTCATGTAAAGATATCCAGAGTGAACCTTCCATTTAAATAAAAACATAAATGGATCATGATGAGAGAGAAGGGGAGGAGAGAGACGGGCTTCTGTTTTTTCCAATTATCAACAAATGAGAATTTTCAGCTACAGTTCTCTTTTTATTTAATGTACCTGGCATTTATTATCTGCTTTTAAAACACCCCAACCAGTAGTTATGTCTTCTTGGTACATTTCTGTTTCTCTCTGATTATCAGAGTGTGTTGTCAATTCCTTCCTGCAGGCGCTGGTTTGTCATAATCCTTTCAGAATAAGAAAACTGAGAAAAAAACACCCCAAGAATAACACAGTATGAATTCCAATGATCTCTCCATTTCAATTAATCTCTCAAACAAGCATGTGATTTACATTCGCGGAGACACTTGCTGCAGGCTAATTAAAAATAACGTATTGTTGGCAGATCATTTATTGAGGGAAAACAAATTGACAAAAGATAAATTAAGTTGCCACGTAATTAGCTAAAAAAGAAATAAAATCCCCGGCTGAAATAGTAAATGAATAGGCACCTTTATCAATAGCTCAGGCGGGACTTTATAACAACCTTTACATTCCCTGTAAGAAACAGGTACCGAGAAGAAAGAGTCTTTTATGTATCCTGTGACTCAGATTTGCCTGCTCACTGGTACCAGTAAGGCAGAGCACTGCAAGATTTGTGTGCTGAGACACTGAACTCGTCAGTCCAAGCAAGGTCTTTTCTGCAGGTTAGGACCAGATGTTTTAGGAAAGGACAGAAGAATCAGTGTGAAAGAGTCAGTGAGTGACCTTCCTAGCCATGTCCTCCTAGATCCTAATAGTTCTGGGTCTGTATCCTAACAGTTCTGGTTCTCACTCCCTGAAGAGTGAGAGCTGACAGCTGTTCCACCAGTTCTTTTAAAAAGGAGTTTCAGTCACATCAGCAGCAATTTCCATTCATTTCATTAGACAAAATCACAGAACATTAGGGATTGGAGGGGACCTTGAAAGATCGTCCAGTCAAATCCACCTTCCACAGCAGGACCATCTAGACCAAGTTGCACAGAAACATATCCAGGCAGGTTTTAAACATCTCCAGAGGAGACTCCACAACCCCCCTGGGCAGCCTGTTCCAGTGCTCTGTCACCCTCACTGGGAAGAAGTTCCTTCTCATATTGATGTGGAACTTCCTATGTTAAGGCTTACACCCATTGTCCCTTGTCCTGTCACTAGATGACACTGAGAAGAGCCTGGCTCCATCCTCCTGACACCCACCCCTCACATATTTATAAACATTGATGGGGTCACTCCTCAGTCTCCTTTTCTCCAAGCTCAAGAGACCCAGCTCCCTCAGACTTTCCTCATCAGGGAGGTGTTCTACTTCCTCCATCAGCCTCGTTGCTCTGCACTGGACTCTCTCCAGCAGTTCTGTGTCCTTCTTAAGCTGAGGGGCCCAGAACTGGCCACAATACTCCAGGTGTGGTCTTACCAGGACAGAGCAGAGGGGGAGAAGGACCTCCCTCAATCTGCTAACCACCCCACTTCTGATCCAGCCTAGGATGCTGTTGGCTCTCTTGGCCACAAGGGCCCATTGCCAGCTCATGGTCATCCTACTGTCCACCAGGACCTCCAGGTCCCTTTCTGCTACACTGCTCTCCAACCCAGCCTGTACTGGTACCTGGGGTTGTTCCTGCCCAGATGCAAGACTCCACACTTTCCCTTGTTATATCATACAATCATTTCATTAAATTTCTCCCTGCCCAGCTCTCCAGCCTGTCCAGGTCTCGCTGAATGGCAGCACACCCTGCTGGAGTGTCAGCCACTCCTCCCAGCTTTGTGTCATCAGCAAATGTGCTGACAGTGCACTCTGACCCCTCATCCAAGGCATCAATGAATAGATTGAACAGGACTGGTCCCAGTACCGACCCCTGGGGACTTCACTAGATACAGGCCTCCAACTAGACTCAACTTCTCTCTTGTCTCAACTTCCTCTGGGGCCTCAGCAGTCTGGGGCTTGATATCAGGACAGCCCCCAGAAGTATAAACAGTCATGCAAGCTGTCCCACCAGGTCTGTAACTGCCACCAGATCATAATCACCTGACTGAACACAATTTCTAACTCCTCCTGCTGGTTCCCCATACTGTGTGCATTGGTGTACAGGCTCAGCGCTCCAGTTTCACCCTAGGACAGAGGCCACCTGGTTTTCATCAAGACCACAGCTCTGTCTCACTGGTGCAACAATCCCACTCCTCTTCAAATCTAGTTTCAAGCCCTCTGAATGAGCCCTGCCAACTCCTGCCCCAGAATCCTTTTTCCCTTCTGAGGTAAACCTCTCCCATGTGTCTTTGTCAGGTCTGGTGTCTTATCAAACCAGACATCATCAAAGAACCCAAAGCCCTGCCTGTAGCACCAGTCATTTATGGACTGAATCCTTCTATTCCAGCCCATGTCCTCGGCCCAAAATGCCCAGTCATTTCATTTCATTTCATTTCATTTGTTTTTTCTTGCTGGGCTCATCACTGCAGCATCCGTGGATGATAGTAGTTTGTATTAAACCATTTGATTAAAAATTGGGAAAGTTTTCTTTATCTGTTTGATAGCAATTCATTATAATTATCAAAGATTGGACCAGGAAATCTGTCCAAGGGAAGACTCAGTGCTCTAAATTATTATGGGTTTGGCATGAGAGACATTGGGGAAAACAATTCCACTATCTGGCTTATTTAATTCTACTATCTGTATTATTTAATAGAAAAATAATTAATAGAGCATTGGTCAGGCCTGAGGAAGCTGCTGTACTGTGCCCTGTGTCTGTAGGGATTGAGATACACAGGGCTAAACCTACTGCTCCTGTGTACTGAAAAGCAGAGCAATCTCAGCCCCAGGAGTGGGTTAGAATCATAGAATGATAGGCTTGGAAGGGACCTCCAAAGGGCATCCACTCCAAGCCCCTGACGCCAAGCAGGGCCATCTCTATACCAGACCAGGTTGCCCAGAGCCCCATCCAGCCTGACTTTGAGTGGCTCTGGGGACAGGGCCTCCACCCCCTCACTGGGCAGCCTGTTCCAGGGATCCCCCACCCTCAGATTCAACAACTTCTTCCTGGTGCAAATGAAATTATTCCAAAATGAAGGAAGACAGTCAGAGGCATCAGCCTGGCTAAATGAGAAGCTGTTCAGTGTCCTTGTAGAAGAGAAATACAGAAGAAAACTACGTCAGGTTGATTCCAGAGCAACCAACAGCACAACCCCTAGGAGCAAGAGGACAGATCTCAGTGAGATGCCAAGGGACAGAAAAGGTTGCAAGAGACAGCCTGAAGTTAAACACCTGAAAAGATGAGCAAAGAAAGTTAATCAGCCTTTCTGAGAGAGGGGAAAACCTGTTGGCAGAAGTTGCCAGGTGTTGCCAGAAGACTGGTTTCTTATGTTTTTGTTTTCCCCCTTCAAGTTTTCAGTGTAAAGATTGAACACAGCCTGTATCTGTAGTCAGTGGGGAGAGACACGGTCCCTTCTAGAGGCTGAGGCTGCTCAGGAGCTCTAAATCCCTTTCAGAACAAATCTCTCCTTCCTTTGGCCCTCAGCAGAGGCTCAGATGATCATCTCTGATTTAATCCCGACCTGTGGGAGCTCTGTATCCTATGACCATATGGAGTGTGTGTGGTCCTAGTAGTTAATATCTGATGAGAGAAGCTGTTGGTACTTAATGCACAACGTGGAGGTTTATGGCCCAGCAAGAAGAAAATAATATTTAGGAGCTGAATTTCCAGAGCTGCATAAGGAGGGTGTATTAGCACTGATATTTGGGTAGGATAGTGTCCCACCTTGTTCCATGAACAGAACATGAGCTTTGAATACCGTATCAAACCTTTTCTGCTTCATTGAGCTCCTCTTTTATGCTCTGCTGCTTTCCTTTGGCTTTTCAAGGTATGGCCATTACTGAAACAGAATAATAACTAGTGCCAGGGATCCCACTTCAATTGCACATTCGCACAAAAGCCATTGCTTAGCTTTCGGCAGTTGTGTATAATTCAGGAAAAAAAGGGAAAGAGGAAGAGAAAAATAATTTGTTATACTTCAGCAGGCAAATGAGAGGATCCAAATGAGAATGGCTTCGTCACAGCGTGACAGCTGACTTGGTAACTACTCCCAAAGCCGACGGGAATGGTCTCTCTCAGCGAGCTAGTGTTGTACGCTGACCTCGGTCGTTCAGATGGGAGAGCGTTATCGCTGAACTCGGTGGGAATATAAATGAAGTTTGATGGAAATGCTGCCAGCAGAGCCCCTCTGGGTTAGGAGATCAGCTCTAGAATAATTTGGGTGGGAATTTGAAGAGTTCCATGGGAGTACAAAACTGATTTCTGCTTTCAACCGCAAATGAAAAGAAAATACGGCGAGCTGGTAAAAATGCTGCATACATGAGCACAAGGAGGGAGAGTGTGAAAGAAGATAGAGTTCTCTGATATTCTGTCTAGCATTAAAAAATCATGCCAGCAGGTAGCTTGTCAGCAAAGCATGGCTCTGTGTTGAGCCTCCCACAGCATCCATATTGCAAAGAGCGGCTCTGATGATTTTTTTTGTCCCACCCGGGACAGAGTGCCCCTGCAGCCTGTCAACCCCATCACTGCCACCATATGTAATCTGCACCAGGAGAACACGGATTTGCTCTGCCTTAGTTGCTGAGTTTTCTTGTGCATTTTTTCTGAAGATGAAATTATTCTTATGTTGAATCTTCCTTCTGCTTTTTACTTGCAAAGGTCTATGTTCAGCTTTTCATCCAAGTACAAGGGCTTTGGGTTATTGTGAGGAGCTGGAGAAAGAAATGCAGTTGAATTTGGCAAAACCCACCCTAAGTCTAAGTGATTTATTTTAACTAGAAAATACCTGATTCTGCTACAATTCTACATCATTTTCTCATCAGCACAATTTCACCATCATCAGTGAAAGAGTCTCTGATTTACATCTGCACATGAGAGGAAAATTAAGCCCAAGTGTGGCTGAGAGACAGAAGTTAGAGGCTGTAGATGGGATGTGACCGGTGTGCGGTTGGTGGTTGGTTTGTTGGTTTGTTTCCTGATTTATTCTCTCTGTTCCTTCAGCCCCAGCCTTGTCTCTGTTCTTGGAAGCTGGAACCAGTGCATTTGTGGCAGAGAGAGTTTGGTTTCTTAGGAAGGTAAAACAGATCTTACTGTTTCAAAGCAGTTTTTCTACTGAAAAATACATTTTGAGCCGTGAAAGAGAGGTTGTTTGGGGGTTTTTGGAGGCTAAAAATGTTGCAGGAAAATGTCTAGTTTTTCTTGAAAACGATTTTATCAAAACAGACTCAATAGAGAATTAAAAATAGAGATTCAGCTGAGCCCATTTGCCCCTGATCCTGGCTCTGAAATGTTGACAGACTTTGGCTACCCTATGGGTTTGCTCCCATCTGTTACCATGTTCTTCAGCCTCTGTGCCTGGTGTTTCCGACTGGCTGTATCAGTGTGAAGGTTCAGAAACACCAAAAATCGAGAAGCCTTAACTAGGTCTGGCCCTTGCAGCTTTAGTCTAAGTCTAATGGTGCCATATGTCACTGGGAATTTATATCATCTTTATTCCTTTTCTGTGACTCATTCATCAGACTGACTCATCCTCCTAGTTAAACTTTTTTCCCCTGTGGAATCACAGAACATCAGGGATTGGAAGGGGCCTTTGAAGATCATCCAGTCCAATCACCCCACCACAGCAGGATCACCCAGGTTCAGTCACACAGGAACATGGCCAGGTGGGTTTGAAACATCTCCAGAGAAGGAAACTCCACAACCCCCCTGAGCAGCCCCTTCCAGTGCTCTGTCACCCTCACCAGGAAGAAGTTCCTACCCAGATTGATTTGGAATCTCCTCTGTTCCAGCTCACACCCGTTGCCCCTTGTCCTATCATTAGATAACACTGAGCAGAGTCTGGCTCCATCCTCCTGACGCTCACATAGTTATCAACATTAATGAGTTCACCCCTCAGTCTCCTTTTTGTCAAGTGAAAGAGACCCAGCTGCCTCAGCCTTTCCTCATCAGGGAGATGTTCCACTCTTCATCATCTTTGTGGCTCTGTGCTGGACTCTCTCCAGCAGCTCTGTCCCCTTCTGGAACTGAGGGGCTCAGAACTGGACACAGTATTCCAGATGTGCCTGTTTAGGGTGAGATAAAGTGCTTTTTAGCACTTTTAGTTCTAGTGTCAGTTTTGGAATGAAAATGGGCCTTCAGATCACCTTGGAGATGGCTGCCTCACAGACACCAAAGCTTAGATGGAATAGAGGACTTGTTTTCTGGCAGACCTCTACCTTCTATTTTATGTAGAGTGAGACTTAGCCCTTGTTTTTACACTGGACCAGGGACCCAGAGCATCTGGTTTTTGCAGCTGTCCTTATTTTACCACAGCTGTGCAGATGCCCTCCCTTGGGTACAGTTACAGCCATAAGCAAACGTCACTTATCCTCACTGCTGATGCCTTCAGGTCCTTTCCATTCACTTGGTATTTACTCCTCAAGCCCTGCTAATACTCAGCCCGTCCTATGTCACTCAAAACCTACAATGATTATGTGGAGGAACCCTTTTCTCAGCCAGACAAGAGTGAATCCAGCCACAGTTTCATGTTTGCCCTCTTCTGGGCAACATGCTGGTAGAACATGACTGGCAGGTTGCTCAAGACAAAGCAGTCTGGAACAGAAAATGATTGTGCCAAGATCTAGACCTGGATATTAATCAGAAGGGTCATGTCAGAGCTAAGGTGGACTCTGCCACTCATAGCTGGAGTGTGTCATCACTAACTCACATGGGTAAGCAAGGCTAGAGCTACTCTTGGGTGTCACACTTGCAGAGACCCTGCCTCGGTGAGTTGTTATGATGGACCTCAAGCATTAAATGTGATTGCAGTGCACCAGTGAGTGGTGAAATACCCCAGTGACCCAACACTGGCCTTGGTAATGGTGGCATTTCTTCCCTGCATCTGGAAAACTGTTCTCCTGGGTGTTTTTGGAGTAGAAAATAAATCATGGCTATGAGCAAAGCATAGGGTGTACAGTCAAGATAGCATTTCATTAGCATGATGATTAGATTTGCTCTGAAATCCCGATGAAAGCAGATCTTGATAACAACTGGAAATGAAATCCCTGGAGCAGTTTTGTAATGCAAGTATTTGAGGAGACCAGGTAGCTGTGGGCAGCAGAGGCATGGCTATGATGAATTTAATAAGCAGCAGGAACTTTGTTTATATCAGCTATAGAAGAAACAGCCCAAAGCCAGGTTGCTGTAGCTTATTGGGGTAGCACATATTTTATTTATTATTGAGTGCTGTATCAGAAAGAATCTTCTTCACATCCTCCCTTTGGTCCTCATTTTGAGGTTTTCTCTCATCTGCTCAACTGTCCTTTACATTTGATACATTTTTCATCCTCTGTCTTCACTGGACTTCACCTTTCTCCTGTTTTTCCAAGTCTTGTCCTATGTGGACATGATCTCAAGAGCTTGAGGTTCTTGAGACTTTGATGCAAAGGTGATTTAATGTCATTGAAAGTCCATCCCAAGCAAACCTCTGGGCTCAATGAGACTATGACAGTGGATGTGCCTTGAATTAAATTTCTGTGAGAGACCCAAGTTCATCCATCATGAAGCTCTGAGGAAGACTGGTTACGTAAGTGAGAAGATAACAATGAAGAAGACACATTGTATTGGAGTGTTTGAATCAGTTTCAGAAGAACACAACATAGGTTCAACAATTTGCCCACCACCATTTGCCCACGGTGGTGGCTGAGTCACCATCCCTGGATGAGTTTAAAAGAAGCTTAGATGTAGTGTTGGGGGGTATGGTTTGGGGGTGAACTTGTAGAGTAAGGCTGATGGTTGGCCTCGATGATCCCAAGGGTCTTTTCCAACCTGAATGAATGATTCTGATTCTATGATTCTGTGATTTCTCCTCAAGATTCCCAGGAAAGAAAACAAAACATTTTGGCCTTTAGAGCCTGATCAGCACATTCAGTCCTTCAGCACTTTCAGTTCTGCTTGCTGATTTATGCACGTTTTAACCCGAGACTCCAGAGGCCTTCTGAGCCCAGGGTTTGGGTAAGACAGCCCAGACTAACGGCCAGTCTAGTCAGAATGTGGCAACAAGAACTGAGCATTCTCGAGAACTTTGTTTTTCATCTACCATGGCTAAAGACTTTGAGCTGTTGTAGACGTCTCCACAATTCAGCACAAAGAAAGTCTTAATGATGGAACAACCAAAGGCTACAGCCAAGTGCCCCAAGAATCTCAGAGAAACACTCTATAAATATCTTTGCATGCTGGTAGCACTTTCTGTAGATGGAGAGGTGCAGTAGAAGGTAACTGTAGAACAAATCCCTCTACATATGTACCACAGAGATACTCTTCCTAGAAACTAGTGGTCATGTCAGGAAGTCACTAAATTGCAACTTGAAGTGACATTTGGCCCCATTAATACATGGAGAGTGAAAGCTGAGTATAATCATTCCTTTATCACATTCTCTGGCCTCTCATATCTCCTGGTACTTTCAGTACTCTGCTTGTAACGGTTTGTTCCAGGGTCCACAATATAACTCTGCTATTAGGTCTTGGCACCAACAAGAAAGAGGCAGAAGACAACAGCTGCATGAAAATGTGCTTTCTGTGATACAGAAGGAAAACCGGCACGATACGAGTCTTGATTGAAGAAGATTGAGAGTGGGCTCCAATCCAGATGTAATTTTGTCTAGTTTCTGCCCCTGTTGCTAGCAGCTAGAATGTCTGTATCTTGGACCGAAATAATTCTCATGTCAGTTTGGAAGAGTTAAACTTGGGAGCATTTGTTGGTGGGTTGTGCAGCTGCCCTGCCTGTGCCAAGTCAGGTACAAGCTGTCTAAACAAGCAAGACCTTTGAGTTGCCTCAGCGCTGACCATGCCCGAGCTCTTTCTGCACACCCTTTTATAAAACCCAGGCTGAGGCTGTCTTTCAAAGCAGATTTGTGCCTTGGAACGTGAGCAGTGGGTGAATTAATTTGGTTTTGAGTGAGCTGGACCCAGGTAACACTGTAGATGGGTCTGATCACCCGGTGACTGGCTTTTCTGTACAGAAGAGTCTCATGGCTACAAGAGCAGACATCCTGCCCAACACATGGCAGGTTTCCATGCCAGGGCACCACAGAGCCAGTGGGGAATGAGGTGTCCAGGGACTGATGGACTTTCCTATCCCATTGGTGTGAACAGAGTACGGCAGGCACCACGTCTGTGTGGGGAGAAGGAAAAGAGGTTCGGCACTGAGCTGCAGTGGTAGAGGTCAGATTGATGCTGTAGGCACGTCCTCTGGGATTAATTTAGAGAGGTGTAACAAGGGCAGCTGCAGAACTTGAAGCACTCAGGACTCATGACCTGAAACTTCCCCCCATGGTGCAGGTGCCCCTGCCGTTGCCTAAAGAGCAGAAGAAAGAGAAAAGCTGAGATTGTTCTTCCTTTGAAAGAGATCATTTAAAAACCCCCTCCAACACAGAGCCTTTTGTAATAGCAGCTATAAATAGCAATAATAGGCCAAAGATGTAGAAGACCCAGGTCTGATTCCTTTCTGCTTCCTGAAAAGACTACAACTCGCTATCTCCTAAGAACTGGCCACCATAGAGATGTGATGCACACGGAGGGGCTCTCTCTCTTTTTAGTTCATGTAGGCATCAAAACTTCCTCTACACAGGCCCTTACGACAGTCATTTCAGTCTAGTTTTGGTTATGGTACCTGTCCCACACCCTTTTTTTTGCTTGAAGAGCTACCACAGTCCATTAGAAGTCTGCCTGTATCTGTTTGGCCAAGGCCTCCCTCCACCTCAAGGCTTCCATCTCATTTCCTGCTTGGAGCCGCCAGCAGAGCCATGAGGAAATGAAGGTCATTTGTACAGCACAGGCTTGTGGCAGCAGCACTTGGGTGAAACTGCAAAACATCTTGGAGAACATGGCAGAAATGACTGCGGTAGAAAATGAGCTTCAAAAAGCTCTGAGCAGTTTATGTGAGAAAGCTTTGCTTCCATTAGTAAAATATAGATTTGTGATGACATTGTAAGTCTGAGCCGTGATGTGCACAATCTTTCCTTGGGATATCTGTCAGCTGTATCGCTGGTTAATATATCTATTAAATACTGCATCAAGATGTAAGAGCAACCAATAAAACTTGTTTATTTACCTTTGAAACCTTTGACAGAGTAAAGCCTATCACTCTCTGGATAAATTTCCCCATTTGAATCCACCAGATATTTGAAACGGCGGCAATAAAAGCAAAAAAAAAAAAAAAGAGCCATGGATTTTCCCTCCACATCTGCATTTGCTGTGGACAAAACAAAGGCTATCAAAGAGCACTTATTTATTTATCTGTTGCTGCTCCCTTGTCGAATGAACCACAAGTGAAAATCAAAGTGTTGCCTGCCCTGATGTGCTGCTGCAATTGCATAAAATATCCAAGAGGGACCGATAATCCCAGGCTTCACAGAGGGCTTCTCTGTAATCAATCTTCAGCAGGGAAAAAAACCTCAGTGTTTTGTTTTTATTGGCGTTTATGGTCATAGTTATTGTTCCTCTGCCGGGACAAGGGAGGGTTGTCTTGCTTGGCGAGCGCCTCTACGCGCATTTACCTTCCAGCGGCTCTCAACTATCAATTCACAAAAATTGCTTTCAATTCTGAAACTATAACATTTCCAACAAGAGTGGGTGAAATAAAATAGAGCATTAAAACAGCCTTCTGGGTTCAGATAAGTGCGCAACGACCGGCAAAGCCAAAAATAAGAATCTTTTCTGCTTTTCCACTTGATGAAGGTTACAGTCTCCTGGTGACTTGTTTTTTTTTAGCTTTAATATCTTTTGATATTTTTCCAGTCCCGTTCAAGGCAGAGCTTTAGACACACGAAATAGCTTGTGTATCAGGAGGAGCAAAGGGCAGCTCGCCCTTGTCTCTTGTCACTTTGCCGTTTGCTCAGCGGGAGACAACACACTGTGCTAAATCGCTAAAGTTTATAACAAGATGAATCAAGGTGGAGGCTGGGAAAAGGGAGTGAGATAAAAAGCAAGCTGGTACTTTTTGTGATTCTCCTGAATCTCTCAAATCACTGAAGAAGCGCCTGAACAAGGGAATATTTTGTCAATTCTTTCCCACAGCAAATGTAAAAGAGATTGTGATCTTCCCCAGGTAACACAGTTAATACAGTGCCTAGCTGAACTAGGCTTCACTTCTGATCTGAAGCACTGAGGAGACAGGTTATATTAAGACCTAAAATAGTTTCTTGTTTATTTTCCCTCCTCCTCTTGTTTGTTTGTTTTAATTTTTACAAGGTGACTGCTGAAGGAAAGATCACTGCAGGCTTGAGCAGAGTCAGGGAAGGAGAGAGATGGGAAGGAGCAATGGGAAGGGAAGCTTCTCCTTGTGAAGACCTGGTATAAATGATAACTTCCTCATCGTGTTTCCGAGTAATTAGACAGACATTAATTACCAGTTTAGGGCTTGTACCTGCCAAAGCTGCACACATGCTCACCTCTCTGAGCACCTGATAAATGGGAGTTACCAGGTAAACAGCAGGTTAGCAAAAGGGGAGTGAGAGGGAACTCGGTGTGGTTCATAAGAGAGGACAACGCCGATTCCATATTTCTTCCTGGGATGCTTATTTGGCCTGTGCAGGGGGAGTGTGGGAGGGTACATACATTATCCACCCCTCATCTCATCATCAATCTCATAATCAATACCCAGGCAGCATTTAGCAAAGTGTTTTGATAGTTCCCATTTTGGAAGTCAATTTTATAATGAGAATGGTGATGAAGAGAAAGTCAGGCTTTGTAAGCTGGTCTCTGTAAGACTGAACAGAGACCAAGATAAACATGTGAAATCTGTGAAGACTTCATAAGTCCAGAACAGCAAACTAACCTTCTGGACAAGTGAAATGCCCTGAGTTGACATTGATTGTTCATTGAAAATGTTTTCAGTGATGGAGAATCTCCCATCAACCTGTTGTTCCAGTAGCTGCTGAGTATCACTGTGGAAATGGTCCAGACTATTTCCAATGTCTTTGGATCATTGAATCAAAGAATCATAGAATCATTAAAGTTGAAAGAGAACTTCAGGGTCATCCAGTTCAACTGTCAGCCCAACCCCAATCTGCCCACTAAACCCTGTCCCCCAGGGACACATCTGCTTGTTGTTTGAACACCTCCTGGAACAGCAGCTCCCCACCTCCCTGAGCAGCCTGTTCCAACCCCTGACCACTCTGTCAGGGAAGAGATTTCTCCTGATGTCCAACCCAACACTCCCCTGGCACCACTTGAGGCCGTTTCCTCTTGTCCTGTCACTGGTGACTGGGGAGAAGAGACCGACACCCACCTTTCTCCAAGTAGCTGTAAAGAGCAATAGGGTCTCCCCTCCCCTTTTCTCCAGACTAACCAGCCCCTGCTCCCTCAGGCTCTCCCCATCAGCCCTGTCCTCCCCATCTTTCACTGGGTTCATCACCCTTCTCTGCACCCGCTCCAGCCCCTCAATGTCCTTCTGGTACTGAGGTCTATCATACTCCATCAGCTTAGGTTAACAGCCTCAGGGTCAGAAGACTTCCCAGTGCCTGGCCACCCTAGGAGCTCCCTGTGCTAAGACCTGCACCACTTTGTAGCAGCTTGTGTATTATGAGTAGTTCACATTGGAGACAACCTTTACGAGTTCATTTACTCAATGAAATATGGGGTTTGGATGTAAAAAGCTACAAACAACTGCAGTTTATTTTATTTTTCATAAGTAGTTTATTTCTGACACATCTCTGACACTGACATTTACAGTCAGTGGAGAGAGAGGCTTCAGATGCATCAAACAGGGTCTTATTCTCCTCAGTGATGGACTCAAGAAACCGCTGAGCTTCTGACCCAGGTGGTAGGTGCCGATTAGGTGCTGTGGAGCCTCCACCATCACAGACACCACGGTGGTGCTTCAGGCTTGCAGTCTGTTAAAACCAAGGGCAGTTCTATGACAGGGCTTGCTCTCAGGAGCGTAGTTAGAGCACCATCATTAGTGTCTGCGTCGCTCTGAGAGGAGCCATTAGAAAACTGCAAAGTGCTACTGCTAAATACCCACTTACGTTTTAAAAGGGGAAAAACAGATGCACTTGCAATCTGAAATTGCACATAATTTAGACAGAAGATATAAATAATGAGAAGGAAGTATCCGAGAGGGAGCTCCTTACTGGCCAGTCCTTGGGAAAAAGTAGCAGAGCAGTAGGGTTGAGCTGGCTGCAAAACATCTGGAAACATGAAGGGTGACAAGAATCATCACAGCTTCATGTTCTGCACCTTTGCATGGTGGTGGTTCAGGGTTAGTGAGCACCTTTTCATGAAGGACCAGGCTGTTCTTGGACCCACCATTCAGGAAGGGTGCTTGAATGTGTCCAGAGCAGGGACAACAAACAACCCCAGAGCTGCGGACAGGGCTGGAAGGCATCTCCTGTGAGGAGTAGCCTTGAGGAGCAGCCACGCTGCCCTTGGTCCATGGTGGGAGCTGGCAGAGGATGGGACGTGGACCCGCCAAGAGCAGGGAGGCGTCAGGTGGGTTTGAGTGGCTGTGGGGGCTGCTGCAGCTGCTGGATGGACCCTGGGTTGGCCTTTTGCTGGATTTTGCTAAGAGCAGAGCTAGTGCCAGGGGCCTTTGGCTTTAGGGGGCTGGAGCCAAACTCTTCCTGGCACTAGGGACAACACTAAGCCACAGATGAGACAGAGACTGTGGAGACAGCACAAGGCAACTCAAAAATGTTTAATACTGACAACAACAACCAACCACCTGACTCCTAAACCAACTTGTTTCTACATCTGCAGCACTAACTCACAGCCTAAGTTCTCTATCTACAAAACCAAGTAATTCCTAAAACTACAACTGCTTCTACTCCAGGCCCATTAAGCTCCATCCCCAGCTGCTGTGATGGTCCTGCAGCTGCAGGTGGGGCAGTGGCAGTTGTTGAGGCCTTGGCTGGGTGGGGACCCTGTCCTGACACTGGCAGAAGCTGCTGCCAGTCTGAACATCAGCACCACACACAGATGGGGTGATGGTGGCCAGGCAGCCCTGGGGAACTGCAGAGCAGCTGCTCTGGACCCCCCAGACCCAAAGGTGGGCAGTTCCATGGGTGGTCCGAAGGGATGGTTTGGGGCAAGAGGAGTGACGCCGCGTGAAGCATCCATGGGGTCAGCAGGACCTGCATCTGGGGTGCCAGCAAGCCTGTGGTTGCAGAGCCACTTTTGTGGGATGATGGGCTGGCACTGCCCATCTGGGCACTTGGGTCAGCCTAGAATGCCATCATCAAGGAGCTGGTGGGGTTGTTCTTGTCCTCCTCTTCAGACCTTTCACCCCATGGAGCATCAGGCCATCTCTCATGGCGCAGTGGGAAGGCAGCATTGCCTGAGCACCTTCAGCAGGCTGGGGCAGTCCCTCCAGAAGATGGGGCTCTGATAGAAGAGCAGCTGCAAGATGCAAAGGACAGCAGTTAGTTGCCAGGAGGACAGACCCAGATCCCATCAGTCAGCATTTGCTGCAGCCCAGACAAACAGGGGCCCTACAAAGTCCTCTCTGGAGCATTTTCCCCCTGCAGCTCTGACTGAACGCAAAGCAAAGAGGGGGCTCTGGTCAGGAATGATCCCCCGTGTGTTTGAGGCAGCTGGGAGCAGAGAAGGGTTGGCTTTTCAAAAGCCTCAGAACAGATGGAAGAACTCAAGCCCCAGTGGAAGGGGCAGGTGCAGAATGAGGTGATGCTGACAGGGATCTTGTCCCCACAAAGCATCTGTGAGCAGGAGCCTGAAGGGTCTGATGAAAGCAGCTGCAGAGGCAGCACAAGGGATGGGAAAAGCTCTCTGGTTGCTGCGTTCAGAGGCAGCAGCAAGAGCCCAGATCTCTTCTATCAGCATTTCTGCTCCGCCGCTCCGCCAAGCCCCTTCCCTCAGAAGGTCTGGACACAGCAGGTTCCTTCTGTGCAGGGAGAAGGTGGGGGGAAAGAGCAGCCAGGCAGAGGCGAAAGGCTCCTGGCCATGGTTTTTCTCTTTTAAAGCCTTTTCTTTACTTTTCTGCTAATAAATTCCTTCTTTTTATAACGAGTGCCTGGATATTGCTTTCAACCCTGAAAGAAATAAGCAAAACCAGGACACCCTCTCACCTCATCCTGCTGCTCCTCAGCAGACAGAGCCTTGCTCGCAGCTACATCCTTGTACCGAGATGTTCTGGCATCCCAAAAAGTTTAGGGAGCTTTTTCCTCTTCTGCTCCTTTCTCTCTTTCAAAAATGTTCCCATAACATCACAGGAGAACTGGAAAGATCTTAATGAAACCATTAGCTCTCTGCTATAGACTGCAGCTGCTCTTCTGGGGCCGGATACTGATCTCAGTTATAAACTGAAATAACTTCCTGGCACTCTGAGGGCTTCCAACTGGCTTCCAGCAACTCATCCAAATCAGAACTTCATCATAAAGCATCATGGCCACATTAGCTTCCACAACTTACACCAGTCAAGGGGTCGACGCTCCACATTTTGGGGTTTGGCCAAGAGAGGAAGAAACACAATTGAGAGGAGACTCTGTTTTGGAAGCTGATTTCTACCTGACAACATTTTCCACTTCATTTTAGTAGAGTCTCCTCTCCTGCGCCTGTGTCTGACTGCCTGAATCATTAGTGTGTGGTGTAAGAACTTCACCCCACCCCTGGGCCCAGGGGATATTTGTCACTGCATTTACCACAAGGTGGGCACCACCCACCTCAGTGAACCGCCCGGCGAGTGCGTCTGGGAAGTCGGGGCAATGCCAGGAAGAGGACCACTCATCTTTAAAGACACGGGATCCCCAAATGCAGCCCTGGGGAAGCAGTAAATTCAGCGAGATCTGTGGTGTAGCAGCCATTTGGCTCTGCAAAGGAGAGCAGTAGAGGTGCCTGCCCCCATGCCAGGAAAGAGGGACTGCTGCCGGCCATAAATCTGGCTCCACTGTGGCTGGGAGGGGTGACAGTGACAGCAGATTTGGGGACATTAAGCAGCGTTTGCTCTGATGGGTTCTAATCCAGCAGAAGTAAAGCAGAGTGCTCAGGGACACCCTGTTAGGCACAGTGGCCCCAGGACTGGCTTGTACTGGGAATGAAGTGAGGGCTGTGATGGGTGCTACCTGAGTGGGCAGGATGGGAGCAACATGTGCAGCAGGGTGATGGAAAAGCTGCAGGCTGGGCTCAAAATGGGATCTGAAAGTTCCTCTTCAAGCCTCCAGGAAAGCTGGGAAGCGACTTCTATGAGAGACTCTAGTGGTAGGACAAGGGGAATGGGTTCAAGCTAAAAGAGGGGAGATTTAGGTTAGACCTAAGGCAGACGTTCCTCTCTGTGAGGGTGCTGAGGCCCTGGAACAGGTTGTCCAGGAAAGTTGTGACTGCTCCATCCTTGGAAGTGATCAAGGCCAGGTTGGATGGGGCTCTGGGCACCCTGGTCTGGTGTGAAGCATCGCTGCTCATGGCAGAGGGAGTTGGCACTGGGTGAGCTCTGAGGTCCCTTCCAACCCAACCCAGTCTGTGATTGTAATTACGAAGACCACTAACAATTTGCTTTCCCTCCAGGGGGAAGAGGGAAATGGGACCAAAACTGTGATGCTGTGGGGTCCTTTCCCTCAAAGCTGAATTTGTGGTGCCAATTGAAGTTAACAGCTGTATCCCAGCCTGAATGAAACAACTTGATTTCTGGTGAGTTTCCATATGAGTCAGGACTTTTCATCCTGAAAGGAACCGGCTTTGTGAGTAAATTAACTTATTTTTAAGGTCAACTTTGAGATTAAAAATAAAACCACAAAGTCAACAGTAATTTCAAGCTGCAGGATGAAGGTGTTCTATTAAAATTAAAGCAGTCTTAAAAGGGATATGTCAATATTTTCCAAATTTTCTTGTAAGATAAAATGCTGATGATATCAACACAACTCTGCATCACCTGACGTGTGGCTGGGACTGAATATCTTGACAGAGGTGGCTTGTGTGAAGCTCTGCCAGCTGTCTCTGTACAGAACCCACCAAACCTCCACCAAGCCCCTCAAAAGTCCAGCCTTTCATTTTGAGGCAAGAAAAGACAACTGTGCTGTTCTGAAATGCTGGTGCTTGAAGGAGAAGGATGTTTCTTCCTCCACTGGGTTAAAAACTGGCTGGATGACTGGGCACAGAGAGTGGTTGTGAATGGTGTCACCTCCACTTGGTGTCCAGTGACCAGTGGTGTCCCCCAGGGATCAGTGCTGGGTCCAGTTCTATTCAGCATCTTTAGTGATGACCTGGATGAGGGAATCGAATCTCCCCTCAGTAAATTTGCAGATGACAACAAATTGGGGGGAAGTGTTGATCTGCTCGAGGGTAGGAGGATGCTGCAGAGATATCTGGACAGGCTGGGTCAATGAGCAGAGGCCAACGGGATGAGGTTTAACAGGGCCAAGGCAGGGTCCTACACTTTGGCCACAATAACCCCCTGCAGCTACAGACTCGGGGTTGAGTGGCTGGAGAGCAGCCTGGCAGAGAGACCTGGCAGTACTGGGTGACAGCCGGCTGAACAGGAGCCAACAGGTTGCCCAGGTGGCTGAGAGGGCCAATGGCATCCTGGTTTGCATCAGCAGTATTGTGGCCAGCAGGATGAGGGATGTTATTCTCCCTCTGTACTGGGCACTGGGAGGCCTCCCCTCAAGTACTGGGGGCAGTGCTGGGCCCCTCACTTCAAGAGAGATTGAAGGGGTGGAGCGGGTCCAGAGGAGCGATGAGGATGGGGAAGGGACCAGAGAGAAAGTCTGGTGAGGAGAGGCTGAGGGAGCTGGGGGTGTTTAGCCTGGAGGAGACTCAGGGGGGACTTTCTCCCTTTCTACAGCTCCCTGAAGGTAGGGTGCAGTGAGGTGGGGTCAAGCTTTTCTCCTCTCACTGCCAGGACGAGAGGGCAGAGCCTGAAGCTGCCAGGGTAGGGTTCGGTTGGATGTTCGGACGCCTTTCCTCATGCAAAGGGTGATCAGAGCGTGGAATGGGCTGCCCAGAGCAGTGGTGGAGTCCCCATCCCTGGAGGTGTGGAAGGCCAGCCTGGCTGTGGTCCTTAGTGCCCTGGTCTGGCCACTGGGGTGATATTAGGTCCTGGTCTGGGCAGGTTGAGCTCAGAGGGCTTTGCCAGCCTGGGACCTGGCTCTGAAAGGTGTATTGGTCACATCTTCATGGGCTCCGGAGGGTTTCCCTGAGGACCACACCAGCACAGCAAAGATGTTTTTGCAGCCCAACGCAGGCTGTGTTCCTTTTCCCTTGTTTCCAGGGCGTCTGAGTTTTGTGGTTCTTTTGAATATGAAACACCCTTCGTGCATTAAACAGTGTTGACTTGTGAGCATCGTCACTTTATGAGGTGGAAAACAGTCGCTGTCACCAACAAGTGGATAATAATAGAGATGAAAAATCAGCCATGAAGAGCACAGCCTATACATTACGGTGCTAATTATAAACATTGGCACTTTCATACATCAGAATTAATTTCTAATAGAAGACGGGCAACGCTCTGTTGAATTTATCAGGGCAGCGAGGGATGTGCAAGTGGGGAAATCATCACCTACTGCTTTTTAAAATAAGATGAGTAAATAAACCAGTAGGCAGGGATTGTCTGCCACGTCTGCCATCGTCACCTTTCATTTCGGGCTGTGTCTGGAGCTAGAAACCCCTGCAGAGGAGAACCTGGGCAAAAAGCCCCTCAGTTTAAGTCATTCTTTATTCGAGGTGCTTTTGTTTCAAAGCACAGGACTGCGTGAGGCTGCAGCCCCCGACTCCAAACAGGTTGACAGGCTGTACATGGGGAAATCAGTGTGAGTTCCAGCTCTGCTCTTTCCATTTTCTGTCCAGGTTAAAAATAATTATTTATGAATCTGAACCGACTTTGATAAATGTTTTCAAGAATAAGGGAGAGAGAAAAAAGACACCAGAAAAAAAAAAAAAGACAAAATAATCCATAAAAATTTTAAACCTCAGCTCGTCTGCTGTCAAAATGAATGCTTCGCCTTGGCGTGCTGAAACGATGCTTTGCTTTGATATTGACCTAAATTTAGCTTCTCAAAAGGTTTAAAGGGCTACAGGAACCTCCAACGTGAACGGATTCATTTCTGTTTAAACCCAACGTACTCTCTGACTGACCTACAGGTCCTTCTTGATGCTCTTCTCGTTCCATTAGAAGTTAATGGAAACCAGAAACTTTGGGTGTGTTTCAGATGAGGGGTGGCTTCCTTGGGGCTGACCCGGGAACCAAACAGTTGTTCTCACCATTCTGTGAGGTGAATCTGAAACTGGTGGGGGTTGGAGTGGCCTCTGGAGATCATCTAGTCCAATCCCCCATCTGCCTGAGCAGGATCCTTTAGTGCAGGAGACTCCACAACCTCTTTGGGCAGCCTGGGCCAGGGCTCTGCCACCCTCATAGGGGAGAAGTTTGTCCTTCTGTTGAACCTCCTGTCTTCCAGTTTGTGCCCAGTGCCCTTTGTCCCACTGCTGGACACCTCTGAGAAAAGCCTGCTCCCCTCCTGCTGACACTCACCCTTCAGGTACCAATCAGCATTGATGAGATCCTATCTCAGTCTCCTCCCCTCCAGGCTGAACACCCCCAGCTCTCTTAGCCTCTCCCCTAAGAGATGCTCCAGCCCCCTGAGCATCCCCATGACTCTGTTCTGGACTCTCTCCAGTAGCTCCTTGCCCTTTGTGAACTGGAAAGCCCAGAACTGGATGCAGTATTCTAGATGTGGCCTCACCAGCACAGAGTAGAGGGGGACGAGAACTTCCCTCAAAACAGGAACCATTCCCCCAGCCGTGGATTTATACAAGTCAGGCACTCCGTGTGTGTTACCTGAGCTGTGCTGGTCAACAGTGGGTAGGGAGCAGGCAGCATTTCCCCAGCCTGACTGGTCCACCTTTGGATGCAGCAGAAGGAAGAACTGCCTGTCACTGTGCTGCTTTTTCCCCTTGGACCACCAGGAGGGTGGCAGTGACCAGCCAGGCACCAACTGACAGCTTTTGGCTGGCTCCACCAGGAAGACAAAACTCTACAGGTTCTGCCTCTCTTCCTGGCTGACACCTTGAGCAGCAGTTGACTCATTAGTTCCTTTCAGAGGTTTCTTCTGAGGACAGGAACAGGAGATGGCTAGAGGCCAGGATCCACAGGAACATTGTGCCTAGGGGGAATTACCCAGTTTAGGTGTGCTGAGGGTGAAGGGCTGAGTGCAGGTCCCAGTGATCTCAGCTCAGCCTCCTGGATCAGAAGAATGCTGCGATAATGAACTGCGTAAAAATCCTCCTAACCCTGATTTTGACATCATTAGTGGTTCTGTAGTGAGTGATAAAGCAAAACAAGAGAAGAAGGGGCATTAATGCAAGCTGGTGCAGGTCTCCTGACAGCTACAGGTACTCGTACACACCCTTAATTACTGGAGGTATTTACTTGGAAGTGCCTTCTGGCTCAAACTCTGGAGTCTTAGTGCACTTTGGTTTGAAAAAAAGCCAACAAAGATGGTTTTGATCAGCCTCTGCCCCTTTCTCAACATCGTGAGGCCAACAGGTGAGAACCAGGCGATAGGAACTGCTTCTGTCCCACAGTAAAACTCAAGGTATCAGCACAATCTTCAGATCAGAGACTGAGGTGGGTTTCCACCTCTTCTCATGTTAATGAGAGAAATTCTACCGGACACTGCTGCCAGTTAGTATCTGGAGGGGCATCGGTGATAATAACTGGGGAAGTACAACAGCTCAGGCTCAGAAAGGGAAACATCTACTGGTCATTTGGTGTCATTTTTGCTTTGCCAGAGCTGGCACCCACGGTGTAGCCTCTCTGGGATGACTGCTTGAAAGTAACTGCCTGCTCCCTGCTGCTGGTGGCAGACAGCACAGGAGTGAGTGGAGAGAAGGGCAACAGAGCTGCTGAAGGGATTGGAGAACAGATCTGATGGGGAGAGGCTGGGGGAGTTGAGATTGTTCAGCCTGAAGGAGGCTGAGACCTGATTGTGCTTTACAGTTCACTGAAAGGAGGCTGCAGAAGGCCAGTGTTGGCCTCTTCTCCCCGGTAACTGCTGATGGGACCAGGGAAAATGGCCACCAGTTGCTCCAAGGGAAGTTCAAATGGGAAATGAGGAAAAATTTCTGTAGTGAAGAAGCAGTTAAACAGTGGAACAGGCTGCCCAGGGCAGTGGTGGAGTCCCCATCCCTGGAGGCACTCAAAAGGCAGTAGATGTGGTGCTGTGGGACATGGGCTGGTGGTCATGGAGGTTCTGGGGTTGAAGGTTGGACTGGATGATGTTAGAGGTCCCTTCCAACCTAGATGATTCTCTGATTCTGTAAACAAAACCATAAAACCTCCCATCAAACTGCTGTTCTACTCAGAGGCAAAGCTGGATCAGAGATTTCCAGAGGTTCCTCTCAACCTAAATAATTCCATGATTCCAAACAAAAATGTGTATTTTACTTAATTGCAGCTGGGACCAAACTAAGTCCATCCATGGGCCCAGGACCTTCACCAATAAAGCAGCTGATCACTTGGTATCCAGCAGCCCTTCTCTTTTATCCTGTATGCCTTTTAATTCTTTGGTGCTGGTGCTTCAGTGAGATCAAAGGGGAGTGAGAAACTCCAGCTTCTCAGAGCTACCAGCATTTGTACCACCTGCAAGCCCAGAGCCTGACCTGGAGATGTATTTCATCAGGAAGCTGTTGAGACAAAAAAAAAGGTGTTCTGATGCCTACATGAGTCTGGGGCGAGTTAGAACCTCATTCAGCAGTTCTTAGCTTTCATGTTTTTGCTACTACACAGAGGAAGATGGGGTTTTGCCAGGAGTTTCTGGGATTTCAATCAAAATCTAATCTGTAAGGATGAAAAAACAGAGGGTTTAATGCTCCCTGAGTGAGGAAAATCAGCTCTGACCTGCCTAGAAAACCCCTGGCTGAGAGGCTCAGGCGCTACTGAAATGAGCAGATGGACCAGGCAGAAGGTCCAAGCAGCTGGTCCCTGGGGAGCTGTGAGGTGGTGGCGGGCAGCACTGGTCCAGCTGAGCAGCACTTCTTTATGGCAGCACGTTGGCAGGCGTTTGGCAAGGCTGTGTCTTGGACCAGGTCCAGGACTGCAGTCCAGACTGGGTTTAAATCGCCCGGCAGCGGTGAGAAAGCCGTTAGTCAGCGCTCTGGCCAAACCAATCCCTGGAGCAGGCTTTGCAGTGAAGGTGAGGAGGGGTTTGGTCCTCTCTGAGTGGCAGGAGGTGATGTGGCTGTCACACTGCAGCAAGGGAATCTGCAAAAACATCCCCCTTTGTGCTGCTCTCCCAGCTGAGTGAGAGCGATCTCCTCGATACGCTGCGCCGCACGGCTGGTCCATCCACCCCGCACAAAGCCTCTGATCCTTGACCCTGGCTTCCTTTCATCACTTACAAGATGGCAGCTCTTGCTCTCAGCATGGGGCTGGTACAGTCCCCATGAAAGCTCTGCTCGCCAGCACCTTCCTGTGCTGAGAGGAGACCGGAGAAGCACCGGCAGCTTTGCAAATGTCTCTGTGTTCTGCAAGAGCAGGACAGTCTTTTTCCTTCCGCGGGCTGCAGGAGGGCAGTGCTGCAACCATCATGTCAGAGCTGGAGCATCTCATGGTGTGAGAAATGGGAACTTCCACACCAGAAAGAAAGAAAATCTCATCATTACACACTTGAGCAGATCCGGGAACAAGGAAGAACCGTGCATGAATATTCCGGCAAGTACCAGAAGGGCAAGATTGATGCTGCCTTCACTCTGCCTGGCTTCTCATCACCCGTGTAATTAACACCCACCGCCCCATGATAGATGGGAAATTCAGGGCAGATTTTGAATACTAATCAGGGAGGGTGAGGAGGTGCCCCTTCCTCCCCTAAGCTGACCTGCTTAAAGGAATTCTCTGATGACCCGGGTAAGTAGGAGCTTCTCAAGTCAGAGGCAGGATAATGAGCTGTGTGTAAACGGGAGCTATCGATCTGCACTGCCTGGGTAACCACAAAGCCCAGGGAGAAGCTTCAGCCTGCAGTGGAATCGAGATGATTTTCCAGAGGGATTGTGTGCAGACAGCACCTTCTTTGTTTGCTTAGAGCCCTGGTCAGGCATCTGCTGGAGAGCTTCAAATGAAAAGAAACAGGAGATGTGCATCAGGAGTGGGGGCAGAGGTGCAGGACAGGCTGTCAACTTTTGTGCAAAGAACTTGTTTCTTATTGCAGGGTGGGACCTTTCAGGAAGGAGGAGGTTTACCAGGTGGCAAAGGCTCAGCAGGTTTGCAGTGGTGCAGATGGCAACCGGGAACTGCTGGGCAGGTTTTGGGTCCAAGCCATGAAACAGAGGACTTGAGGGTGGCAGCACTGGAAGGCACCTCTGGGCTGCTTTCACTTCCCTCTTCTGCGTTTCTGGTTGTTTTGTTGGGGTTTTCTTCTGCAAACATTTCAGCCAGTGCTAAGACCTACACAGACCTTAAAGAGTAGAAACCTAACCATGAGCTGACTTAGACTCGTTACAAAGTGCTCTGTAGGAACAAACAACAACCAACCCTATTAGGAAACACAAGCAAAAGACATAAAAAAAAGGCTGTAACATGTAGCAGTGTGAAGGATCAACTACTAACACACACACAGGCACACAGGCACACACACACAGTAGGAGACTCTCCATCACAGAATCATTACGGATTAGAAGGGACCTCGAAAGATCATCTAGTCCAACCCCCCTGCCACAGCAGGATCACCCAGACCAAGTCACACAGGAACACATCCAGGGGGGGTCTTAAACGTCCCCAGAGAAGGAGACTCCACAACAACTCCTGTTCCAGTGCTCTGTCACCCTCACTGTGAAGAAGTTCCTTCTGATATTTATGTGGAACCTCCTCTGTTCCAGCTCACACCCATTGCCCCTCGTCCTATCATTAGATGACACTGAGCAGAGCATGGCTCCATCCTCTTAACACCCACCCTTCACATACTGATCAACATTATTGAGGTCACTCCTCAATTTCCTTTTTTCCAAGCTAAAGAGATCCAGCTCCCTCAGCCTCTCCTCATAAGGGAGGTTCTGCACATCCTGCATCATCATCGTTGCTCTGCACTGGACTCTTTCCAGCAGCTCCAATCCCTCTTGAACTCAGGGGCCCAAAACTGGACACAATACTCCAGATGTGGTCTCACCAGGGCAATGTAGAGGGGGAGGAGAACCTCTCTCAGTATGTAACCACCCCCTTTCTGATCCACCTTGGGATGCTGGTGGCCTTCTTGGCCACAAGGGCACATCAGACTACGTTATCATCACTACTTGGTTTCAGTCTGTCAGGGAACTCGTAAGGTCTGCGAGCAAGAATTTCTGATCAATTCTGGGGACACAAGAACAGACAAAGAGGGAATCAACTCACAGTTCTCTGAGCTGAGTTGTCCATGTGGGGCCCAGATCTCTTCTACAGGGCTGTGTCCTCGTGCCATCGCGGCTGCAAATGACCAAGTGTCAAGACTAAATCAAGCTGTTAGCGCTCAGCCATGACACATCTTTACCCTTGGATTTGGATTCTCGTGTCGCCGCGGCAGACCGTGTGCAATGTCTAACAGATGTGAACTTATCAGGGTTCCAGCATCCTTCGTGGAATGTGTCCTTCCCTACAAAGTACAAACCGCTCCATCTGTGCTGCCTGGATGGAAACGTCAGCCCCGCGGTTGGGGTGAGCCGGGCAGAATTTGTGTTGAACAGTTTCACGAGTGGATTGGATTAGCTGTTACCCTGTTCTGGTTTTAAATTCTAATTTCACCTTTTTTTTCCCCCTCACGGGTACAAGATGCAATATTCATGTACTGTTAAATCAAATACTCCATTAACAGCGCCCGAGATAAATATTGAATTAATGGAATAATGCGGGTTAATAGCAGATTCATAGGATAGTGCTGGAGAATACTGTGTGTGAATTATGTTTGCAGCTGAATCACAGCCCCTCGCTGTGCTCTGACTGCAGGTACAATAAAAATAGCCCCAAAATGCTAAACTCTCTGGGATTTAAATATTTACAGGGAGTGGGTAATAGGTCATGGACGCAGACAGACGCTTAAATGAAGCCAGGACAAGGCAGAAGCGCTGAATCGTTCAGCCTCTCCCTTCCTGCTGAGAAGTACAAGAATCCACTGGCTGCTGCTGCTGCTGAATAAATGCTCGTTGAATAAAAAGCTCGTTTCCCACCCCAGAACCCTCTGTCACCTTCAGCCCTGTGCAGGGCCAGTGTGCTGGGTTTGTAGTTCCTCACAAAGGTGTCTGGTTAAGGCTTGGATGACCCTCTGGAAAGCAGCAGCAAACCCAAAACCCCCATGAGTCCCTTTCAGAAATGGCCTGAAGCAGAGACCTGCCAAAGCTCAGCACAGCCCCGCGACTGCTGGCTGGATCACAGCTCTCCTGGGGGGCTTCTCCTCCCTCCAGACCTGCACTCACCAGAGTTGGAGCAGAGTCCAGTCTGAGCGTAGCTGAGTGCCTGATGGATCTCACCTCCTGCTCCAACCAGCCAGACCTGCCCAGCCCACCCACCTTCTGGGGACTGGACTGAACAGAGCGAGCCCAGCCCTGCTTGTCGACTGTCCCCATGGCTGTCTCCTGAACTTGCCTTCGTTGGCAGCTCTGACTAGTCAGTTACTGTATTTGTATGCCTGGCTTCATGAATATTTCAAGTAGGAAGCTCATCGCAAATTGGGTTCCTTTTTGTCTTTTCTTCCAGGAAATGTCTGTGTGCAAACTGCCCCTCGTTCATGTAAATACAGAGGCAGAAGTGTGTCGCCTCATTGTTAGGACAGTGTTGTTCCCTGACAGTTCCAATTAGCTGCAGAGAAAAGCATCGTAGCTATAAATACATCACAGAGCCAGCAGGTCCGCTCCGGCACAGGCAGCGCTCCCAGCGCGACACCGAATGGTGGGCGCCCGCTGCAGCTTGTGGCAGCGGAGATCAGTGGTGGCCGTTGGCCTGTAGTGGTTTTAGAGAGCTGGTGGCTGGACATGGCTGAAAACTTGGGCACAAGAGCAAGGAAATGACCGTTAGGGCTAAGCCCAACCCGGTGTTGCCCCTCTTGGTTGATCTGAATGCATTTGGTGTGTGAGCATGGGGATGTGTGACAGGGTCCTGCCTTCTGCCAGCCTCTGTGACCTACAGAGCTGTTGCTGTCAGAGGCAGGCTCTTGAGACATGAGTGAGGCAGGCAACTGAGCCGAAGGAATGGGCATGCAGCAAAAGTCGTTGACTCTGAGGTTGGGGGATCCCTGGAACAGGCTGCCCAGAGAGGGGGTGGAGGCCCCATCCCTGGTGCCATTCAAGATCAGACTGGATGGGGCTCCAGCCACTCTGATCTGGTTAGACATGGCCCTGTTTGGTGTAGGGGGGGTTGAACTGGATGACCTTTGGAGGTCTCTTCCAACCCAACACACTCTGTGGTTCTATGAATGGAGGCTGGTGTGTGGGTTCCTGGCATGAGGGCAAGAATAGGACCACTGCCTTACTTCAGGAGCCCACCACCTTGACTTACCCCTTCCTTGAAATCCCACCTTATCTGGACTAGGGAGGCCCCCAGAAAAGTGTAGAAAGATGGAAAAGTCTCCTTTGGCTTAAGCTCTTCCCATACAGGAAGCTGTCTTTGGCATGGAGCAGAGGCACAGTGTTGTCCAGTCTGTGCACAGAGGGTTGTCTACTCTGTGCTGGTCAACCTCGGGAGAAATTTATGGCACTTTCTCCACTCCAGCAAACAAAAGGGTTCAGAAGTCACACTGGGACTGCAGGGTAGCCTGCAGAGTCACAGAATTGTTCAGGTTGGAAAAGACCTTCAGGGTCATCCAGTCCAACCCTGAACCCAAGTGTCCCAACCTACCACTAAACCCTGTCCCTGAGCTCCACATCTCCACGACTGTGAAACACGGCCAGGGATGGGGATTCAACCCCCTCTCTGGGCAATGTGCTCCAAGGCCTGAGGGCCTTTCCAGGGAGAAGCTTTTCCTAATGTCTCACCTACCACAGTGTAGTTGTCCTTTCACCTTGTTGCCCAAATATCTTCCACATGGGATCTCCTGATGTTGTCTGCATCTGGCAGAAGCAGCTGTGGCTCCCAAAAGAGGGAGGCAACAAGCACAGGCCCGTATGGTGATTTTTACTGCATTTAGACTTTCTGAGGTGACGATGTGAATCGTCACCTGCCTGGTTGCCCAGCTTGGAGGTGCCTCTGGTTTTCTCTGGGCGCTAGGACACAGCAGAATGGGAACACACAGCATCCCCCACCAGTGCTCCTTCAGGTGCGATGTGACCCCACCAGTGTTCAGAGGTCACACTCCCGCTGCCTCCCAGGTCATTCCCCAGTGAAGGTCACCCTGGCTTTTGGTGGTGAACGTCTGCGCCACCGTTTCCCACCGTACAAATCCATCAGGCTGCAGACAGAGTCGGGTACAATATGTTCAGACATCCAGCGCAAGGAAAACTAATAATCATACTGATGCTTTTTATTGGCTTCACACACCATCGCTTGTACTTCTCCTCCCCAAGGCCAGATAAAAGTGTTGTGGTGTTGTTTAAGAAAAAAACCCATTTTGGCACCATCGCTGGCAGAGACACTGAGAGCTTCATCTTCTTCCCCTTCCTCCCCACCTCCCCTTTCCTCCTCTTCTAATCTTTGATAAAGGAAAAAGCATTCTCCAAAAAAAGTATGCTAATTAACAATTAATTCTTTTATCTTACAGCGCCGAGACTCTAAGACCTGAAAAAAAAAGAAGCGTAGAATAAAATTAGTGGTAATTAGCTTTTGGGAGCATTAAATAAACAGTGACATGAACGATGGAGAATTAATGTTATGCATTTATTTTTAACAATATTTATACAGGCGGGTTTTGAACAAGGCCCTCTGGCATGAGCTGTTACTAATACAGGCAAAACAGCAATGAGAAGGAATTACACCTCGCCGGCATTGAGGCAGCGCTGTGCACATCAAAGGGATCATGAAGAGGAGCCCATCAGTGGGGGGTTTGTTCTGTGCTGGAACAGAGTGTCTGGGCTTCATAATCCTCCCAGGGATTCAGAAACTGCCACCCTCCGTTGTTTCAGCGGCAGGCCTGTGGCTCTGTGTCAACAGCGCTGGCACCAGTTGGAGTCAGGGCCAAGGAGAAGTCTCTAAAGGGGTGGTTTTGGGCTGTGCCCTTTGCTTCCGAGGGGAACCCCTCGGAGTAACCAATGAGCAGAGAAGGAGGAACCAGTGAGCACAGTAGGAGGAACAAGTGAGCAGGGAAGGAGGAATCAGTGATCACAGAAAGAGGAACCAGTGAGCAGAGATGGAAGAGCCAGTGTGCATAGAAGGAGAAACCAGTGAGCACAGTATGAGGAACCAGTGAGTAGAGAAGGAGAAACCAGTGAGCAGAGGAGGAGGAACCAGTGAGCACAGCAGGAGGTACCAGTGAGCTGAGAAGGTGGAACCAGTGAGCACAGTAGGAGGTACCAGTGAGCTGAGAAGGATGCATCGCTGCATCTCCCACAGCTCCATCCATAACCCAGCCACAGCCTCGCAGGAAGGGGCAAAACTCACTTTCGCTCTCCAACCTCTGTCAATGCGGTACCTGGATTCCCGGTCCTGTTCGTGCTGTCCCCTGTCACAGGACTGTGTGGAAAGGCTCGAGGTCCTGTAGGTCAGCATCAAGAAAGACATTTTTCTGACTGAATTCATTTTATTCTTCACTGTGGCTGGTTTGGTCTTTTGGGGAACCTCTGGGAGCTGCTCTGCACCGTGTTGACACGCTCAGCACGTGCCGACGGCCACCCCGAGCACTTCCTTAGAGCTCTCTGCTTGCATGGGCATCACTCCCCAGGGCGGTGGGCTCATGAAGTCCCCTCATCCAGCCATCCCTAACACTTGGGGCAGAGCAGGACAGGGAGAACAAAAATCTGGCTCCTCATCAGCTGAGGCACTCATGGTT
This sequence comes from Rhinopomastus cyanomelas, assembly GCA_013400115.1. Classification (NCBI taxonomy): domain Eukaryota; kingdom Metazoa; phylum Chordata; class Aves; order Bucerotiformes; family Rhinopomastidae; genus Rhinopomastus; species Rhinopomastus cyanomelas. The sequence goes on along the minus strand of VXBP01006512.1, from coordinate 272,827 downwards.
CATCCATCTTCTCTTATCCTCCAGCAATTGTAGGAGAAAATGGGAAGATATGTAAAACCTTGTTTGCATTACACAGTTTTACTGCTAATAGGGTGTGCTAATTAGGAAAGGAGCCTCAGCAGATGAAGCCTTGAAACAGTTTTTAATTAACACTCCTAAGTCAGAATCAGAGGGGAGAGATGGGAGTGGGGGAAGGCTCCTCCTCAGGCTCCCCCAGCCCAGCACCGCAGCAGCAGCCCAGAGCCGCGCTGGCCGCCCAGTCCACGTGCTGCCTTCCCCCGGCCTTCCCAACCGCCCGTTTTAATTAAAAGAGAAAAGTCACCGGTGACAGTCTTCAATCAGGCGCTTAATGAACAGCTGACAGGGTGCTTAATGCAATCAGCCCGTGGTGGTTTCAATGCCATGACAGCAGGATGGATATGAATGCCGTAACCTTCCTGTCAGAGATCCGGCGGGGATGCTGGACCCTCCTGTCGAGGTTTGGCAGGGCTCTGCAGCAGGTGAAAGTCACAGGTCACAGGGGTGGAGTTGTGCCAGGTCTGTAGCCTGAGAGTGACCCACACCAGGGCAAGGTGACCGTGGGTGACCCACAGTGGGAGAGGGACACTCCTGAGGGACCCTGACCATGAGTGACCAGTGTTTGA